>CM050322.1:4149589-4206003 GCA_027475135.1 Bactrocera correcta
ATAAATTTAGAGAACCGACGCATAGTGTGCTGCAGTGAAAACAATCCTTTGGCATTCTCTAGGGAAATAAAAGCGGAGCTGAAGTTGGGGATCTGCGACGTAACCAATCGACGACGACTGATGAATGAAAATTTGAATGAGCGAGGCCCACAAAAGGTGCCTTTACTTAGTCAAATACATATCAAAGCCCGGTTTTAGTTTGCCTAAAGTCATTTAAACTGGCCAATATCAAAATGGCGCAATATCCTTTGAACAGATGAGTCAAAAATGGTCTTGTTTTGTGGAGCAGGCTCTAGACAGTATATCCGTCGACCCCCAAACACAGAATATACATATATTCCAAATTATCCGTCAAAACATAAAGAACGGTGGCTTTAAAATTTTAATATGGGCCAGTTTTTCCCATAGTGGTGTGCGCCCAATACATGTGATCGATGGGATCATGGATCAAAATATGTACGTGGAGATATTAAGGAACTTTATGCTGTCATAGCCAGTTAGAATATGCCCTTAAAATAGGCATATCAGCAGGATAACGATCGAAAAAAACACCAGCAAGCTGGTTAAAATTTATCTCAGCCAAGAAAAAATCGATTTGATGCCATGGCCAGCACAATTCCCGCATCTCAACCCCATAGAAAACTTATGAGGATATGTCAAAACTTTGTTTCAAAGCAATCCCCATCTTCTAAGCCGCAGCTTTGGCTGGTTGTTCAAGAGACATGGGCGCAGATTCCTCTCAAGCGTTGCCAGGACTTGGTCCACTTGTGAGAGGCTGTAATAACCACTAAAGCATACACTACACAGTATTAGGACAATAACAAAATATTATTTAGTATAACAAAGTTAATTAATGAGTTATGTTGATTTTATGAATATTTTTTGTTAACACTGCAATTTCACTGAACAGCAGAAATTAGCGCTTTTATTTTATTATTCATTCATACTTAAAAAATATAGAATCAATTAATCCAAAATAGTTTCTAAGTCATGTAAAACTAAATAATTTATCACTTGTAAAACATTTTTTTTTCTTATATTGGTCTTTATAACAGAATTGGTCCATCTAAAACGTACAGGTCATCTGCACTGCTATTTCAATGAACACAGCTGTATATCCTTACTTTGAGCTTTACACTTACATACGTATTTACTACTATTTATTGTTTTCAGTCCTCTTCACTTTCATAATTTTAATTAATATTTATTTAATATCACTTTGTACATGTTTCATACATTTTAATTAATATTTATTTAATATTACTTGCGTATAAACACGCCATAAATGATAATTTTCAATTAAATCGTTACACTTCATCATCATAGATTATTGCCCATTACATTTAAAATCGATAATTTGCAATTAAACACACATCAATCGTTACACTCACGCCATCATAGGTTATTGCCCGTTACATTTCAAAATACACGCTTAACAATTCGCTACACATTTACATATAACTAAAACACACCCACACATTTCTTAAATTCCGTGGGAATGTGTAATTTCCTACGTCGTAAAGCACGTCACAATTAAATTCACCACACCACGCGGTGCATTGCACTTTGCACTCAATATATATATGTTTCCATTTTTTCCATATTTATTTCATTTTATTAATTAGCCACGGTATAGGCTGATATATATGCTATTACACGTGCCCAAGCACACGAACGGCGTTTTTGCCAACAGCCACGTATGCGAATATAACCTCAAAATTGCGTAATTTTCTTTGTTTTGTCGAAAAAACCGTCGAAATTCACTAAACTCCCATAGAAAACGTTGTTCCTGCACATATCCTTAACGCCTTTACACTTTTCATAAGTCGTTTGCATGTAACTGCGTCTTTGAGCGCGTATAAAGATCAAATTAGTTTGCACACAGTTTCACAGCGGTTTTCGCGTTAAAATAACCGTTTTTCAAAATTTCTTTTTTTGAACACTGTTCACATGCACTGCACACATCTTTGTATGCTACATTTTTGCCCGATTTCGGCTTTTTAAGGCTCAGGGACCTTCAAAATTAGCACTTGTACGTGGTTGCTTCCGAATAATTGTTGTTATTCCGCCGGCGATCGTACGCGGAATGAGCTCCGATCGCTGTAAAATTGCAGTATTTTTTAAATTCACCATGGCTTAATTTCACGCTTTAACAGAGAGTTTCATGCAATTTCGTAACCCAGCGGGCGCAAAATCGGTGTTTCAGAGAGAATTGTTATTGACTTGATACGTTGTTTTTATTCCAGAAATTCTATAGGTTCCACTGTATCGTTACCCTCGAATGGTCAACGTAAACTTAAAAAAATTAACTGTGAAATCCTTTTCAAGAAAAATCGCACACTTAAAACAGCCTGTTTCTGCTTTTTGATGATATTTGACAAGCAGTTTCGGAAATAGCTATTTGTTCGCGCTTATCTGGCAGTTAAGATGCACCACAACCTTACAACTTTGCCTTTAATCTTACTGCATGAATCCCGATCGGACAGTGTCCATCTAGAACTCCTACAACCATTAAAAAGTAGGTTTTGCTAAGAGCAAGAAGTTCATTGGAGCTTTTACAATTTAACCTAGCAGAACCTTCCTGAGCTGGTCTGGGGCTCAACAATCCAGTAATGAACTACAAGCAGCCAACCGAGATTTATCCGTTCCCATTCCGAAGTTATTGAGACTGAAGTATCCTAGCAAGCTCATCAGTCTTACAAGGAACTACAGTTCTCAGGTACCCAAACTAGATTGGTACTCATACTTCTTCTTCTTTATTGGCGTAGACACCGCTTGCACGGTTATAACCGAGCTTACAACCGCTCGCCAGCCTTCTTTTCGCAGTTTGGCGCCGATTGGGGATTCGAAGCGGAACAAGTCCCTTCTCCACCTGGACTTTTCAAAGGAGTGAAGGGTTTCTTTCTTATGCTACCCCCGGCGGGTACTGCGTCCAACACTTTCAAAGCTGGAGCTCGACACTAGAGGCTAGAAGTGTACACATCCCTCTACTAGTCTAGAGCGCAGAGTCAGAGCTCAAGTCAAGCTGTTCTACTATCGGATTGAATATTTGCCACTCTGAAGGAGGTTGCGCTCCGAAGCAGTGGATCTACGACTTCGATCACCCACAACCAGCGATCTATTTTATCACGCACTGTTTTAAGAGATCGAAGCTTCCTAAACTGCAACGCTCTAGAAAAGGTGAATCAAAGCTAAATTTCTTGTATAAACTTTGACTCCAATGACCTGCTTTAAGATAAAATAACGTCTGAAGTGCAATCTTGAAATTTTGTAATTTTGTATATTGAGAACTTCCCGATTATCGGTTCACCTATTCCTCGCCTCTCAAAATCAGTAATGCACGAGCATCTAGCATTTTTCCACAACGAGTCAACATAAGCTTCCAAGTATCCACTCAAAATCATATCCTCCCGACTAAAAAAGGATCAATTTTACTTTAAGCAGTTCATGTTCCGTCTGCATGATAACCGGACCCGAACAGAATATGAAATTCGATATCTTTTCGATTGCCGGTAAACTCTGTTCAAAATATACACAAAAAGGAAACATTTTGAACGAAATTCGCTTGACTTTCTGTTGCAAATATTTTTTGTTTGTTGGGTAGGCAATTGCATAAATATATATTTTTCTCTCGAGATTCGTTCGACTTTGAGTTGCAAATTTTTTGTTTATTGGGTAGTCAATGTACTCAATCTACTTGTTGATTGCAATTTTAGCTCCACGTAATGCTAAAAAATTGTGTTTACTGGATTCCAATTGTAGTTGGACGCAATTGAGCGTTATTGCTACTAGCGCATTGGTTTTCAGGTCGGTTCCACCTAATTAATGGGGTTTTCAACCCAGTAGGTATTATTTGTAGGATTTGGTTGATTGTTTTCTTGAGTGAACATGATACAGTGAGTCTTTAGCTCATTGATTGCATTTCTTCAGACTTTGTATCTGGATTTGTCGTAGTTAGGATGTGATCGTATCTTAATCCAAGCTCTTTTCCGCAGTTCCAAAAACGTTTTATGTACCTATCTAGTAAAATACCTCTAGAATATCGATGTGATCTTAGATCAATACAAAAGCTATACCATTAGTTTCCAAACTTAGGAATGTGTATTAATGTATAACTTCGCATTGTAATCCGTAGTCCATCGCTCTCAGAAGCAGTGTTGATATTTAGTCACACTTGCTTTATCGGTGATGGTTAGCATTTTTTTTTCGTTTACGAAAGATAAGTGAATTTTTCGTCTTTGTTTTTTGAGGTTATCTCCATGCAATTAACTGGAGAGTTTCTCGCTATCAAAGTTCCGTTAAAAGGGAAGGCATGATAATTTTGAAATATTTCTTTAAGAAAGTCCAATCAGTGTTGTGAATTTTGTGAAATCAGTTTTTTTGGTTTTATCTTTGTAGCATTAAGCTCATCCATGCATAGACATTCAAAGGGGACATATTTTTCGTCATTTTACCAGCATATCGGGAATTTTCACAATGAGTTAACATAAACTTTCCAAGATCCTCTCAAAATCAAAAACTCAAATGTGAAAAAGGTTCCATCTTACATTAAGAAGTTCTTGTTCAGTCTGCAGGATAATCTTAAGCGGTTATAATATCAGATGTGCAATACTCCAAGGTCTTCATCATTAGCAGTGCATTCTCATAGTTTTGAGAATTCTATCGTAATTAATTTCTTGAAAAGAGGCTGCAGTGGTAAATACCTGCTGATGACCAATAGTAAAATGCTGAGTCTTACCTTTTACCATTACACTTTAACAATCTAGTTGTAGACCGGCTGGTGCCTGCTCTCTTCTTTCTACTCTTCCTACCACACATTTTTTTCGTGCAAAGCGGAAAAGCTAAAGTAAAAGTGAAGATATCCTTGCTGCATCCATTTTGTGCACTCCTTACATCCTCTATTTAACGTAAAGTGCATTAAAGCCAACACTACGCGCTGACTGACAAGTGGGGTAATTAAATTCGCCAAGAAAAAAGTGAAAAGTGTTGTCATACAAAAAGAAAAAACGCAACAAATGAAGCGAAAGGCAAGCTTCACAAAGCAGCACTGAAAGGCGCTTGCAAATTTAATTGGCTTTTTTTCACACTACACAAAAGGACTTGAAGCGGGTGAAGAAAAACTGCACTTTGCTGGCTGAATGTGTTCTACAGTCTTTGTTGACAAGCACTTTTCGATTGCGCACAAGAAAAAGCACTTCTAGAAATAGCGCCATGTTGCCAAGTGGGCTGAGTGAGCGCACCTGTTTGCAGACATTTTATGCATTCTTTTGCACATCCTTATTTATTTGCTTAGCGTAACTGATGACATTATTAAGTTTGTGAAATGTTTTAGCAGGAAAATAATTGAATTTCACACATAACGGTTGCTTTTTTTTTAATATTCATTGGTACTCGCATATATGTAGCATGTTCTCTGCGACCTTTGGCACGCCCATTATAATAGCTCAAGATACACATATGTGGCGTGTTATACAAATAATTACATAGGTTTTAATGTTATTGCTGCATTACGCCTTTGTTAGGCAATCAATGTTGACAATGCCGTGTAGAATTTGTGTCCCAAAGAGAAGGGTTGAATTTGTGACAGTGAGCTTTGTGTGTAGAGAAGTGCGTGAGTTATCGATAGAATGCTTCTTATTCTTCTTTACTGATGTAGACATCGCTTACACTGTTATAGCCGAGTTTGCAATAACGCGCCAGTCGTTCTTTCTTTTCTGAATTGGAGATTCCAAGTGTAGCTAGATCCTTCTCCACCTGTTCTTTCCAACGGAGTGGAGGTCTTCCTCTTCCTTTGCTTCCGCTAGCGGGTCTTCTTCTTCTTTACTTGCATAGAAAACGCTTACGCCGCTATAGCCGAGTTAACAATAGTCTTCTTTTCTCAAGCTGGCGCCAATTGGAGATTCCAAGCGAAGCTAGGACCTTCTTCACCTGGTCCTTCCAACGGAGAGGAGGTCTTCCTCTTATTCTGCTTCTCTAAAACTATAAGTAGTGGAGTTACTATCTGGTTCAGCTATATTTAAATAGAAATGCTGCTTGAAATCCTTGAATTTCATCAGTAATAGCCATTTTCAATTGATTTTTCTTTATTAATAAATATTCCATCTTTTTCACCATCCCCAAAGCGTCCCCAGCATTCTTACTATTCTATCTTATCTAGTCCTTTAAGTTTCGATCACAGAGAAAAATATTTTCTGATGACCTTTACTGAAATACTGAGTTCCCTTTTGCCTAAGGTTAAGTTAGCTTAGTTTGGCTGTCTAATAAGCCATGCATAGACTGGATATTGGTACTTAGCGATACCAGTTCTTCTTCAGTTCTCATTTGATCTTACTAGTACTTATTTCTGTGGGACCACCAAATGCTTGAAGCGTTGCCTTCCCCATGCAGGTCAAGCGCAAATTATTTGGTCCAATGTTTTCTTTCTGTCTTTCTATGATGGTCTCCTTGATCTGCCAACATTCTCTTGCTCAAAAGTAGCAGTTGTTGTTGTAGTTGTGGCGCCAAAAATCATTCCTGAAGTAATTTAGAGGAATGGTGCCGAGTTGAAACCACAGCTGTAGTTCCAGCATTCATTGCTTTAAGCAACCTCTGAAGGATCTGAACGGACTTGAATAGAAAGATTGTCAAAATTGGTTTCTGTTCTAGTTGTTGTTGTAGCGGCAGAGTTCTACCGACCAGACAGTTCCTAGCCCGATAAAAAACCCAGTCCGTTGCGGTTACATAGACTCGACTGCCGTGGAAACGGGTCTATATACTGGTAGTTATCTAAGACCATAGGTGCAGTTCCATCATCCATTGCTTTAAGCAACCTTTCAAAGATCAGAACGGATTTGGATGGAAGGTCCATCCTAATTTGTTTCAAGTTCCCTACTAAAATATTATCGAGTGGCGTTTAATGTGGCAAACTTTTGTTGTACCTAAGAATCTTGCATTGCAAGTTATAATTGTCAATGTATTTGAAGTTGTATTCTCATAGCGATGGTCACAAACGAACCTTGTGCCTGTGTTCGCATCGCTTTATCGTTACTTCAAGGCTGTTTATCGACTTTCCGCACCTTTAAGCATCGCTGTCGCTTCAATTGCCTTTAACACACCACATATGTGGGCAATACATGTGCACATATGTGTACCCGCAAGCGTGTGTGTAAAGCGGGGTGGTTAGCTTTTCTGGTGGAACGAAAGGGTTAAATTGCCTGTGCCTTACCCCTGCCTTTTAAGAGTCACTTCTACAAACAAGTACACATACACATTCACATACATATGTACAACGCAAATAGGGGGCTCGTACCAACTTGCTGTTTCGTTTTTTTTCACCTTTTTATTGTTTTTGTTTTTGTTAAGCGACTGATATATGCGCGTGTTAATTGCATAGCAGGCACTCTATGCTTTCGGTATTTGTATAATGTGGATATATATATATATGCGTATCGTTGCACTCATACATACAAAGATATGTGCCGAAAATATTTATTACCGTTACAAATTGTAACTAAATGAAAATTTTCATTACGTATTTGTTTTTAGTTTATTTGCCGTGTGTTTTTTCGTTGACTGTGTAAGGACTTGTTGTCTTCTTTGTATGTTAGTAGCGTACTCTTCACATGTTGAGCGATGTTCTGCAGAAAAATAAGCCTCGTATTGGACTCCCACATGTGCGTAGTCATTTTATATAAACATTTTAAGGATCATTTTAGCAACTTTTGAAACCAGTTGGGTCCTTTATTTACTAGTTTATACAGTGATATAGTAAAAACAGTATTAAATCCAAGACTATTAAATTTAGTCCTTAAAAAACTCGAAACTCATTCAAGCATTCCGTTTAAAGTTTCATTGGAATAGCCATGCATAAAAGGTGGGGAACAGAGGTTAAGAAAGCCTCTACGAAACTTTGAAACGTGAGCGAAGACTGCCACAGATCATAAAGTATAACTGTGAATGCAAAAATCTGAAGATCTTCTTACTGAAACAGCCTCAAGCTTTTTGTCATAGAATCCAATCCATGTATTTATTTGGTTTTGAAATTTGGAGATTAAAGAATATATGTGACCTGGTCTACGAAAAGGGGGCTTAGGTCTCAAAAAAAAAATAAATAAATAAAAAAATGAAAAATTAAAAAAATTGAAAAATAAAAAAAAATTCAAAAATAAAAAAAATTGATTTTTTGACACCTAAGCCCCCTTTTCGTAGACCAGGTCAAATATATTTATAAAAGCATCTTGCCTTGAGTTCAAACTGATTCGAGCTCCTTGAGATACTTCAATCACCTATTTAGTAATAAATGGCCCAAGTGTTGGTTGCCTGTACCAAAGTACATTCACTATCCGCTATTGTAGCATCTTATGTGTGGCTCCATTGTCGATTGTTTTGAATTTAGTTTTGGTCTGAAAATAAATTAAGGAACAAATTCTAAAGCTCCAACTGTTTCGAGTTTCTTGGAATTCTTTACTTAGCTTAAATAATTAAAAGCTTCAAGTAAGGTCGAAAAAAGCAGGATTTTTGCATTCGATAATATGAACGTATGAACTTTAAAGAATTTGAACTGTCCTTCAAACCTTCTCCAAGTTAATTTATTGTTATAAAATCTGTCAGGGATTATAGTTTTTCACGAAATCAGCTTAAGCCATTCAATAATTAAGTTTTACGAGGGCTGCTATATATGTATATTTCTGGCCTAATAATGAAAATAGGAATATTTGTCAACGAAAAGGGTTTTATTGTTTTTCAAAATAGTCTCCATCAAGATTTATACACTTTTGCATGTGCTCAAACCAATTTTCAAAACACTTTTTCCACTCCGATTGAGACACCTCCAAAACACGGTTTTTGAATGCTTCAACAGCATCTTCTGACGACGAAAATCGTTGACCACGCATTATTTTCTTGATGTGTGGGAATAAAAAGAAGTCATTGGGTGCCAAGTCAGGGCTGTACGGCGGATGACCCATCAATTCGACGTTTTGGCCGGTCAAAAAGGCGCTGGTTTGAGCCGATGTGTGAGAGCTCGCATTGTCATGGTGCACAATGATTCGTCTTCTCTTGTTCGTTTTTCGAATTTCTCCGAAGACTTCAGGCAAACAAATGGTGGTGTACCACTAGGAATTGACCGTCCTACGTTGCTCAAGCGGAACAGTCGGCCACATGACCAGTTTTGCCGAAGAAACAGGCGACCATTTGCTTCGAAGTGTTTCTTCCACGAACAACTTTCGTTGGATTTGGCTCATCTTGGAAGACCCACACGGCCGATTGCTGTTTTGTTTCGGGCTCATACGCATAGATCCATGATTCGTCGCCTTTGACGATCTTATAAACGTTTTTTGAAGCACCGCGATCGTTTTTTTTCAGCATTCCTTTACACCAATCCACACGAGCCTTTTTTTGAGCTATTGTCAAGTTGTGCGGGATCCAATGAGAAAAAACTTTTTTTATGGCCAGGTGTTCATGCAATATCGAATGTATGCTGGTGGGAGAAATGCATAGGCATGCCTCTATCTGAAGGTATGTTACATAACGGTCTTGCATTATCAGTTCAGTCCGTCATCGATGTTTTCTGGCACAACGGCTGTTTTTGGACGACGGTTTTGGAATTCGTCTTTGAGGGAGCGTCGGCCACGATTGAATTCGTTGTACCAGTTTTCCACAGTGCTATAGGATGGTGCTTTATAGCCATACAAATATTTTAGTTCATCGATGCACTCTTGTGATAATCCACGTCGAAAGTTGTGAAAAATGATCGCACGAGAATGTTCACGAGTTAATTTCATTTTTTGGCCGAGATGAATTTTTTAATTCCCTGTAAATAAAACAATTCACGATTAAATGACAAAATGTTCAGAGTGATGTTATGCTAAATAATGACAAACTTTCCAATGGAAATGTCAGATTGTACCTGGCAATACTTAGTGTTGCCTAGGCCAGAAATATATATAGCAGCCCTCGTAAATCACCGCTTCAGCTTTGTCGAATCTAAAATATCCCAAAAAATATCTGCTAAACTTTAGCTTGGCGACTCGTTGAAATGCTATTTGGTCGATTAGCATTTAGTAGACGTTTCTCAAACTTTTTATATGGAGACAGTTCCAACTCTTCCTCCGTCACGTTATTCGCTGTGTGAACTGACTTGGAAGAGTTAAAAAAAAGTCTACACGATTTTTACATTGATACAATTTTCGTCTAGTAGACGATCCACACGCGGTTATTACCAATCAGTCGTTGAATCGCGGCTGGGCTGGCTTGGTTTTTTCCAGCGATTGTTCAGCTGATTAATAGACCTTTATCAGGCTTTATACGTCTAGTATTATGACATACATATACTCGGTGTTTAAGCACTTCACGAAAGAGCTCCAATTCTTGCTACACATTTAATATTCATAACGATATCCGCTAAAATAGAGGGCTTAGAGGTGTTAAAAGTCTTCGTATCTCTGTCTACTGTGCTTCATATATATAGATCCGCTTGTCGCCGAGTGGACGAACCAAACGCAGTTAACTCTTGGTGTTTCGTTGGATCGCATTTCGGTAGAATAGGATTTTTTTCTGATTGCTCAGCCTGTATTAGATGTTCCTCAGACTTTCTATAACATTTCTGTCATATTTCGATCTTCAACGCGTTTGAAATTTTCGCGAAAGAGCTCCACCTCTCTCGTATCTTTAGCCTCCACAATGACATTAGCTATGAAAAAGGATTTGGTGTTGCTAAAAATCTTTCACTAAATATCGCTCTGGAAGTCTTTAACCCTTTATAAAGATCCGATCTCCGCCAAATGGACGTATTAGGTGTGGCTACCACTCGATGTGTCGTTGTAGGGTCACTCGGTGGATTCAAACTTGTTTCGTACAACGGTTGCCAAAGCACGAAACATTCCTAAATCGTTGACAGAATTTCTAACAGTTTGGTAACAAAAAATTTTAACGTTCATATGTTTCTTACGTGTGTCGAAAGCCACCCATCCCGCCAACCACCAACATACATACATATACATCTTAGCACAACCCTAACATCAATTTCAAAATACTAAATGCACTAAAAATATTTTTACGAGGCAATTTTGCGCTAGCTACCGAATTGCAACGAAAGCCATATAATGCTTGCAAGCTTTTTGCACAGCTTTGCGAGCACGCAGCATGGCATGTGTCAAAATGGCGTACATACTCGGTACATTTTTCATGCACTTTTGAGCAAATTAGATTTCCTAATTAAATTGCCAACAAAAAAGAACGGCAACAACGCTACAACGGTGTGGTGTGTATATTAGTTGAGTGGAGAAAAGTGCAAGAAAAAAAGCGCACAAAAGTTGTGTTAAAAGCGCCAAAGAAATGTGTCAGCATGAAAGCGGGTATATAATAAAACAGCGTGAAGACTTGCGGGCGCTTTTTTTTTAAATATGTCATTATTTTTATACCCTGAACGGGGTATATTCAGTTTGTCAAACAGAAAAAAATGTCAAAATGCTATAAATTATATACTATGTACCATATGTATTGTAAGTTATGAAGTGGAATTTTTGTACGGCTGCCGGGTTCCCCCCCAAGAAGTTTTCAAGTGATTGACGCACTATAATATATAGCTACCATACAAACTGAACAATCTAAATTCAGTTCTTGTATGCGAAACTTTTTTATTTGATGAGATATCTTCATGAAATTTGGCGCTGATTATTTTCCAAGGCAACGCTACAATATCTGAAGAAATTGTTCTTATCGGACAGCTATAACATATAGCTGCTATACAAACTGAACTTTTAAAAATATAAGTCCTCGTATGAAAAACTTTTTTATTTGAAGAGATATCTTCACGAAATTTGGTATAGATTAATGTTCAAGGCAACGCTAAATATCTGAAGAAATTTTTCAGATCGGTCCACTATTGCATATAGCTGCAGTAGAAACTGAACGATCAAATACATGTTCTTGTATGAAAAACTGTTTTATTTGTTGAAATATCTCTACGAAATTTGGCTGCGATATTACTCTGAGGCAAGGTTAAAATTTCTCCAAAAATTATGCAGATCGGACAACTATAGCATATAGCTGTCATACAAACTCAACATTAAAAATCAAGATGAAGTTACATTTATACCCTTTCATGCTATTATAAATGCACCTATGTAGGGTATTATAGCTGCGGTGCAACTGAAGTTAACTTTTTTTCATTTGTATGTATGTATGTATGTACGTATGTATCTGTGTGCGTTTGTGTGGGTGCGTGGTTCTAATATGCTTTTGCACTACAGTGCATTTATGACCTTTATTCGTCAATGGACGCAAGCAGTGGTAATGTTATATATGTGTATGTATATATAATACTATATACATATGTACATATATGTATGTGTATAATCATGTATATGCTACTATGTGTTTGTTTACGTGCTTGTATACCTCTATGCATCTACTTTCTTGCCACTGAGTGGCAGCGTTAAGCTGCATTGCCATTTTGACAGCTTTGACGTTGTCAATAAACACATATACCTGTGTAGAAATAATAAAAAATAAATATATATAAAAAATATATATATACATATGTAGATATATGCTTACATACATATGTATGTATAAATTTGCTTGCACCCACACAGCTAAGCGCATATTTTAGCTAGCCAAGAACACCAACAGCAATAGCAATGTGTTATATTTACTTGCCTTTTAGCTGGCTGACGCGCCAAGTGGCTGTTAATGCACACATACGCAAATATAAAGTTGCTTATGTTGTGTGTGCTCGTTTGCGCATTTTAGTGCCGCTTGGTCTGCGCAAATTTCCAACACATCCATTTATGTACTCATACATTTACGCTTGCCTGAGCTGCTTAAAGTAATTAACTAGGAAAATTTTAATTGCTAATATGTGCAGTTGTAGGCGTGTGTATGTGCGCATGTGCGCGTGCAAACTCACACACATGCATTTATGCATATTTATGTCGTTGTTGCTGTAGTGAAGCTCGTTAGCCGGCTTGTGGCTTTCCGCTACTTTGTGAGCTGTGTGACCTCAGTGTTATAATTTTTCACAGCAGCGCACACATACAGACACTGTGTCATATACATACATATGTATACGCATACAGACTCACATATATAGTATCCTGCTTGCATCCGCTTCCTGGCCCAGCAATAAAAAGTAATATTAAAATGTGGCATGTGTCGCTCTCAGGCGTATGTATGCATATGTGTGTGTGTTGTTAATGTAAATTAACTTGTTTTATTTAAAATTGTTAATTAGAGGAATATTCATATTATTTCACACACACAGCCGCATATTGCTCTTACAAACACATAAATAAATAAATTTTTCATCTGCCTTATTCGCTTTTTACACTTTTTCACATGCAACCGTGCGTGGTAGTGTTGTATTTTGTATGCGTTTGTGCCCTGCAACTCTGTGTTTGTTTATGCATTTTAATTAGAGGACATAAATATTGAAATAATAAGGCTTTGTGCGCTTCGTTTTTGTGAAAATGTGTGTGAAATATTTCAAAGAGTTCGAAAAATATGTGTTATCAACGTGGATGCATAGTATGTATTTTGTTTGAATGACAAAAAATAAAAAAGCAAGGAGAGAAGTATACTTTATCTAAATATAAAAAAAACCCGTTATGGTAATTCGCCCAACACAGGCTCGCAATGAAAAGATAAGCAGCTCTTTGATCACTACAAAGTCAGCAATTGGTTAGAGGACGGCTGCTGAAAAGCTTTTAATAAGACGTGCTAAAGACTAGAAAAGCCTTATTGTACAAAGTATATATGTAGTCTACTACTTCAGTCTTTGAATATCACGACGGGTTTAAATCAGTTAAACGAAAACCAACAGAAGTTAGGTTAGGTTCTGCCAGCTCTGTGGGATGTCTGAAAGTATGCACTCCCAAGTGCTTAAGTGTCTTAACCCCCCAAAACAGGGGACGGTCAAGAAGAAAGTATTGAGTTATTTCCACCTCATCTTCTTCCATATATGTAGCTTCTGCAGATGGCGTCTGCGTGGCCCCCAATAGGACAATGGCCCGTAAAAAGCGCCAAAAAAAGCGCTCGCCTTACTGAGAGCAAAGAGCTCACCAACAGAGAGATTAGTGAAAAGCGCCAATGAATGCTTCCAGATGAGATCTCTTCTCGATAAAAGTTTGTAAGCAAAGAAGATACCTCCACGATCCATATCGACAGTGTGGAAAAGGCCAGGTATTTAGTAGAGTTCAATGTCTAATCACTGGCTGTCAATTACACGCTATCAGGTGCGTCGAATTTATATTGCCAAGCTTTGACAAAAATTATGAAATAACCAAGCATTTGGCTATCCGAAGCGATTCCCTAGTGAATATCCATTCTTTTAGTTCAGCAAACATTCCCCAAATAATTTTATGGAATTCCTCTGTGTTGACAGTTTTCTTCTTCTTCTTTACTGGCTCTTTCGACATTCCTCGTACTGGTAACAATCCAAGTCCATTCCGTTTATGCGACTGTCGTGGGAAAGGAATCCGGTGTTATTTCTAAGCTCGAAAACGTACTTCATCTTACTGACTGATATGAATATCATACAAGGAATTAGGATAGTTGACGAATTGATCAAAGACCGAAGTTATCGCTCTTCGGCAAAATTCGTCGGAATATCAAATATAAGAGGTTGATATACGGCTATTTATGTACCTTGCCTTTGCTTGATTTCAACATAAATAGCACCGTTGAATCGTCAGTCTTAAGAAAAAAAACTTTTAAGGATTCTACCCTTGCAGTATTTAAAGGAGTACGACCGAATGATTGAGCCGTAAAAGGAAGCTTCCCTTGTAACTTTCATATTCAGAGAATCTTAGCGAATCTTAAAGTATCGATGACCTTGTGAGGATAGACACCGGCCAATCTAAGTACTTGAGCAGTTTCAAAGTAAATCAAATCTAAATCTATTATGTAGTCTTTTCGCTGAGTGAACCTTTTCCTCGTTGTAGGGACTTTAAACGGTCATTGTCCAAGTAGTTTCCAGGCGGTAATGTTAAAAATCTAATTTGCTGCCGGTATAGAAGTTGTTTTAAAAAAAATTATATGGAATTACTCGTCCTCTTATCTTCATGTCATTATATTCATTAACATTTCATTCATATGTATATATTACTGTCCCCAAAAAAATAAGGTGACATTTGAATTTAAACTGTGGATACGTTGAGGATGGAGCAGAAACCCTTTTGGTGATGAGGTATGTCTAAAAAAACTGTTTAAAAGTTACATACATATATCACTATACCAGTGAGTTCCAAGCCGGCCGTGAACGTGTCGAAGACGAAGAGCGTCCAGGGCGACCATCAACCTCAAACCGACGAAGCTCACGTTCAACAAATTAAAGATTTGGTGTTGAAAAACCGTCAATTAACAATTAGACCCCTTGCTGATGAAGTTGGCATATCGAAAGGCTCAGCCAATACCATTTTGAAAGATGCTTTGGGCCTCAAGCGTGTCAAATCTCGACTGGTACCGAAAACATTGAATTTTTTGGAAAAAAGGTGTCACGTTGAAGTGTGTGAAACGATGCTTTCCGACTACCAGGGTGTCATGAAATGCATTATAACTGGCGATGAGACTTGGATCTATGCTTACGATCCCGAAACAACCGATCAATCGAGCAAATATCGTGCCAAAAGACAGCCGAGACCAAAACAATCGCGCCAAAGTCGCTCAAAAATCAAGGTCATGTTGACTGTCTTCTTCGATTATCGTGGTGTTGTGCATTATGAATTCCTTCCAACCGGTCAAACAGTCAACAAGGAATATTATTTGAACGTTATGAGTCGTTTGCGTAACGCTATCCGCCTAAAAAGGCCGGAATTGTGGAAAGACAATTCTTGGTTTTTACACCACGATAATGCACCATCCCATACTGCCCTCTTAATTCGTAATCATTTCGCCAAAAACACAACCCATATCGTTCCGCAACCACCGTATTCACCTGATCTGGCGCCGTGCGACTTCTGGCTGTTCACCAAGCTCAAAAGACCGCTCCAGGGACACCGTTTTTATACTATAGAGGAGATTCAAGCCGCAGCGAAGACGGAACTGAAGGTCATCCCGTAAAGTGACTACAACCAGTGTTTCGAAGATTGGAAAATCCGTTGGCATAAGCGCATTGCATCGGTAGGGGATTACATTGAAGGGGATGAAATTGATTTGGAAGAATAAATCAAGAATTTTCAAAATAAATACAATGTCACCTTATTTTTTGGGCACAGACCAGTCTTTGAGAGATAAAGACTAAAACAACTCGGATCTTACATCTTCAAACATACAGTTGAGCTAGCGGGCCTAAGGCCTAAGAAAACTTTTGGTAGATTCAGGGAGGCATGTAACGTAATAGTAAGGTTGTGTGGCCCTTAAAGATATGTATATCTATAGTATATATTTCAGGTTGTGATCCTAACTTTGAGAATCAGCCGTAGAACGTTATCTAACCTATGAAGACCCATAAAATGCATTAAGGACTGAAACAAGTTATAGTAAACAGTATATATTTATAAACGCAACGATATATCGAGATCTCCTAACCTATAAATATTTATTTTCACTAATTCCACGAACACCAAATGATTTAAAACAAAAGATTAAAAAAATAACAAAAAATTAACGTTAAAGTCAATGAAGTCAACGTAAAGGGGTCGATCATATTGCAACAACAAAAAGTTGAAGTAAGGAAAACACTAAGTGGTTGCAGTTCGTGCAAGATAAGTACACTCCAAGCATGGGAACGTAATTCGATATACAAGAGAATGCACTTGCAACAGTTGTAACACATGCAGCATGTCGTCTCAAACGCTTTAAAACACACTTTAGTTAACCCCACACATTGGCATATTTTACGTAGAAATATTTTCGTATTTTTTTGCGCTCATTGCAGATCAAATTACAAATAAAACAAAAATCTAAAATCACGCAGAAGAAGATGCGTACACGTAAGTCAAAACAATGTTGTGATTTGCGTTTTCCGGGTATTGGCGCAATAATAAATGCTGCTTCAGTCGCCTACTTTAGTCGACTAAATAGCGTTTGTGGCGAATTACGGCTGACTTTTGTTTATAAGCAATGATTTTTCTAAGCTGTCAAAGCAAAAGTTGCAGAGTCTCTTAGCTGCATGTAGGCCAAGTGCTATTGCGAAATATTTATGGCAGCCTATAACGGTATATATTTTTGCATGCATTTTGTATGACATCTGTGATTATATGCAGCTTGTAAAGTGGGTATTAATTGTCAACGCACGCGATTTGACAGGCGCATTGACAGCGTGGCGGCGGTTACCCCATTGTCTGCGCTAACTTCGCATGCTATAACTTCACACATACTTAGTTTATATTAAGTATATGTGTTTTCGAAACTCTTCGTTATTCTCTGGAAATCTTCAAATGTCGCCTTGCATTTGGTTTCATGTGAAAAATGTCGATTGAAAATGACGAGTTTTTGACAGTTTTGAGAGACGTTTTAGGCGGCTACTTATCATTTTTTGTGTATTTAAAATTCGTTTAGAGTTTAAGGGTTCTAATGTGGGCATAGTTTTGCTCAATATAGAAATTAGACATTGTAACTCGGTAGTTTATATTTTTCTATATTTGAAAAAAGTGCTCAGACGAAGATTCACTCTTGGCAAAAGATCCTTTTACCAACTTTTGCTGGATGCTAAACTATATATAACTGTATAAAATTCACTTCCATCATCTTAGATTATTTTTCACTAATAATGTCTCAGGTCCATTTCCCCATTTTATTACAAAAAGGAAAGCACTAATTTTGCTGAATATGCTCCCCTCAAGAGGGCTATGCGAGAGTTTAACTCGATTTCCGAAAAAGTTCTTCTTGATTTCTCTCACACTAAGGATTCCTTCATTAATACCCTCAATTCTGTTTTTTAGTTTAAGTTATCTATTCATATTATTGTAATTTTAAATTATTCTAGAATTCTAATATGCATCCTAGTTTTCATTAGTCTGTAAGAATTAATGTTCATAGACTTTACTAAATAAATAAATAAATAAATAAATAAATAATTCTTTTATAAACTGTCTCTTTTTAGGTCCCCTGTCGAGCAAGGATTTTACGCTTGATGGCATAAATGGTTTTGGTGGCAAGAAAAAGAAGAAGAAACGTCGACATAGTCGTACGATTTTCACTTCTTATCAATTGGAAAAACTCGAAGAGGCCTTCAAAGAAGCACACTACCCCGATGTGTATGCACGAGAAATGTTATCGCTAAAAACCGAGTTACCTGAGGATCGGATACAGGTGAGTCAAAAATAAATACTATCTTTTTATATTTTATGGGTAAAACATGTTGACATGGTTTATAAAATATATATTTATGTAACTGCCGAAGCCATGTTCTTCGAATACCTTTAAGTATTGAGTTCTTAAATGCATACATAGGCTTGATATAGAATCAAGTTGTTGGATGGTGTTTCCATAAGTATTGAAGTGTTCGAGTAGGATATGGCCGATTGCCTAGGGAGCTTTGATCTCTCTTTTTCTTTTTCTTTATTGGCGTAGACACCGCTTACGTGGTTATAGCAGAGTTTATAACAGTGTGCCAGCCGTTCTTCCTTTTTGCTGTTTGGCGCCAATTGCAGATTCCAAGTGTAGACAGTTCCTTCTCCAACTGGTCTTTCCAACGAAGTGGAGGCCTTCCTCTTCCTCTGCTTTCACCGTCGGGTACTACGTTGAATACTCTTAGTGCCTTATTTTCCGTTGCCATTTCCAAAGGACCATAAATCTTCCGCAGAACCTTACTCTCGAGAACTCGTTAAGCTTCGATCTCTCGTTTCCGCATATATGATTTTATACAATAAAAGCACAATGTAACAGTTGTCCGTCTGTAGATTTTCGTGCAGGTAACCTTTAGGCTGCTCTTGTGTCTTCCCATTTAATGCTATTATTTTTCAAAATCTTAACGAAATGTGATGAAGATGGACTCCTCATTTAATAAAAGCTCTACTACCTTTGATCTGAAAAATTTTAGAGGGCGAGAGGGATTCATTAAAAAAAATAGTTCAAGCATTGTGATGAAGCCTCCCAACACCTCGAAAGTAGAACGAAATATCTCAATAATCCCACAATTTCTCCTTCTCCCCCTTTAACAATTCTTTGGGTACTTTGTTGGAGACTTTGCGATTATTTCTGAGTAATCTTCGCCATCAAAAAACTCAATGTGTAGAAATATGATCTGACCAGTAAGCGAATGAGCGGGAAATCGGGTACATTTCTTACCGGATCCGGTTTTGTGTGGGTTCCAGTGCTCTGCAAACATTCTTTAAAGCATTTGTTGCTCCAATAATTCTCTATCCATAATCCTGGTTTTGTTTTCGATGACCTTCTGTGTACGATTAACCTAAAAATAGCGTTAAAAATTCATTGGTAGTCACAGCGCTTGAAATATTTATTTAGCTTTCATGTGAGTTTCTTGTTTACCAAAAGCCAGCGTGTTGCCTAAAGCACTTCGAGGTATTATTAGTAGAAATTTAGTTTTTCGTGATCGTTCTGTTCCAGAAATATTGGAGCCAAACAAGCATTAATCCTGGTACTTGCTTAAATTATTAGTTTTTCTGAAAGTTTGAAGACGAATTGTAGATTTGGCTGAGCTTGATAAGGGCTAACCGCTGTTAAAAAATCTTTGGTTCCGAAATCTGTTGACTTACCGTGTTGTAGATAGGTACGGATTAATTAAAATTGAACTTCCTACAAACTTCTCTCATATACAAACATAGAAAACTTAAAAAAAAAAAAACAAAAAAAAAAAAAAATAAAAAAAATAAATAAATAAAAAAAAAATGAAAAAAATAAAAACAAAAAAAATAAAAAAAAAAATAAAAAGACATTCTTCGTAATGAAGAATGGTAATTTGACACTTTAGCTGATAAAAAATACAACTGAGACTAATTTGCTTTCAGCACAATGAAAGCTTGTTTTGAGTGCAGGAGAGCAACATTCTACCTGCACATATGTACATATATATTTTCGTATTTTTTTCTGCAAATATTTTTGCTTGCAGGTGTGAATAGGATTCCTTTCAGTGGCACATCCTATTGTTGCCATTCATTTCAACTACTTATTTTTCTATTTCTCTTAATTTTATATTTTGCCTGATCCCAAGTTCTTTTTGCACTTCTTTTCTATGCTGCGTGAATTTGTTTCCGTGCTTCTTCTTTGCCACCAGTCGTTTGCTCAGATTTTGAAGCTTCGCTTGTTTGGATTTTTCATAGCTGATCTTTCACACCTCCTTTCGACATCCTGTGGCCATTGCAAAAATGCATTGTACATTCAAGCATTTACTATTTTTTTTTTATTTTTATTAAGATCATTTTGACTGCATGCAGTAATTCGTACTTTTTCGTATGCCCCTTTGCTGAGTGCTCGCTTACACACCCCAATTCAGTTTGATATTTGCATTTGTTGTGATATTACGTTTCTGCAAGGGTTTGTGCGCGGTTGGCTAAATAAAAGTGTGTGGCCTACGATAATCGGCGATTTTGAAAGTTCAAAATTTTGTGTGTTGAAAGTAAATGCCATAAAAAAATATTGAATATATTGAAATTTTAACAGGTTCAGTGCGACTCATAGTGAGTAGTAAAGCAAACTAAATATAATATAACAGTGAATTCAAATTTCTCGCTTACTATAAGTTGATCCAATTCGAGCTACCCTACTTTTTTAAAGAAAAAACACAGAAACTTCAAATTTATTGGGGAATTTTTATTATCATTCGAAAGAGTATTCTTTGACATTTACTTTTTGAAGATTATTGAAGAAGATTGAAGATTTTTTATTTATTACGTCTCAGTCTCGGTGAGTCCAATTTTCAATGACTCGTTCGAGCATTTCGACTGGTAACTGGCGCATGACAGGCGTAACGTTTTGATCCAAGATCTGAAAGGAAGCGGGATTATTCGCATAGATTTTAGACTTTACATATACCCACAGGAAAAAGTCTAATGGTATGATATCACACGATCTTGGTGGCCAATCGACCGGCCCAAAACGTGAAATTATCAGCTCACCGAAGTGTTCTCTCAATAAATCCATTGATTGATGCATTGTGTGGGAAGTGACGACGTGTTATTGAAACCAAATGTCGCCGAGATCACGAGCTTCAATTTCAGGCATCTAGTTGGTTAATAGTTGGTTATCAAGGTGCGGTAACGGTCCCCATTGATAGTTACGTTCTCACCGGCCTCATTGTGAAGAAATATGGACCAATGGTACCACCGGCCCACAAACCACACCAAACCGTTGTTTTTTGTGATAAAATGGCTGGTTGCTCTTCCTTCTTAATGCGGCAATTTTGCTTGTTTTCATACCCATTGAGCGAAAAATGAGCCTCATCGCTGAACAAAATTTGCCTCGAACGGATCTTCTTGGAATGGATCTCCGAGTGACTTCAGTTCTTACAGAATCTGTATTTTGTACGCTTTCAATTTAAAATTTCGACGTCAAGTCGTTCCGTAAGTCAGTCCGAGTTAGTGCGAACGGCGTCGAATCGACTCTCTACAGTCCTCGGGTACACTGTCTGCTACGACTGCTATATTTTCTTCACAGGCTGCTAGAGGTGATCTATTCGGTCGAATATTATCCAATAATGAATGCTGAGTTTTTTTTAATATTATTTTTCAGTATGGTATTGTGTTCTGAATCGACCCGGAGTCACTGCGTTCTCTTTTAAAGAGGTATTTCAAGTAAGCTGAGAGTTTTTAGGCGCTGTATGTCATCTGAAGCTCGTCAAAACCCAAAAGCATTGCCGTACTACCATCCTGTCGGGAAGTAGTGGTCTATTTTTTGAACTTTCTTTTCTTTAAATTGCTATTCAATATTGTAATGTGCTGCACTTCGGCCCAGATACATATCTTGCCCGCCTCCTTTTCTTTAAAATATTTGTATGATTTAAAAACTCTCGCTTATTAAAGAGCTTCCGCCGATGGACCATTAAGTTTTCATATCCAATCTAGAGTCAACGAACTTTTTTCTCTATAAAGCGTTGGGTCGGCGCATGCTCGGCTATGAAAGGATTCTCCACTCAGCTGTTTGGATTGTTCTTCCTATTGAAGCATATCGAATGAAGTAATGTATAGGGGGGCCATATAAAATTTTAAATTTAAAGACAGGGCATAAAAGCTTGAGTGTAGCGTTTGCTGTATGGCACGTAGCGCCGTTCTGCTGGAACCAAATGTTGTCTAAGTCTTCCACTTCAATTTGCTTGAAAAAAAATTCGGTTCGGTTCGCGATATCGCTCACCATTGATGGTTACGGCGGTTCCTTCTTCATTTTCGATGAAAAATGGGCCGATTATTTCACCAGACCAAAATCCGCACCATACAGTGATTCGTGCTGGGTGTATTGGCTTCTCGACGATTACGTGCGGGGTTTCTGTGCCCCAAATGCGACAATACTGCTTGTTAACGTAACCATCGAGGTGAAAATGAGCCTCGTCCGTAAAGATGATTTTTCGGTAAAATTGACCATCCGCGGTCAAACGATCTTCTGCCCAATCTGCGAACTGTAGAATAGTAAATAGCAACCCATTTCGTAAATTTTAGACTTTTTACTGAATGTCTGTCACTTTCCGAATAGTATTTGACGTTTTGAATGTCGAAATATAGATAATACAAATTTAAAACGTTAGATGGCCTACCCGTTACAAGTAAAATATAATATGTGACCTGGTCTACGAAAAGGGGGCTTAGTGTCAAATAATCAATTTTTTATTTTTTTTTTTAATTTTTATTTTTTTAATTTTTTTTTTTTATTTTTTTTTAATTTTTTTTTTTAAATTTTTTTTTTTATATTTTTTT
The DNA here is from genome assembly GCA_027475135.1 of Bactrocera correcta. NCBI lineage: Eukaryota > Metazoa > Arthropoda > Insecta > Diptera > Tephritidae > Bactrocera > Bactrocera correcta. Next base: position 4,172,374 of record CM050322.1, read on the forward strand.
TATTTATTTTTTTTTTTTTGACACCTAAGCAACCTTTTCGTAGACCAGGTCACATATATTAATTTCAGTGAAGAACTTCTGTTTGTAGCAGTATAATGAGTGCTCTGGCAGGATAGGAGTCGATGTAATCGGGTCTTCTGTCGAACAATGTGTGAAAATCCATAACCGACCGAAAAATAAATATAATTTTTTAATACTTTTTTAGTTTGCTAATACAAATTTGAGGCTGTGGGACAAAAAATTTAACTTTTAAAATTTTGTTCTCATATTACCTCATCCATAAGTGGGTGAGTTCACTGATAAGTTTAAATTTTTTGCAGCAGAGTTTTCAAGTTTCAATATTACTGATGCATTCAAAAATGTTTTAGAATTACAACACCAAAATTGCATACATATTTTTTCCTGCCCTCGTTTAGGGGTGTGAACGGTAATTAAGGTTGTACTAGCTTGAGTATACACACCAGTTGCACATAACTACACTCATTCTCAAGGTAACAATGGCATGAACTGCATGCCACTACCTACATAAAAAATATATTGGCAAGCCTTAACAATTACGTATGTACATATGTATGTATGTATGTACGGTCTCGTCTAGATATGTGCGCCTCACTCTCTCTCTTGCAACGATATGCATAAAATTCCGCCCATTTTTAATAGGCAATTTCACAGCCATTGAAGCATCTTGAGCACAAAAAATATCCGAGATGCAGCCACTTAATGTGAGTGAGAAGGTGTGTCAATGCAAAAGCGAGTGAGAGAGAGAGGGAGAAAAAGGCGGTGTAGCTATAAAAGTGTATAAAACAGTGGGCAGGGGAAGGGGAAAAATATTTTTGCCGTGTGCGCAGTAAATGGTTAATCAGTCTATCAGCTATTTGGTCGCTTTTGTATTCGTAATGGATTTTTTATATTGTTATGCAAAAATTCCGAAAAAATTAACTCATTATTTCTTTAAGGAGACTCATTTGGAGTTTGGAGTTGCCAAGCAGCAAAATGCTTTTTCAACATTTGCTGTGAATTGTTATAATCTATGTAACTTAGTAGCTTAGGGGATTGGGTTTGGAAGTAAGGGTTCTAAAGTAGGAAGAAATAAGCTCTCGAATGAATTCGGCAGGTATCGCAGGGTCTTAAGTCTGTAATTTTTTTTCTAAATTATCTAACGGCTAAGTGGATTTATCCCTTAAGGCAAGTTCCAATCAAGGTCGAAAGTTGTACCTCAGCTCCATAAAAAAGTGAGTCACAGCAAAAAGGCTTGTGCTGGAACAGCTGAAATGCTCGTAAGCCTCATAATCTAATCTTTGGAGCCTCGAAACTCCTGCCAGCTCTGCAGGCCAAATTTTTTCCCTTTACCCATATAAACTAGTCAAATCTCGAAATATTTGTTCAGATTTTTAGAACCGCTTGCACGAACTGGTGGAACAGGCTTATTATCTTTTAACTAGTCTCGAAATTCTTAATATTTATATTTGTTTAATATAAGGAGGATCTTCGAAAAGTTTCAGCTCGTGTATCTGTCAATAGAAGGATGAGTGCTTCACACTTTTCAAGCAATTTCATTGGCCCAATTCGGTAGTTTGACAGGGATTGGATTAGTCCATAAAACCCTGCAAATTCCAAAGTTAAGCGATTTTTATAAAGTCTGCTTTAGTCTAACCCTTATAGTATGTAGATTTTTTCTCTAAGCAATTGTGAACCAAATATGATGCCGTGTGTGAGTGTGAACTCCTTTTGAAGCCACAACTTGACCTTCTTCAAAAGCCTTTGGCGGCGATCTAGAAGATATCCATACTTCCCTCAAATACTTTGGGAAAACTTAGTTTTGATTTCTTTTCAGCGGAAAATCTTCAGATAGTGTTAGAATGCTTCGGTGTCTTTAACCGCCCAAGCAAATTATTTTGCAAAACGACCCCCATAGTAGAGCTGAGAAATGGAAGGACGTCTTTGAACAGTATTTCCCTTTTTCCACACTGACTTCCGCGCACATTATTTTTGCAAACAATGTCTTCATTATTTAATTACGATGACGTGGCGTTTACTCGCACCACTGCGGCAGACTGGTCGAACGGTACTCAACATGGTTGCATTTATTAGGTTTTAAGTCACAAGAAAGCACAGTGGAAAGTGTAAAAAAAAAAATGCAAAAAAAAAAATTTGTCTGCGTTTGCGAATTTATAATTAAGCATTTTAATGGCTGACACTCTCCTGTAGCCGCGCTACCCCTTCACTTACTTTCGTATGCCATATACTAGCCGCGTGTGCGTGTGTATTTGCTCGCGTTCAATGACAGGACATCACAACGCGCGATTACCAGCCATAAATTGCGAAATTGCCACCCTTAAGGAATTTTCGAGTGGCGGTAGACGGCGGTCGGTAGTCAACTTCATGTTCAACTCATTCTACGTACTTATGAGCGCCTCACTTACATATACATACATACATACATACATACATAGATATGTATATGTCTGTTTGTACATCAGTGGTGCTGTTATGGCGTCGTTGTCGAGTGTGCTCTACTATAAATTGCCATAGAGGTCCTAGGACGCATTCATTCATATGTGCATAAGGACGTATAAGTTCGGAATGCTTGGCATTTGTATTGGCAGCGCTAATGATGTGCGACAGGCAAGTCAGCGGGTTTAAAGAGAATTTCATATATAAGTTCTCATCATTGTTGTCGTAAGGAGGTAGTTCGATGCTTAATGTTTATAGTAAATTTATTGACAACTGTTCTTCAGCCTTTTACCCTCTCATCTATTCATTTTTTATTTAAGTAGGGTGTATTTGAAAAAAAAACTTGATTTATGAAGAACTATTTTGAGTATAAGCTATATACAATAGCTTTGAAGATAAAGTATCAATTTGTCGAATTAAAATTAAAAGCCCCGAAGTCTAAAATATAAACAACTCCAAGAAAAGTTTCCATTTGGCTGATATGATCTGTTGAGCCTCTTATCAGTATTAAACTTTTGTAAGCTTCGTTTTTTTCAGCACGATGATTTATTGCACCGATATACTTGTATGGCTACCATCTATTTCTTTTCTTTATTCGAATTCTATTTTGCAGCCGATGAGGACTTGAAGTCCTAACCCTTTTACTTACTAGTTTGCTGCAGAGCTGCTGATTACTCTTGAATGGTTGTAAACCTCATTTTCCTCATTAAGATGATTTCGCATATCGATTCCTAACCAGTTTGAAATAGAGAAAATATCTATCGCTTGAACTAAAGGATTTGTTGCTTACGAATCAATCGAAATGATAATTTAGTCTAAAGTCTCTTCCTTTTATAAATTAACTTATATAGGGTGGGCCATATAAAATTTTAAATTTCGAAGATGGGGCGTAAAAGATTGAGAGTAGCGTTTGTTGTATGGCACGTAGCGCCGTCCTGCTGGAACCAAATGTTGTCTAAGGCTTCCTCTTCAATTTGCTTGAAAAAAAATTCGGTTATCATTGCGCAATAACGCTCACCATTGATGGTTACAGCGGTTCCTTTTTCATTCTCGAAGATAAATGGGCCGATGATTCCACCAGACCAAAATCCGCACCATACAGTGATTCGTGCTGGGTGCATTGGCTTCTCGACGATTACGTGCGGGTTTTCTGTGCCCCAAATGCGGCAATACTGCTTGTTAACGTAACCATCGAGGTGGAAATGAGTCTCGTCCGAAAAGATGATTTTTCGGTAAAATTGACCATCCTCGGTCAAACGATCTTCTGCCCAATCTGCGAACTGTAGCATAGTAAATAGCGACCCATTTCGTAAATTTTAGACTTTTTACTGAATATCTGTCACTTTTCGAATGGTATTTGACGTTTCCAATGTCAAAATATAGATAATTAAAATTTAAAACGTTAGATGGCCCCCATATATAAAGATGTAGCCATAAGAGAGTCCTCCGAACGAGACACATTAGCTCTCCATAACCAAAAACGTATTTACGTGCTCATTTTGAGCTGAGACCTTTTGTTTTTAACTTTTGAAGGTCACGTCTGAAAGTCACATTGGCTTTTAGCCTTTGTCATCGTCTCACAGACTGTTGTTGTTCTTATTGATGTAGCGTCAGAAAATATCCCTGAAGTAATTTGGAGGGATGTTGTCGAGCTGACACTCCTTAGTTGGATTAATATGCGGGTCCGTTCGGTTACGTAGACCCGTCTGCAATGATCACATTTTTATAATTGAGTAATTCTCAAAGGTTCCCCAAACCTTGTTGACTTTCGGTTCTTCGCTACCATTCTACATAATTATTGTTGTCCTACTGTATAACTGAACCGGGTCCATCTTAGTGTTTAGCTTTTATTACGATATGGTTAAAAAAAAAATACACAAAGAAATGGCAAAAGAAGTTGTTAAGTGAGTTGATGGCAAGCTTGTTGGATCGTTGCATTGTGGATGGTTTTCTGTCGCCGTCCTGTTGGAACCACATATTGTTCAAGTGCATATCATCCAATTCGGGCCAAAAATATTTGGTTATCATAGAGCGGTAGCGCTTCCCATTTACAGAAATGTGAGAAGTACGGCCCAATGACACCGCCGGCCCATAAAACGCACCAAACCGTAATTTTATCGGGATGCAATGGAACAGGAATAAAGAATTTCATTGATATCCCAAACTGTTTTTGTTTTTTTTTCTAAACTTTTGTAGCGATCTTATTGAAAAACCCCGTTCTCAAAGTAGAGGCCTCTGTCTCTGAATTTCGGTAGTAAATTTGAATAATTTCGACTCGTTGTTGAATCGTTTATCTTTCCATGATGAAATGGCAAAGCTTACTAAAGAGAAATGTCAAAAGAGCGGAAAAATATGACGCCGTTGGCTATCCGTATCGGTTAGACTTTTGTAGGGTCCTATTGAAAACCATATACAGCAAGACCCCCTTAAGGGTATTCTAGTCTAGAAGCATTAATTTCAGGTAATTTTTAAAGTATCGTAAAAAAAGCAATTAATATTTTTACTCTCCATTTTTTACTAGTTATTTATTAATTTTTGAAGAGTACAGAAAAAAATTAAAAACTAAAAAAAGTAAAAAATTTCAAAAATTATGAGCTGACAAAGTGGAGGGTCTCTAAAAACTTCCACGTGACCATGCCCATGATTTCAACCCTCCTAGTTATCTGAAACCAAAAAGAAAAAAAGATTATTAATCTAGATTCTAGAATAATACCGCAATGGTGGGAACTAAAGAAAAGTGGGAAACATTTTTTTTTTTTCACAAAATGGCGACTGCCTGAAAAAAAATTTTTTTTTTATCACTTTTTCTGACTATTTCGAATTTTTAAAAATAATAAAAATAAAAATTTTTTTAAGGGGCTAGTTGCAACCATAGATAAGCCTATAAAGATGACTTTTTAAAAATTTCAAGTAAATCGGTCCAGTAGAACCTGAGAAATCGTGGGCATCGTTCCGAAAAAGTCAGTTTTGAGAAAAACGTGTTTAAAGTTTCCCTAATGTCTTTTGTTCGATTAGTTCCGGCCAAACCAGTTTAGATGGCGGGTCAGAAAAATGCCTATATCTCCGAAAATAATTTGAATTTTCAAAAATCCTCTTTTACACATATTCTTGAATAGTTAAACTTTGAAAATATATAAAAAAAAATCGATTTTTTTTTTTAATTTTTAGACTAGAAGAACCCGTTAAGTGGCATGAGGCTCGTAAGTTTACAGTGGAGCTTATTCGAACATTCATTAATTAGACGAGTTTTTGAGCGAGTGTGAACCAACACTTGAAGTTAGAGTCAATGTATACATATACGAAGAGATATCTCATGAAACTGGTTTACCGACAAGCTTGATCGAAAAAACTGAGTAACTGACTGAATTGCTGAGAAATTGATTAGCAGCTAGGTTTATGGTTTATGAGGAGATTTGCTTGAGTAGGAAGTGAACGGTCTTCGACATGAGTTGGGTGTTAGCAATAAGTCTCGAGGAGGAACTAATTTGTTGTCGCGTTTGTTCGGAAATACCCTCTGCAGTAGAACTATCTGAACAGCATGGGAACGATCTTCGACTACAGACTAACAGAAGACACTAATCTGAGGGCTAATTTTATGAAGAGTTTTGTTCGCTTACTTACTTAATACTGCGTAGAACTCGTATCAAGGCTGATTATATTAAATTAATTAGAATGGACTGATATGTTTTTTTTTTAGAAAATAGGCGCCCTTGTAATTACCATAATTTTTGGGATTTTTTTTATGGGTGGATAAATACGTTGAAAACAATATGAACCTATAATTCCTGACATTCCCAATTTTCCAAAATTCAGCATATATTCTGTGCTTGCGCCGCTTTTAATGAAAATATTTGCGTACATAAACCAATTTTCAAATTAACGAAATATTTTGCAGGAAACTACAAAGTCACACATATTTTTGTGCAATTATTTCCAACCAAATGATAACGCTAAGCAAAAGTAGCAAGCAAAAATTGCTAAATGAATTTAAATTACAAAATACGGTAATTGTATAGATTTTTGCCCAGCCGCCGCGCACAAATGTAGGCAACAAATAGTCACACACGTATAACTTCAGAATTTGCTATAAGTATTTAAGTGTTAAAATGGAAAATCGAGTAAAAACAAAAGCGATAAACAAAGACTTTTTCACCAGAGGGCGGAGTGTGCTGCCTGCTGGCAGCCACGCATGTTCAAGGGCTACCGAGTTTCCGGTGGTAGCGGGCGGCAGCGTTGAAAACCAAAATGGAAAACCAGCAGCCAACACAAGCGAACATAATTAACCAGACACACCACAAACAGCCACAAGTGCACTTGCCACACACCCATAGCAACGGAGCAGTAGCAGCACCGGCCGCAGCAAACATCACCATGTGTGCGTGCTGTGGCGGCACATGTGCGTAGCTCCACTGTCGGGTCTGTGTGGCTTATAAGCTTCGAACGAATCGTCGTTGATTGTGCTGATGTTGGCATGGAAAATTAACAATTTTTCAATTAAAATCAATACGAGCTTTGGTTCGGGTTCAGTGCGCAAACCGCTGTGCTGCAAAGCTGGGTGCGACATGGGTCTCGGGCAGGGCGTAAAGGCAAAATTCATTGTTTTGCCAGTTACTACTGATATATGAGGTGCTGTAACTGTGTATATGTCGCTGTATTGTCAGTGGCGTAAAACCAACACGACTCGAAGGCAGGGTTATTTAGGCTCTGGGCGTAATTTGCATACATAGATACATATGTATGTATAGTATGTATGCCATGGCAAGAGTACTTACATTTGTTTTGCCACGCACAGCACTCAGCTTTTGCTCATGTATGCAAATGTAAGCGTATTTGTGCATAAGTGGCTGGCTTCGATATATTTGCTTCGACGCTCTTAGTTCGTTTGTGTAACGATGAGACCTCTCTGTGTTTGCAATAGTCGCACAACTACGCCTGAGTTTCTAGTCTTAGCAAGTTCAGAGCTCAGCAGTGAAATATTCAGCGTCTATTAGCACCCAATCCAATTCCTCTTCTTCTTCTTTACTGGCGTAGACACCGCTTACGCGATTATAGCCGAGTCAACAACAGCGCGCCAGTCGTTTCTTCTCCTCGCTACGTGGCGCCAATTGGATATTCCAAGCGAGGCCAGGTCCTTCTCCACTAGGTCCTTCCAACGGAGTGGAGGTCTTCCTCTTCCTCTGCTTCCCGCGGCGGGTACTGCGTCGAATATTTTCAGAGCTGGAGTGTTTTCATCCATCCAGACAACATGACCTAGCCAGCGCAACCGCTGTCTTTTAATTCACTGAACTATGTCAATGTCGTCGTATATCTCGTACAGCTCATCGTTCCATCGAATGCGATATTCGCCGTGGCCAATGCGCAAAGGACCATAAATCTTTCGCAGAACCTTTCTCTCGAAAACTCGTAACGTCGACTCATCGGTCGTTGTCATCGTCCAAACTTCTGCATCATATAGCAGGGCGGGAATTATGAGCGACTTATAGAGTTTGGCTTTTGTTCGTCGAGAGAGAACTTTACTTTTCAATTGCCTACTCAGTCCGAAGTAACACCTGTTGGCAAGAGTAATCCTGCGTTGGATTTCCAAGCTGAAATTGTTGGTGGTGTTTACGCTGGTTCCAATATAGACGAAATTATCTACAACTTCAAAGTTATGATTGTCAACAGTGACGTGAGGGCCAAGTCGCGAGTGCGACGACTGTTTGTTTGATGACAGAAGATATTTCGTCTTGCCCTCGTTCACCGCCAGACCCATTTGTGTTGCTTCCTTGTTAAGTCTGGAGAAAGCAGAACTAACGGCGCGGGTGTTGAGGCCGATGATATCAATATCAGCGGAATCCGCCAGCAGCTGTACACTCTTATAGAAGATTGTACCTGCTCGATTAAGTTCTGCAGCTCGAATAATTTTCTCCAGCAGCAGATTGAAAAAGTCGCACAATAGGGAGTCGCCTTGTTTGAAAGCTCGTTTGGTATCGAACGGCTCGGAGAGGTCCTTCCTGATTCTAACGGAGCTTTTGGTGCTGCTCAATGTCAGTTTACACAGCCGTATTAGTTTTGCGGGGATACCAAATTCAGACATCGCGGCATAGAGGCAGCTCTTTTTCATTCTGTCGAAAGCAGCTTTGAAATCCACGAAGAGGTGGTGTGTGTCGATTCTCCTTTCACGGGTATTTTCCAAAATTTGGCGCATGGTGAATTATCTGGTCGGTTGTTGATTTTCCAGGTCTAAAGCCACACTGATAAGGTCCAATCAGTTTGTTGACGGTGGGCTTTAATCTTTCACACAATACGCTCGACAGAACCTTGTACGCGATATTGAGAAGGCCTATCCCACGGTAGTTGACGTGGGGTCTCCTTTCTTATGGATTGAGCATAGCACACTTAAATTCCAATCGTTGGGCATGCTTTCGTCCGACCATATTTTGTAAAGAAGCTGATGCATGCTCCTTATCAGTTCTTCGTCGCCCTGTTTGAATAGCTCGGCCGGCAATCCATCGGCCCCTGCCGCTTTGTTGTTCTTCAGGCGGGTAATTGCTATTTGAAGTTCTTAATAGTCGAGCATTGGAACGTCCTCTCCATCAACATCGATTGGAGAATCGGGTACACCATCTCCTGGTGTTATGCTTTGACTGCCATTCAGTAGACTGGAAACGTGCTCCCTCCATAATTTAAGTATGCTTTGGACATCAGTCAATAGATCACCTCTGGGGGGTTCCACAGGGGTTCGAATAAATATCCGAGTTTTCCGAGAAATCACAGATAGTCGTTTGTGTGGTCTTAAGCAACACAGTTTCGACTTATTTCAGATTCACTGGAATTACAAACAAGACTTCTGATAAAGTTACGTTGAAACTCGACTTTCTAGACTTAAGCCATAAAGTCTTTATTCTTTTAGCTGTTATCTGAGTTCAAACATCAGCATCTTCTTCACCCTAATGGTAGCATACACCAAACGGCTTACAACCCACTTAGCCCTAATCAAAATTAACTCAACAAGTTAATAAGAAAATCGGAAAAAATTAAATAAACACAAAAGTGCTTAACAAAAATCTGCTGATAAAGCAGTAAAATGAAAACATTCGGGGTTTTCGTAGCTTGAAGCCACAAAAGTGCCAATTCTGTGAAACTAATTTTCTACGATGAATTTCAAATGAATGAAGAAATATAAAAATACAAAATGAAATGAAGAAAGAAAAGGCATAGTGATTGGCAGGGAAGTGTATAACGAAAGGGTAGAGTTAAATGCCCACTTGAGGTATGTCAACGACTGTGGTGGTGGCAAAGCAGCTTGGGGATAAAGATATACTCTCTCTCTGTACGGATGTATGTGGTTAAGTATAAGTGGGTAACAGATTTCAATTATTGTGTAGTCATCTTGCAACAATGCAAGCACACTTGCATTGCTATACCTACATACATATATTTAGAACATGTGTACATATGTATATATAGTATATATATATATATACATATAGGACGACAAGTAGGCAGACGAGCTGGCGAGGTAGTTTCTCATGCAACATAAATCCATTTTGTGAGCGGTCTACAGTAAAAAGCAGAGCAGGGTGTTGATGTGTGATTTTGCCACTTGACGCAATGCTGTCTGCCGCACAGTAAAATGACGTATGACCGACGTGCAGTTTGAAATGATTGTCTGTCTATCTCGTCCAAATGTGCCGACGACAGATCAAACAACTTAGCATATATCTATAAATACTATATATAGGTTCTCAGGCGTTCTACGTTGCAATACACTTACCGCTTGTGAGTTGTTTTTGCATTGCAGAGCTTTCTTTCGTCGCTTTTATGCAGCGCGTGTGGAGTGCGTTCTGCTGCCTCACTTCAAATTGGTATCAATTCGTAGAAAATTATTAATATTTCTTTTATTTTGTATACTTATGTTGTTGTTATTGTTCTTCATAATTGTCAAGTACCTTAATCTGTTGGCAATGATGACTTTGCTATATTTGCATTCGATCATGCGTCGGCAACGTTAGCCCACAAAGACCGCAACCAGTGTCAGGCGAGCCAAGCTGAGGAGGATATTGTGGCGCTGGTCGTGTGTAGCAGGCACAGTGTGGCAAATAAATGTTTTTCTTATGATTTTAGTGGAGTTTTTGTTGTTTTAAGTTTATAAAATATGTTGGTAGGGTCCGAAACTCGCTGATGTGATGTATAATGATATACATATAAGCAGGAGACTGTAAAGATCGGTATTTACAGTTGACAACCACATACCTTCTCTGAGGACAACTTAAGTCCGTCTAGATCTTAACGGTGGTCGGGAGGCCTAATTATTTAACATTATATTGAAAGGCTCGATACATCATATCGATCAGTATCTACGACTGGGAGCCACGTACTAGTTCCGAGATTAATTTAATCCCACCTAAACCAAAGATTACTTTCCAGTTGTACGCTATTAAAGCTATTTCCAGCTGTAAGAATAATATCAAATCATCCCAATATGCCGAAAAGTCTCCTGGTGGACTTTATTGATTCCACATTGGCCTTGACTGCAACCATTTCGCCAAACACATTTCAAAGTTTACATGAAGTGGTTCAACCGTTTCCTGATGTCATGTTTTTTTTATAGTCTGCAATGACTCCTGACAGAATTTTCTTCTAAAACCTCTAAACTCGCAGATTGCACTAGTTAGTTGTCATTTGGTCTTATTCAGTATCGTGTGCCTGTTGATGACCTCTCCGCGTTCCTGATGTTATAGGAGCGACCAAATAACAGCTAAACTCTGCTGGCTCCACTCCACAACATCTCGTTTCCCAAACGATCTAGAATATAGAATTCCACATTAATATTGACGTGTGACAATAAGTGCGGTATGGGGTAAAGGTCCGGGAATTGTGGTGTATCTATTCGGAATTGGTAGGGTGCGTAGGAACTAAAAGTGAAAGAAAAATTAAAAACTAGAGGAAAGATGGGCAGAACTATACAAAATTTCCGACCTTTAATAGCCACCTTCAAAGTTCCACGGAGGGTTGGAAGTTAACAAAATACATATGTATATCACCCAAAGCTCAGATAGAACAAGCATAAGTTACGGTACACCATACACAATTCATTGTCGTTCCCACGACAGTCGGGTCTACGTAACACAACCCTTTGGGCATTGGAGGGAGTAAAGGTTTATTGAGCCTGGATGAGAGAAAGATTATGGGTCCACTTTCAATCCAGTTCTGGTTCGTACGATTTCGCTAAGCCCCAAGTTATGCCAGCGGGTCGAATTTTCAGACGGCCAAGCGTTATCAACGCTCTAACAAGCCAACCCTTCGGGCATTGGAGGGAATAAAAGGTGTTTTGAGCCTGCAGTAGAGCGAGATGTTGGGTTCACTTCCAATCCAGTTTTAGTTCGTACGATTTCGCTAAGCACCAAGTTATGTCGTTGGATCATGATTAAATTGGAATACGAAAAATATGTTAGATTAATCTATTAGAGTCAATTAACGAAACCCTTCTGGTTTTGGTCATAACCAGTTTACTTTACCCAAATGTAAGACATTAGTAGCCAGCAGTGTCAGACCGATTTGGACAGTCTTATCCCAAAATTTCGATTAACTGTACATACTTACATACCCCTGTAAATACTTACTACAGTTCTCAAACTCGTTCGAATTTGTTACTGTTAAAATTACGTACCTCTGAGAAGAACGCTGTGGCAGTTCTTATTAAGCTTGTTGATTTTTGTGGACTGTTGTTGGTGTTACTTTCGACACTTGACGTTTCTACGTGGTTGTTTTTGTTTTTGTTTTTGCAGCGTCATGATGTTTTCAACAGTTCTCAAGTTCACAGCATTGTTACCCCACATCAACGCACACTCGCCGAGTCATTTTCGTGCAACGCCGTTCCCCCACGCAGCCAATGATTGCAACGCTGCAACAACAATAACTTGTACTGGAAGTAGTAATTGGTTGTTGTTGTTGAGGTGTTGCATTGTGTCGTGCAACAACAAGAACAACCAAATGCTGCTGCGTTTAAAGCAACACAAAATGGAAACGTCAATTTCAAGGGCTTTTCCTGGTAGTAATTAGTAGCTGAGGTGGGCATTTAAATACTTGCGACGCGCACTTGTCTGCTGGCTGACAGCTACAATAATAAAAACAACAGCAAAAAATATAGCGCGCAGTAAGCGTATAGATTCATACTACAGTCGCGTGCAAAAGTATATTTACCTATAGAGGAAAATCATTTTCTTATATGAGAGAGATAGAATAGTAGTGATTTGACTCATTAGGAATGGCTAGGAATGCTTTGTGGTACTTTTTAATTAGGGATATTTCGAGCCCGATCTTCAGAAATTTTGTAGGGAGGTGCTTATTTGCACTTAAATTCGGCTCTAAAAAAAATGTGATTTTCATTTCGAGCTGCAAACAAATTCTGTTAGTTTAGAACTGTATGATTCCAGCGCTTCCGCGTAGCAGTGGGATAATAACTCAGACCCTGAGAATCTTGTTTGAAAGTATATATAGTCTCAACATCAGTATTTTGGAACAATGTTACTTAGTTCTTTAAAACCTAATCCGAAACTTTTCGCGCCGAATTTCTATATCATTACTGCCCAAAGCCTTAAATGGGCTTCTAGTCTAGTAACGGGAGCGGATTGAATATATTTCTGCTTTTGTTGGAAAATATAAACCTTTATATTTGGTTGAAGTCCACACGCTATTCGCTCACGAGTCACCACAAAATTCGAATAGTCAAGTCAGTCGTAAATGAATAGAGTGTGGACTTCAGGCATGATAAATAGGATAAGCGAAATCTTCTTCTTCTCTTCTTTACTGGCGCAGACACCGCTTACGCGATTATAGCCGAGTCAACAACAGCGCGCCAGTCGTTTCTTCTCTTCGCTATGTGACGCCAATTGGATATTCCAAGCGAAACCAGGTCCTTCTCCACTTGGTCCTTCCAACGGAGTGGAGGTCTTCCTCTTTCTTTGCTTCCCGCGGCGGGTACTGCGTCGAAAAATCGGTTTCAGTTTTTTGTGTATACTAGGTTAGGTTATGTTATGAGCCACACATAGACAAGTTTTGGTCCTTGATGCAAGTCCAGATGCGAGTTTAGTTAATAGGTTCATGAGGAATGACATCTTTAGGATGCCTGCCCTTGACGCAAATTTAACAGAATCTGCGGCTTCACTATCTTTTACCTTCTTCAGTGTATCATACTGTGGGACCTCAGATGCTTACAGCGTCTTATCAATGCGGGACAAAAGATGTTCCATTTGTGCCCAAAAGATGCTCCATTATTTCCCTGAAGTCTTGCTCTAGACATTTCCTGCAGTTTTTTCGATCTGTCAGCCTCATTCTGTGGGCATGTGTGGCCATCAAACAGTGAGAACTATTATTCCGATCATTTTCCAACAGCCTACGGAACGGTTTTGCACCCAGCTAGCTCATTCCAGCGGGTTTCGATTTTTTTTACCATGCTTCTGTTCAGATCGTCCTTTAAACAAAGCTTGAGTTTTCCAATGTTGATCACGTTTTCGGTTTTAGCCGTATACCAATTTTGGCAATCTCGTCCACTATTTCATTGCCCTCTATGTCTTTGTGTCCTGACATCCAGTAGTAGTGAAGTTGCTTGCTTCTGGCAACACTTTCCACTACTGCCCTGCTTTCCAAGACACTTTTGGCCGATATGCGATGCGAGGTTTCTGTCTACACTGGTGCATGGCTGTCTACGTAAATGTTGACTTTGGAATTGCCTACAGGCGCATTAGAGACTAACTTCGCGGCTTTATCAACAGCAAAGACCTTATCTTGAAATGTACTGCAGTCGTCCGGCAACTTAAAATGCTGCCTTATGCCTAACTCTGAGGAGTATATCCTCGCACCAACTCCATTATCCATACTACTGTATACTACGTATCAATTTCACGTAGAAATATTGAAAACTTTAAAAGCTGAAAGAATATTGATTTCTGACAGACTTCATGGGTGATTATTCAATGTATCGGTCTATGGTTCGAAGCTGGCTTTATAAATACTATTTGGCTTGTGTCTCACAGAAGCTGCTCACAATTGCAGAGCAAAGATTACGTCTCATAGGACACTAGTTACCTGAAAAGAACTAGAAGGCCGTCTCCAAAACCTTTGATTAGAATCCTACGTTTTCCTTACCTTCGAACTACCGTAGTTCTTCTAGCGGAGGAAATCTCTATGGTTTATCTTCTATGCTATGAATTTCTCACTTTCGGCTTGTGCGCTTACTTTTGTGGCTTACTGTAGTTACTATATACTATATCCATGTCTGCTTTCTCATTATTAATATTTTAGTTGCCGTTCATGGTTGTTGTTGTTGCTATTATTCGGTGTGCAATCGCTCATAATTTTTCAATTTTGATTTTCCGGGTAATTCAACGGTGTAGCTATATACCATCATACCACATATACCATACCACCACTGATTTTGGTTTGATATTTTGGTGTGCTCATTGAAAACTACCGATGGAAAAAAGTCATAATTGCATTTTAAGTATTTCTGTGGATTCTACGAACTACATAATTGTTGTTGCACTTGTTGCATTAGATAATTGTTATTGGTAATTTGAGCTGAGCGCTTATTTTCTGCTTCTTCTCTATGTCTTCCACAAATTTGGTGCAGAGAGGGCGTGCAACATGTTGATAGCATAATTTGTGGGCGCACACATTCAACACTCTGCTTAACCGCGTTCAGCTCTTTTGTTGAGTGTCGCTTTATTTAAATTTTTCTTTGATTTTGACACGCTCCTTGAGAGCAGGCGAAGGGCGGCAGATCTATCATCACACACGCTTGAAGTGTTAATTATTTCTGAGAAGGCAGGAAATTGAGGTGGTGTTGGTGGCGTGTTGCGCGGAAAGCTCGGACCCTCGAGCTAATGTGTGGTTAAGAAATTGTTGAATTATTTTTAATATGAACTATATACTACAGAAATTTCAAGAGAGAGAGAGCGTGTATTTAAAGAAACTCAGGATTCGGGATAGATAAGCTTAGCAACCTCCAGTCAATTGACCTGTTGTACTAAAACGTCAAATCTATTCCAGCTATTCCGGATTCCAGCTGAGAAATGTTTGACTCCTTTAGTTTCGTAATAGTTCCTTTCTTCTTCTTCTTTACTGGCGTAGACACCGCTTACGCGATTATAGCCGAGTCATCAACAGTGCGCCAGTCGTTTCTTCTCTTCGCTACGTGGCGCCAATTGGATATTCCAAGCGAAGCCATGTCCTTCTCCACTTGGTCCTTACAACGGAGTGGAGGTCTTCCTCTTCCTCTGCTTCCTGTAGCGGGTACTGCGTCGAATACTTTCAAAGCTGGATTGTTTTCATCCATCCAGACAACATGACCTAGCCAGCGTAGCCGCTGTCTTTTAATTCGCTGAACTATGTCAATGTCGTCGTATATCTTGTACAGCTTATCGTTCCATCGAATGCGATATTCGCCGTGGCCAATGCGGATCATAAATCTTTCGCAGAACCTTTCACTCGAAAACTCGTAACGTCGACTCATCGGTTGTTGTCATTGTCCAAGCCTCTGCACCATATAGCAGAACGGGAATTATGAGCGACTTATAGAGTTTGGTTTTTGTTCGTCGAGAGAGGACTTTACTTTTCAATTGCCTACTCAGTCCGAAGCAGCACGATAGGGAGTCGTCTTGTCTGAAACCTCGTTTGGTGTCGAACAGCTCGGAGAGGTCCTTCCCGATCCTTACGGAGCTTTTGGTGCTGCTTAACGTCAGTTTACACAGCTTTATTAGTTTTGCGGGGATACCAAATTCAGACAATTCCTTTATGGTATGAAAATATTTTAAGTCGGTTGATTTTGAAAGATTTCCGTCATAGTCTCAAAGTCAGTGGACTTTGAAGAATTTCCTTCATAACCTCGAGAAAAGTGACGCTAAATAATTTGTTCAACTAGACTTGTGTTCTTAACTTCAGTGTTGAGCAGTTTAGTGGAAGAGACTGAAACGCATATCGCGATCTTCTGCTGACTCCGACTTTTCCTTTTTGTCTGCTTCCTTTTTTGTCTTTAGGCAGCTACACATTGCTTTCGATTGGAATAAACGAATATGTAGAAAATTACAATTCCAAACTCTGAGCGGCGCTGAGTTGGAGGGAATAGTTATGATATTTTGACTGCTTCGCAATATTACCTCGATCTTTCTTTCAAAACTGAGAAATTATTGAAAGGAAAATAATGATTGTGTTGCTATGAGAAGTTCACTAGTTTTGTTAACTAACTGGTTGTTGTTGTATCAGCAGATAATATTCCTTCACCAATTTCGTAGAATTCTGCCGTTTCGACCGTCTTTGGTTGGCTGAAATCCGGGTCCATCTCGATCACTTGGTGGGAATGTGTTAACTCAGACATTTGTTATGACGGTTTATACAATTTGTAGAGCTTTCTCCGAACTTCGTTATTTGTGGAGTGCGCCTAATAAGGTTTTATAAGTGTTAGACCTCTTCCCACCTGATTTTTCTTTGAACTTTTTCAGGATTTTTCATTTTTAGTAAATTGATTGCATTTGAAGGTGGAAGTGGATACTTTCTAAGAAACATTTCGCGTTATTTTTTTAATGAACTGTCATTAGAAATTACTTAAGTTATATTCTTTTCTGATTTCCGTGAGCTTTGAAGCTTTGTCTTTAATTCAAAACAATCGGTATACCGAGAAATATATACAGCGCTACGGTTGTTCTTAATGATAATAGTCATCTATAAAGGATGTTCGTAGTATAAAAAGTTCAATACATGAAAAATATGACTGAAGATCTCACAAAGTAAGCGATAAGGGTCTAAATCTCATATAAATATGCTGTCTAACTATACCCTGAACAGGGTATAATAATTAACTTTGTCACAAAGATTGTAACACCCAGAAGGAATCGTCGGAGACCCTATAAAGTATATATATAAATGATCAGTATGTCGAGCTGAGTCGATTTAGCAATGTCCGTCTGTCTGTATATGTATATACGAACTAGTCCCTCAGTTTTTAAGATATCGTTTTGAAATTTTGCAAACGTCGTTTTCTTTTCAAGAAGCTGCTCATTTGTCGGAACGGCCGATATCGAACCACTATAACATATAGCTGCCATACAAACTGAGCGATCGGAATCAAATGCTTGTATGGATAACTTTCACATTTGACAAGATATATTCACGAAATTTGGTATATATTATTTTCTAAAGCAACAATGTAATCTCCGGAGAAATTGTTCAGATCGGTTAACTATAGCATATAGCTGCCATACAAACTGAACGATCGGAATCAAGTTCTTGTATGGAAAACTTTCACATTTGACAAGATATATTCACGAAATTTGGTATATATTATTTTCTAAAGCAACAATGTAATCTCCGGAGAAATTGTTCAGATCGGTTAACTGTAGCATATAGCTGCCATACAAACTGAACGATCGGAATCAAGTTCTTGTATGGAAAACTTTCACATTTGTCAAGATATATTCACGAAATTTGGTATATATTATTTTCTAAGACAACAATGTAATCTCCGAAGAAATTGTTCAGATCGGTTAACTATAGCATATAGCTGCCATACAAACTGGACACATAGTTACTAACAGAAATGCACCTGTGAAGGGCATTTAGCTTCGGTGCAACCGAAGTTAACGTTTTTTCTTGTTTCTAAAATCGTTCTTAACATCGCTGGTTGCTTAATAATATTGATTTATTTTTGTTGAGAGTATCCATCTCGAAAGATTCGGCATATTTTTCAGAATTTTTCAAGTTCGGAATAAAGAACTGAACCTGATTTCTTATGAGCTCATAGAGCTTAAGCAACTCATTTCAACGGTAATCCCAGTAATTCCAGTGACCTGACCCCAGAATTCTAAATTCGTTTCATCTCTGACAATAATTGCAACACAAAAACTCTCATACCAAATGCTGTAGTGCCAACAACTTTATAGATCTTTATACATGCACATAAATAGTACATATCTTATATGTACGTAGCCCCATACTACTACTAATTTTCTATACTCCTCTCAACGCTTAACTTCGTTTGAGGCATTGCTAGTGCAAAAATAAAAGCGACAACTGGCTCTTTCGAATTCACATTGTCAATGCGAAAATCCCCAATTATCCCCTTAGCAAACACCAACACTCACACGACAAGTGTACCGCCGCAAAATCGTTGCGAGTAGCAAACTAACTACTAGAACTCAGTTTTGTAGCCAAATGTAGGTTCATCTACACCTACAGATACACACCCACACACATTTATACGTGTATATACATACATACAGACCGATATGTTGTAGTTGTTGGCGTGAAATTGGCGCTGGCAGTGTAAGTAGTTAGCTGTACTTTGGCGGCACACTTCTAAGTCCAATTAGTAGCATGACTAACACTTAAGCGCAAATAACAACAACGCAATTGCAAAACAATAATCAAAAGTGGTAGAAGAGAAAGAAGAAGAGTAAGCACAGCTTTAACTATTTTCGTGCGCCTCTTCGTTCGTTACGACTTTTCTTCCTGTGCAGCAGCTATGCAAATCGTGTTGTATATTTTTTGTTTTTGCTTTCAATGTTTTCGGCGCGTTAGTTTCGCCAATTTGTCAAATTTCCTTCACCCTGACCCTCTCCGCAGCACAATTTGCATCGTGCGGCTGCACAGCGCCGACTAGTTGCCGTCTATATTGCTTATAAGTATATGTATAGGCGCATATCCTAGGCATTTCCTCAATTTCCTGCCATTTATTGCAGCCTTAGCTACTCAGTGCGACGTTGGTGATTGTGTGTGGGTGCGTCGCAACCCTTTCTCTTGGCTGTGTTATGCTTTGCTGAGAAATATCGCTCGAACATTTGCATTTCTATAAATTCAAGTGCTGTTACGTTTGTTTTGATGGAAAATTGGTTTAAAGTATACTGAGTTCTGGGTTATTGTACTGATAACATGTGCTCACAGCTTCAGACCTTGGTTCTTAAGATCCTCAAACAAGACCTCCGATTAACATCAAAGCATTACTTTTTCAAAGTACTCGTTTCTCCCCAGGATTCTTGCTATTTAAAAGCTTTGTATAAAATCCACCTGACGGTTAGAAGAGTTATAAAACTCTGATGAAAATCCAATAACAATGGTAAGAGCAATAAAAGTACAATTTTACAGGACCTCTAGCACTAAAAGCAAAGTCACTAGAGCCTATATAAATTGGTCTAAAATTTGAGAACTACACGAGTCAACACAAAATTTGACCTTAACTTTAAAGCAGTAAATTTCCATGTTTTAGGTCGTAATTAGACGAAAAAAAATATGCAGTTACGGACAATAAAATAGAATCAAAGGTGTTGCTTTGAAACAATGACATAATTTTTATGAAATTTTTAATCTATGTCTTATTTAGATCTGTGGAATGAATAATTGTATCAATTATAAATTTATTTAAAAAAGCAAAGCGAGCAAAATATTGTTCAGAGAAGGAAAGATTATGCGTCCAAAATTTGCAAGGAATGGGTCACTCGTAAAAGCAAATTGCAAACATATGAAAATATGTCTCAAATTATTGTGTTTGATGCCTTAAAATTTCCGAAAAAAGGTTAAAAAAATATGGTGACTACAAAAAATGACTGCGTAAGTCGTTCGAAATATTGCATGATTGCCGATGCGCGTACCGTTTAAGGCCTCTGCAGCCATTTAATTAGAATTATGTGCAAAAATTTCTTCAAGAACAGTAAGAAGACGACTTTTGGAGAAAAATTGATTTGGCACATGGTCCCGAAAGGTGCCAATGCTGAGAAAACGGCATAGATGCAATCGTATTCGGTTTGCAAAACGACACATTAATTAGGGCGGAGCTGAAAATTAAGAAAAAATGGTACGACATTTTATGGTCTTAATGCAAAATTAATGTGATAGGAAATGTAGTTGCATGTGAGTCCAACGTCCAAAAAACACAGAAATGTGCGTCCGATACACGTCTAGGTCCTTAAAACCCCCGTGGGGGGCAATATAATGGTTTTGTATTGTTTCTCATATTGTGTTCCGGCACCTATATTTTGGATACAAGAAAACATAGACGGCCATATATCCGTTAAGGTTTTAGATAAGGTCATTCTCCCAAATGCTGAATGGAATTCGTCTTGCATTTTGGCAATTCCAACAAGAGAGCGACCCGAAACATACTTCGGATCTTGCAAAAAATGGTTTTTAGATCATGGTGCTAGTGTTATGGCTTGGCCAGAGTAGTCAGCAGATCTGAATCTCATCAAAAACTTACGGAAAGTTGTTAAGGAAAATATTGCACCCCTTAAACCAAAAAATAAGGCAGAATTCTGAGAGAAGGCACCAAGGTCTGGTATTCTGTTCCATAGAACACTTTCGGTAGCTTAATTAGGTTTATGCCTAGAAGATCCGCATCAGTATTAACGGGTTATAACTAAAAATCTGCACTAATTTTATTTCAACGTAACTTAAAATATACTATTAACAAAAAGGTAAGCTATTCTATATAGTATAATTATATTATTTTAAAAACGAAAAAATTAATGAACTTCAAAATACGGTCCATTGTCAGCAACCCGTCTTAGTTTAGTCAGGATACATGAGCAAGCACGTTGTACACCGTTGGTATCAACTTCCTTAAGGCACTTCCGGATGCGACGTGTCAGCTGCTTCAAATTTTGAGCCTTCCAACCATTTTTATACACTAAAGCTTTGATTTCTCCAAAAAAATCCTCAATCGGTCGGCATTGTGGTAAGTTTGTCGGATTCTTTTCTTTAGGCACAAAGTAGATGTTTTTGTTGACCAAGAACTCCAATGTCGCATTTGCATAATGAGAAGAGGCTTTGTCCGGCCAGAATACGATTTTATCGTTTTTATGGTGTTTATGTATGAAAGGAACCAAAATTTTGTCCAAACATTGATTAATGTACGTCTCATGATTTATTGCCAGTCCATTTGGCTTAAAGAATGGCTCAGAAATACCCTTAGGAGAAACTGCGATGTAGAGCATAACTTTGGACTCAAATTTTTTTTTGAATTTGTACTTTATCTCGGGAGGCGTTATAGACATATCGTCTGTGTAATAAACATCGTTGCCCGGCATTTGTGGCCCGCTGAGTGAAAAGTAGCTCTCATCATCCAAAATGAATGATTTTCCACGAAAATTCTTGCACATCCACCGACATTGTGATTTAACTTGACTTATCTGCTCTTCGGTGTACCCTGGACAACGCTGCTTTTTTCTGGCTTTAATGTGAAGTCTATTTAACGTTTTGCAGATATATGGCTGTGAGCATTCGAATTTTCGTGCGACTTCGGTTTGACTTATGCAATCCTTATTGTTGAACAATTTCTTCAGCTTCCGAACGTTTTGGGGCGTCATAATAGTCGGCTTTCTTCCAGAACCCGGTTGCCTTTCTATTTTTAGAGTACTTAATATTGAGTATATCGTCCTTCTGGAGACGCCTTCCGCCATAAAATGCGCACACGTAAACTTTTTTCCGGCGGTTTCATGTTTTTTATAAAACTGTACAACGCGGTCGCGGAGGTGTTGCTGCTTAGAAGCCATTTTAAGCACTAATTGAATTTGTAAGCTGTTACAAATTACATGTCAAAAAGATGATGCAATTAGTTCCCCAACTGCGTAATATTAGCATTTGAAAACTAAAAATAACAAAACTGCAGGCCATTGAAATTAGTGCAGATTTTTAGTTATAACCCGTTAGACGATTAAGAATACCTTACAATGTACTACCAATTTTTCTATTAGTTCCCTTAAAAAAATAGTTTTTTTTTAATGTAAAAGATTTTGATTCTATTTTTTTATCCATCGATTATTTGAAATGTATCCTTTATCTTTGTTTTTGTAATATTTATGAAATTTTTTATTCCAATATTTTTGCTGCTACCAATAGCACTTGATATGAAGTACATAATAAAAATATAACTTAGTTGAACTTAAATCAAATTCATATTTTTTTGAGAACGAAAAATTAGTACCATGGATGATTCTATTTTATTGTTGGTAACTGTATGCCATGAAAAAGTTGTAGTAGTATTATTATTATAGCTTTTTCAAAACCAAACTTTATACGAAAAAAGGTATTTTCTAATAGTGTTTGTTCATAATTAATCAGAAAATCATAAAATAAACTTTAGGACAAAAAACGAAATTTTTTTTGTAGAGTCGTGCTATCTTTCCAAGCTTTTAACAATTCTTCTTCGTATATACTGTTGTTCTATTTTGATGATAAAGTCTCCTATAGACTCTCAGAGTTAAAAAATAATTTTATATAATTTTAAAATTTGCTGAGAGAAATTGTTTAATATAAATGCTTTCTCCAGTCTCAGGCTCGAAAGCCTGGAATTTTTCGACTTTAAATAGAATTGTTAGTCTCAATAAAAAAGGTAAACCTTGTTCGTCTACTTGATGAACGATAGCAAGTCCTTCATAAAAGCATAAAATGAAAATTTGAAAGGTTTTGGCTTCCGACTCGGAGTCTGTATATAATATAATTCTATGGATCACCCTAGCCAAGCGTCTACGAGTATATACCATGTATGGTAGGTTGCGGTTATATACGAGTACCTAATATGCCTGAAGTTTTCACATCGATTTTCTGTGGTAAACCACTGTTTGGCATTTATATCGTAAAATAATCTATTATAGTTTTAATGTTTTTATCGACCGGTTGGTTGTTCCAAGATTGAATAAAAACGTGAAGAACTTTCGCCGAAGGTTTCACAAAAAGAAGTCATGGCTTTAGTATTGTTTATTTTTAATGCTCTGGTAGCCTTGCGGTAGATAATAATATTTACATCGATGGGCTTTATTCAAAAATTCAGATTTTAAAGACACAAGAACAGATATTTGTGGAAAAGTGCAGCAATCAAATTAGTCCTCGAATCCTACGATCGTCAAACCTTCAAAGTACTCACAGGTTTCGCTCAGGTGATGAGCTTTAATTTGAGATCATTGAGATCATTTCTCCAACAGCCCTTTCATTTACATCAGAGTAAAGTATCTAGATCCTTTATGACTGTTTCTAACACCTTTGTAAAGAAAAATATTTACAAAACTCCGCGGATCACTTAGAGGTTAATCAAGCATTCACTTTCAAGTTCTAACCTTCCACTTTATGACGAGATAAGCTTAGCATTAGACCGGCTTTTAGAAAAAACAGAATTATGATGTCAGAAAAAGCAGTCAGACCACCAGATACAGCGTTAAATTTTAACCTACCACTAAATGCCAAGATTAACTGGAGGTCGACTGCTTTTAGGAAACAGAAAATCGTGATGTCCAGACCACCAAGTGCAACGGTCGGACCATCCGATAGCCTCTACCGCACAGAGATCGCCGTTATTAAGATCAGTCTAAGCTTTTTGTTCGCTCAGTTGACATGTAGTATCGAACGAGAGCTTTTAAGCATTTCATAATACTTCGCGGTTATGGTTACTGTCTAAACAAACGTGCCTTAATCGTCTTTAGAGCTTGTCAGAGTTATTTATTTTCTCAAAGTCAATAATAATTAGAATACAAAGCAATTCACATGCACTCTTTATCTTTATCTACAACAAAAACAATTAACGATTGTGGTTGATTAACAACACCAGACCTACAGATTCACCCTTCAAACGCTGAACGACGCGCTCGGTAACTGTCGAAGGGTCAACTAAGGGTGGCACCGAGTAAGTCTCATGCGCAAGTATGTAGCTAACATTGTTGTTATTGCAAAGTAGTTTAACATAACGGTCTTTAGAGCATACTCACGAGTGAGGCAAGGGTATGCTCTCCCTGCTACCGAAAGTTACAAATGTTTATTTTTATATTTTTTGCACCGTAAATTTGCTTGTTGAAGGCCATAAAACTAATGATTTCACTCTGTGCGCACACAATCACTTTGTTGTTGTTTTTGCTGTGTATGTTTTTGTTATTACTAATGTTAATACACATATTCATGTGTTGGCAGAAGGGTGTTAGCAATAATATTTATGTCAAATACACACACATACGCACATAAATGTCCAAAAACTTTAGTGCGCAACTCCGCACTGTCTAGCCGTGATGTTGTTGCTGCTGTTGTTGCCTTGGTACATGTTAAACGCACGCATGACACGTGTAAACACGCGTCAACACTGTCACAATTATCCACTTCCATCAGCCTCTAACTTGCCGCTACGTCCTTCCGTTATGACGGCAACCTGCTGCGCTGCCTATGCCTAGTTGCCCGCATGCGGGTGTATATTTAATATCTAATAAGTTTTTTGTTGTACACTTCTTTGTCGATTTGTTACTAATTTGTTATTCCTCATCCTTTGTAGTTGTTTTTTTTTTCTATTATCCTTGTTATCCTCCTTTTGTAGCGCTATGGTTTACTGGCTCAGCGCATTTCGTGGCTGATTTGGCTTGGCTTCGGTTGACCACCCACTGTGTGTGAACGTGATCTTAGCGGGCTTTTAGACTGATGAGCTGCAATTTGCAACTCTCATGTGTACGCACGCCGAAGAAAGTGTGTATGAGATTTTCGCCACTTGACATTGCACTCTTCGAAAAAAAAAAATATTTGGTTCCCAGATTTGGATTTACAGAATGTATCATACCAATACCGTACACTTTCAGTAACCTTTTTTAAAAGTAGTCGCACTAGTTGGCAATAAGTTGTCCACCGTTTTACTGTAAAGGTTCGACGATATGTAGATAAGGTTTCCGAATCATTAAGGTCGAGGACACAGAACCATAAGGTTTTCTTTATTTTAGGTAAAAAAAGTCTATCTACGTAAGTCTTGTCGTGCGAGTAGCTGAAAACACCCCAGCTTTGAGAGTAAGAGGAGGAACACTCCTTTGAAAAGGCAAGGTGAAAAAGGACCTGGCCACACTTAGAATCTAAAATCGGTGGTAAAACATCAATCTAAAATCGGTGGCGAAAGAGAAGAACGACTGGCGCGCTGTTGTAAACTCGGCTATAAACGAGTAAGCGGTGTCTGCACCAATATAGAAGAAGAAGAAGTCAGGCTGATGGGGTATTATTAGGAATCTAATAAGAAGAAATCATAATCTTTTTATAGAACGGGTAGATAATGATGAGGTTTCACGATGAGCATATTTCATGAGTTCAATATAGTAAAGTAGACGTTACACTGTTTGGCCATTGCTTCACAGTCTGGAAAGTTATTCAAGAATATAAGTTGAGGTTAAGACCTATTACGGTATGAGCATAAATCTGCAACTTTTCCAATTGGATCGGAGTAAAGGTTACAGGGTCTGCTCGGAGCACCTGGAGAGTCGGGTCAAATATTTAAGCGCGAGGTGTTTCTGTGAGTGGTGAAAGCCGAAAATGCAGCGTTCATTAGAGCAGAGGTGCGCAATTAAATTCTGTGTGAAACTCTGCAAATCTGCGACAGAGACCTTCGATATGATCAAGCAGGCTTACTTATGTAAATGCTGCTTTAGTAAGAAGTGGTGTAATTCGGTGGCACCAGAACTTTTTGGAGAGCCGGCATACGCCGGCGTCTTCTCGTCTAAAAAAGAGAAGAATGAGCAAATCCAAAGGGAAAAAACTGTCTTTCTGACATCAGAGGCATGTACGCCATGAATTTGTTCCTCCTGGACAAACCGTCAACGCCAAGTTTTACGTGGAAGTGCTCAAGAGAGTCAATAGGGTCCAACAAGATATCGCAGTCGATTGGAAGTTGCACCACGACAACGCCCCGGCTCACTCCGCCTTTCTTGTGAACAGTTTCCTAACCAAAGCCAGCATCCGAAAGCTTCCACAGCTGCCCTTCAGCTTAGATTAGGCCTCTCGGACTTTTCTTTTGTTTCCTTGCCTGGAAAAGGGGAGCCAAGAAGCATATACCTCGGCTCTCAAGGCTATTCCGGAGAATGCCTTTCGTGACGGCAGCGGTGCATCGAAATTTTTAAAGTTTTTAAATTTGGTTCAGTAATTTTTTTAAATCGACTCAGTCCCATTACTTTCTGGACAAACCCTGTATGTCCAAATTTGTATCTAAAATACTACAAAACGAAATATTCGGAATGAGATATTCTGTACTGAAGTCTACCGCTTCATTTACCGCTCCTTTTCCATTCATCGATCTACCGAAGTAATTCTTTGAATATTACTGCTCATTTCTGATATGAGAAAACATTCTGATATTCCTAAACATTTGGAGCACTGAAGTATTTTCCTGGTTTCTTTGTTGGCTGATTTAAGTCCAAGTTAAAAGAGTTCACAAAGATTGTTTTTCTATTAGTGGGTATAACTTATCATTATCGTACAAATAATGAATCTCAGTAATTAAATGCTTGAAAAAATTATAAGGTTGACCTCTTCTTAAACACAAAACCATTCGGTTACATCACACGTAATTCGAGTGAAAGCTCACCAAAAACAATTTATCTCTAGCAGCTCTTGAACACTTAATTGGCTCGAAAATTCCCATGGTTGCTCGTAAACAAAAACAAACAAAACTTCGTTTGGCTTTTCACGAGATGAATACCTCAAAAGCTCGGATTAACTCGTAACAGCAATGAGTTTCACAGCGAAATGATACAAAAGTATCTTCTCACAACTTCCATTGATCTGCTCCAATTTGAAGATTCCACAAATTTCAATTGTACTGAAAATTTTCACACGATCACCGCATAAACGACAGAGCAGCAGCACCTCCAACACATTTCACAAATTAATTAAAAAAGAAACACTTAAAAAATGGTCAAAGCGTATTGACGAGGGCGCACAATTTGTTTATATTGGAAATTAAGTAATTAAATTTCAAAGCTGTAAAGATTTGTTGTCATCAACATAATTGAAAGACAGCGCACAAAAGCTTGAGTGGTCGGCAATAAGCGGTGTGAAAAAGTAGTGACAAAAACAAATTTACCTGAAGTCTCGCCGACTGGCAACGTTACTGTTACTTCTTTATTTATTATTTTTAAGTTTTTTTTTTTGTGGATTATGAGCTATTTATTTTTGCTAGCTTTTGTGAGTAGTTTATCTTTTGAATTATTTCAAAATCCAATACAGTTTCAGTAGATCCAAATCTCTTGATCAACTCCATGTAACAGCGT
Organism: Bactrocera correcta; assembly: GCA_027475135.1. Taxonomy (NCBI): domain Eukaryota; kingdom Metazoa; phylum Arthropoda; class Insecta; order Diptera; family Tephritidae; genus Bactrocera; species Bactrocera correcta. The sequence goes on from CM050322.1 coordinate 4,199,850, forward strand.
TGATTTGAATGAGGCCATTTAGCGTTTTAGCCACTATCGACATTTTACCTAAAATAAAAGCGAACTAAAACTGCGGAGATAATAAGCCGAGAGAACTATTGGGCCCACCCCTAACTTATTCGAGTCTGGAACTGAATATACTACTGTGACAAGGTGTCATTTGAATTTAAACTGCGCTCGTCGAAGGATTTGTAGAAATATTTTTTTTTAAGTTGGTAGTACCGTCAGTCAAATTTATGTCAAATTTCATGTAAAAATATTCTTTAGTGTTTGAGATACGTGTCGTTTTGTGAGCTGCTAAAAGTGAGTTTTTCGTTTTTTGCGATGTGGAAATTTGAAATTTTGTTTACGGAATCAATTTTCTGCTGCGAATACATTGAGGATGATGCAGAAAGCCTTTGGTGATGAGGCTATGTCTAAAAAAAATGTTTACAAGTGGTATAGTGAGTTCCAAGCCGGCGGTGAACGTGTCGAAGACGAAGAGCGTCTAGGGCGACCATCAACCTCAACCGACGAAGCTCACGTTCAACAAATTAAAGATTTGGTGTTGAAAAACCGTCAATTAACAATTAGAGACCTTGCTGATGAAGTTGGCATATCGAAAGGCTCAGCCAGTACCATTTTGAAGGATGTTTTGGGCCTCACGCGCGTCAAATCTCGACTGGTACCGAAAACATTGAATTTTTTGGAAAAAAGGCGTCGCGTTGAAGTGTGTGAAACGATGCTTTCCGACTACCAGGGTGTCATAAAATGCATTATAACTGGCGATGAGACTTGGATCTATGCTTAAAAGCCCGCAATAACCGATCAATCGAGCGAATATCGTGTCAAAAATCAAGGCCATGTTGACTGTTTTCTTTGATTATCGTTGTGTTGTGCATTATGAACTCTTTCCAACCGGTCAAACAGTCAACAAGGAATATTATTTGAACGTTATGCGTCGTTTGCGTAACGCGCTATCCGCCTAAAAAGGCCGGAATTGTGGAAAGACAATTCTTGGTTTTTACACCACGATAATACACCATCCCATACTGCTCTCGTAATTCGCAATCATTTCGCCAAAAATACAACCCATATTGTTCCGCAACCACCGTATTCACCTGATCTGGCGCCGTGCGACTTCTGGCTGTCCACCAAGCTCAAAAGACCGCTTCGGGAACACCGTTTTTATACGATAGAGGAGATTCAAGCCGCAGCGAAGACGGAAAGGAAGGCCATCCCGGAAAGTGACCAGTGACAATCAGTGTTTCGAAGATTGGAAAATCCGTTGACATAAGTGCATTGCATCGGGAGGGGATTACTTTGACGGGGATGAAATTGATTTGAAAGAATAAATAAAGAATTTCCAAAATAAACACAATGTCACCTTTTTTTTGGGCACATTAGTATAACTACTGACACTGACAACTTTATAAACTAGTTGTCAATTTGCTATGCAAATCTCCATCCCATTTCAAAAACCATTTCGGAATGCGTTTCCCACTGCGTAACAGTAAACATAGATATTCAAACTTCGTCGCAGCCTCATTGCGAATCTCAGAGTTCGTTACAGGCAAATGAGAAACTCCTGTGCTCTCTTTATATTTATACACGAAATCAGTTCAAATCAGTTTCCCACGTATAGAGGCTTGTTTTGCACTGAGGTAGGTACTAAGTCCTCGTCATCTACCCATATAGAAATACTACTTTAGAAATGCTGTTGCTTTTGGCCCAAATATCGGTGCTTGTATTCGTTTTTCAACTCGTTTATTCCCAAGATGGCATTATTTCGAACCTACGAACTACAAGTACAGTCAGTAAAGTTTAATTGGAAAGCAGAAAGATGGAGATGAAGAGATTTTCCTTAGTATTTCTTCTCTAAACTTCGAGTTCTGTGGTAGTTTTTGAAGATTGAAGAAGATTGGTGTGCCGCTGGTAGTAAGTTGATAGCTCTAAATGACTAGAAGAAATTGGTCATGTCTGTCCTGTGATAGCTTTTAATTACCGAGATGTTTATCTCATTTTTGAATTGTATTCCAAAGAGCTAAAGTTTAAGTTATTTAAAATTATATTTCGCTTATTTTATATTTCTTTCTTTAATAATTGCTTTCCAACTTTCAAAAAAAAAAAAAAAAGATCGAAATCGTCGCCTGTCCCCATTTGAGTAATAAGCTGAATATTTCAATTTTGTTACACCTTTTCATATATAAATTTGACCTTGGTGTGAATACTGATTAATTGCAGACAAAAGTAGGTGTAATCAAATTTTCGTAAGTCATCTAATAACCACTACTTTTTCAAATAATTTGAGATATTATTTGCGATGAGTAGCTTAAATTACAGCGCAAACGAGCTGCCCAACTATGCGAGTTTATTAATAATAGTGTTCAGTAAATTAACTTTATGCATTACATTTTGGTTTTTTATAGCATTTTTAGTAGGTATGTATGTACTTGTAGGTGCACAGTTTGTAGCAAAATATATGCTCCGTTGAGCTGCTGGCAGTCCGAGCACGCTAGACTCAGCAACTAGCTAGTTGAGAGTTTTTCATGCCAGCTCAGTTGGAAGTGAGGCAGCTCAGTCCGCAGCCAAGCGATAAGCTACGAATTGAGTTAGTACGTTTAAACTGTACGTTATTTTTTCTAAAAAATGCGTTGATAAATTTAATTCTCGTTGAGACCATGGGTGGGTGTTCCCTACCCTGTTTTTAATGCCACTGCCACTTCCTTTTAAGTTCGATTGTTCCATCATTCTTATGGTCCTTTTTATTTTAGAGATTTTGCAACTAAAGCACCATTTTATTCAAATGAGATAGGTCAGTGTTGATAATATAAACCTGAAGTTTTTTCCAGTATTAAGTGGATATTCTAGTCTAGAAGCATGAATTTCAGGTAATTTTTAAAGTGTCGTAAAAAAAAGGCAATTATTATTTTAACTATAAATTTTTTTATTAAATATTGATTAATTTTTGAAGAGTACAGAAAAAAATTAAAAACGAAGAAAAGGAAAAAATTTCAAAAATTAGGAGCTGACGAAGTTCGGGGTCTCTAAAAATTTCCACGTGACCATACCCATGATTTCAACCCTCCTCCTAGTTATCTGAAACCAAAGAAAAAAAATATTAATCTAGAATAATGTCGCAATGGTCGGAACTACGGAAATGTGGGAAACATTTTTTTTTACAAAATGGCGACTGCCTGAAAAAAAATTTTTATCACTTTTTCTGACTCTTTCGAATTTTTTAAAAATAATTAAAATAAAAATTTTGGGATGGGGCTAGTTCCAACCATAGCCAAGCCTATAAAGAAGACTCTATAAAAATTTCAAGTAAATCGGTCCAGTAGAACCTGAGAAATCTTGGGCAACGTTCCGAAAAAGTCAGTTTTGAGAAAAACGCGTTTAAAGTTTCCCTAATGTCTTTTGTTCGATTAGTTACGGCCGAACCAGTTTGGATGCCGGGTCAGAAAAAAGCCTATATCTCCGAAAATAATTTGAATTTTGAAAAATCCTCTTGTACACATATTCTTGAATAGATAAGCTTTGAAAATATAAAAAAAAATTTCGATTTTTTTTTCGATTTTTTTTTTTAATTATTATTATTTTTTTAATTATTTTTAAAAAATTTCGATTTCTAGACTAGAATACCCACTCAAATTCCATACCGCTTTTGCTTTCGGAGTGAAAGTATATCAGTTAAGTTTTTGTTGCCTCTCGTTTTCAGAGCATTTTCTTTTATGCGATACAGGAAAAGTTTACATATTCTTTCTTTTCTGAAAGCGCTTCTCTCATGTCAACCGGGAAAGATATAAGCCAACCAGGCACATTTTCATAACAAAGTTTACATATCGTCTAGCACCTTCATAATCGGTCCAGCTTTCCACTACTCACATGAGGATTTATCCTATGAGCTTAGTTGCTCCGTGTGAAAAATTTTTCGCTGTTTTTCCTCCACCTAATTTCGTAATAGATCCAACTTATTTTGGTAGTATCCTTCTTACATCTTAATGACTGACTCGCTCGTTAGCTGAGTGATCTCCAACTGCTGCAATAATTGTTTGCTAGTTCTCTTATTTTTCTTGAGATCTGTAAACGTCCAAGCGAATCCAATCTATTTTGATATAAGAAACGCACTTCCACTTTCGATGGACCGACCACAGTTCTCTTTCTACTGTATTTTCTCGGGATCGCGAAGTTAAAAGCTGTTTTCTGTACAGTGTAGGTTTCTTTCTTGCTCAGCTGCTTCCAGCTGTTTTCATAGTCATAGTTTCGGACTGAAGAACCGTCCAAGGCTGAGACATTTTTTGATATATTTTGTTGATCTCGATGATACAGTTGATTCGTATTGGATCACAGCTGATTCAAGTTTCTTTTAGTTTTTTTTTAAGGCAAAAAATATGGTAAAAAGTCAGGTACATCATATCGACAAGATGAAAAGCCGCACCATTATTTAGTAAATTTTAGTTTAGTTTAGGTTTCTTCATTGTGAAAATGTTGAGGAAATGTTAAATTTAGTTCGAAATGAAACTCCTGAACGTCCAAATTTGTTTGTTGGCTTGTTTTTAAATGCGAGTCTGAGGATAAGTTTAAATATCCTGGCTGGATCAAAGTAGCAGACCGCAGATTACCTATTTTTTCCAGCTATAGCTCACTTGGAACTCACAATACCACTTGTAAACATTTTTTTAGACATACATAGCCTCATCACCAAAGGCTTTGTGCACCATCCTCAATGTATCCGCAGCAGAAAATTGATTCCGTAAACAAATTTAATGCAAATTCTTTGCTCAACAAATTTAGACATTGCAAAAAACGAAAAACTCACTTTTAGCAGCTCACAAAACGACACGTATGTATCTCAAACACTAATGAATATTTTGGCATGAAATTTGACATAAATGTGACTGACAGTACTACCAACCTAAAAAAAAAGTAATCCTCCAAATCCTTCGACGCGCGCAGTTTAAATTCAAATGTCACCTTTTTTTTGGACATGTTGGACTGAAAATCTGTATTATTTGCCTGGTATGGATATAGAATTGTAGCTAAGGTCACGAAAACTTCCACGGATTAATCAGGTACCAGGGCCTTTCGAAGGAATCCCTCTTAAAAATTTGATCTATGGTGCCTTTGAAATATTTGAATGGTAACGGGGACTTTATATTATTATTTTCTTTATTTGTCACAAAATTCTTCTAGCGGTGGTAACTCTCTATGGGCGTAGACAGAATTCTGCAGACTCATCTAATTGCTGGTTCGGTTGATTTTACTAAAAAAAAACGAGAAGTCATACAAATTATTATGCGGTCTGTGTTTCACACTTATATTCGCTTCTAAAAATACATATGAACAGTGTTAACCTGCCCTTATGCATAATTTGTGCCATAAGCGGCCACTTTAATAAATAGTTTTTGTTGCGTTTGTTATTGTTGTTTTTTTGTTTAAGGATAAAAACTAGCTCATTCCTATCACCATTTCCTTCTAACCCTTTTTCCTGGGCACTGCACACTAAACAATAACATAAATCTATCAGTGCTGTCAAAATTTGAAAGCGCAAGCAGTTTGAAAACAGCCTAAAAGCATGCCACACGAAAAATCATAACATGCACACACACACATACACACATAGCGCTACCGAAGTGAGCGCATAATGGATTTTTGTTAGCAAAACAAGTTTAACTAATTTTACACGCTCATTGTTTGCATTAGCAAATAAAGAGTGGAATGAGCGTGCGCTCGTGAGTGCCTGAGTTGAGTGGCAGCGTCGTGAAAGAGTTGCTCGCGCACTAATGTGCAGTGTTGACTTTGGCTCAACACGGCATTAATAAATGATTTAAGGCGCTAAGTGACAGTAATTGGTAAATTAAATTTGAGTGATGAGCGGAGCAGGAGCGCGAGGTGTTTGCTGCTGTTAACTGTGCAAAGTTGATGATAAATGAAGTCTTACGAAAATGAAGACTTTTGGCAGGCAAACAACCCGTTAAACGGTGTTGCTTACATGTATGTGAGTGTCTAACGACATTTTAAGTGATTTCAGGCTGTTAAATTTTAAATAGTTTTTGTTAAGAAAGAAAGTTTGAAAATACTTTAAATTTCAAAAGATTTTTTCTGAAAATGTATATTTTTATTTTATTTTTTATTAAAAATTATTTTAACTATGAAATGACAGAATTGGAAA
>CM050322.1:4207003-4234856 GCA_027475135.1 Bactrocera correcta
ACCGGCGCGGACCTGCTAACCTTCAGCGCTGAGTTGGATTTGGCGGCAAACACGTAAAAATAAGTGAAATAAAAGTAAATAAATAAATAAAAGCGCGCACTCACTTAATACAAACGCTATATATTTAATTTGTATGCGCTGCTGTCGGTGTATATGTAAGCGTGTGTGTGTGGAATTTAAGTGAAAAGCAAACATTTCGTGACAGGCATTGTAAGGTGAGCACTCACATACTAGCCATACATATGTACGTACGTGTAAGTGTGTCGCTGAATGCGAAAATGTAATCCAGTCAAAAGCAAACATATGTAATCGCATGTGTGCAAGTCTGCTTTTAGGCGCGTATGCAGACGCCACTACTGCTGCACATTTAATTAAATCTACTTTTTGTTTGTTTGTCTAGAAAAAATTTTTCGCCACAACAATGTGGACGAACTTTCTGTGCGCTTTGCTAGTTTCTGTATTTGTAGAGCGCGACATGGTGGACAGCGTGGCTAAGAGACTAACCTGCGTACTGCTGCTGACAGTAACGGGTATTTTGTTACACTCCAATTGCACTTTGCTAAAAAGTAAAGCCCTTGAACTACTCTCTGCCGCAACAATGCTACAAACATGTCGCATATATTTAGGCGCACAACAGCTATAATGTGTGCGCCACAGCGACGTCGCGTCATTAAAGTTTCAACGAAAATTGTACATTGTTTTGACAAGTAAAAGTGGCACTCAAAAGCAGGGCATTCGAGTCGCAGCAAATAGAGTTGTGCGCAATGTGTGCGCGCGCCTAAATGTATGTTTGTTTTGTGGCGAAATCGCGCGCTAAAAGGTAAAGCAATAGTTTATAGTTTTATTTTAGAAAGTTTTGCAGTTTAGTACTGTTATTTTAATTACTTAGCAGAAATTGTTTGAAATCATTGCAAAGTTCGAACTTAGTTTCTCTTTGGTATTATTTCAGGGTTCTGACAGTCAATAGTTTCAGTAAGTTGGAAGCTACAAATATTCTTTAATTAATTTGTTGAATATTTGTAGCAATACAAAATTCGATTTAAAATTGGAGGTACGTGTACGAAGACTGGAAAATTTAGCTCATTGTGTTTTAAAGTGCTCATATTAGCATTGCAACGCTTCATTGGCCAAGCAAAAAATTAAATAGACGCTTTAGAATTCAGTGAACACTTAGCACTACTATAATAGAGCTGGTGTCGTTAGATTACATAGGTCAAAATATGACTTTTTAAGGGCTAACGGACCTTAGCAAGTTCTGAGAAACCTCCACTCCGGTTTCACTTGTACTTTCTTCTAAACTTCTCATAAAGTCCATTAGACTATCGGAAACGACTTTAGACTTTAAGAGCCCTTCATTGTTTGCATAATACCAAGTTACAACCGAAAGGGTAGGGAAACTCCGTCATATATTGAGTAAATTTAAGCATAAATAATTGAAATTCGCTAATTTATAACCTACATATTTTCAAATATGGTCACAGACTTTTAGAGTTTTACTACTGTGTCCAAAAACTAGGGTGACATTTCAATTTAAACTGCGCGCGTCGAAGGATTTGGAGAATTGTTTTTTGTTTTAGGTTGGTAGTATTGTCAGTCACATTTATGTAAAATTTCATGTCAAAATATTCATTAGGGTCGTTTTGTGAGCTGCTAAAAGTGCGTTTTTCGTTTTTTGCGATGTCGAAATTTGTTGAGCAAAGAATTTGCATTAAATTTTGTCTACGGAATCAATTTTCTGCTGCGGATACGTTGAGGATGGTGCAGAAAGCATTTGGTGATGAGGCCATGTCTAAAAAAATGTTTACAAGTGGTACAGTGAGTTCCAAGCCGGCCGTGAACGTGTCGAAAACGAAGAGCGTCCAGGGCGACCATCAACCTCAACTGACGAAGTTCACGTTCAACAAATCCAAGATTTGGTGTTGAAAAACCGTCGATTAACAATTAGAGACCTTGCTAATGAAGTTGGCATATCGAAAGGCTCAGCCAATATCATTTTGAAGGATGTTTTGGGCCTCAAGCGCGTCAAATCTCGACTGGTTCCGAAAACCCTAAATTTTTTGGAAAAAAGGCGTCGGGTTGAAGTGTGTGAAACGATGCTTTCCCACTACCAGGGTGCCATGAAATGCATTATAACTGACGATGAGACTTGGATCTATGCTTACGACCCCGAAACAATCGATCAATCGAGCGAATAACGTGCCAAAAGAGAGCCGAGACCAAAAAAATCGCGCCAAAATCGCTCAAAAATCAAGGTCATGTTGACTGTTTTCTTCGATTATCGTGGTGTTGTACATTATGAATTTCTTTCAACCGGTCAAACAGTCAACAAGGAATATTATTTGAACGTTATGCGTCGTTTGCGTAACGCTATCCGCCTAAAAAGGCCGGAATTGTGGAAAGACAATTCTTGGTTTTTACACCACGATAATGCACCATCCCATACTGCCCTCGTAATTCGTGATCATTTCGCCAAAAACTCAACCCATATCGTTCCGCAACCACCGTATTTACCTGATCTGGTGTCGTGCGACTTCTTGCTGTTCACCAAGCTCAAAAGACCGCTCCGGGGACACCGTTTTTATACGATAGAGGAGATTCAAGCCGCAGCGAAGACGAAACTGAAGGCCATCCCGGAAAGTGACTACAACCAGTGTTTCGAAAATTGGAAAATCCGTTGGCATAAGTGCATTGCATCGGGAGGGAATTACTTTGAAGGGGATGAAATTGATTTGGAAGAATAAATAAAGAATTTTCAAAATAAATACAATGTCACCTTATTTTTTGGGCACAGTAGTACATAAAAACTGCCATATCAATACTGTGTGGTATATTTACCGATATTGTTGAGAATTTCATCTCATCTCGGCCGTTTGATACCAGATGAGGGTTTAAACAAGAGGATTCTCTTTCGTGTTTATATAATGCTGGAAAGCGTATTACGCACCGCTAAATTGAATTGTAGTGGCACTGTCTTCTCTAAAAGTACAGTGGTAGTAGGTTAAGTAGATGATTTCACTTCGATGTTCTTAACAACAGGACGGTCAGCACAGCTTTTTCCAGCCTAGAAAAAGAGGTGAAAGACGTTGCACTTTTGAAGAATGAAGGCCACACAAAGGAGGCCACACACAACGACTTCTCGCAGCAATAAATTGTTAAAAGTGAAGAACTTTGTCTATCGTGGAACCAACATAAAGATAACCAAAAATTTAAGGCTGGAGATCAACTGTAGAATAACATTTGCAAGCAGTTGCTACTTCAACGTTGATAGGCGATTGAGAAGCAACGAAGAAAAATTACGCCCTAAAATTCTCCCATGGTTCCATTCCTATTACAAGGCGCAAAAATACGGACAGAGATGAACAAATACTTGGAAAATTCGAGAGATTAGTTTTCCGATAAGACTTTGGTGTCAACCAAGTGAGTAAAGACTATCAAAGAAGATGGAAGTACGAACTATGTGAGCTATACGGCGACATGCATATAATTAAGTACATCAAAATTCAACGCATGCGCATGTAAGTCCAGGTATCCGCTTGAAAGATGATGATTCAGAGAAAATTCTTCGATGTTAGACCCATAAATGGGTAACGGAAGAAAGGGTGTGCACGTATTCAACTGCATAGTGATTTGTCTGCACTTGGGTCATACAACTGGTGTAACTAGCGAGGCATAGAGGCAACTAGCGGCGTATACCGAACTATAGTGTCAAAGAAGTAGAAGAAGAAAGCATTTGATAAAAATATATTTATATTTTTTTAAGCCGATGTTTAGGTGGCGTTATATTAAAGCGAAGAACATTCATTTCATTAATTTCAAGTAAAATCTAACTTTTTTGTATATGGAAAATTTGAAAAAAAAACTTTTCGAATCATTAGATGGCGCTGTTGTCGAGTTAACATCCTAAAACAGTTTCAATACTATAAAATGTTTGGGAACCGCAAGATGACACCATTAACCAACTAGATAATAATATAAATTATTTTCAAGGGGTTTCTGATTTTCATTGAATACAGATTAAGATCCAAATGTCTTTAGATGGCCGTTATTGAAATACTTTAAGATTATTTCTTATATACCTTCATAAGTTATTATAAACCTATCAACAACGGTGGCCTAAAAGAAGGTTTTTCGTATTATTATCGTTCTTAAAGCAATATACGATTTTTGTTCAGAACATAATATATTGGCCTACATATATTAAGGCATGGTTATCTTGAGAAAGTGTTTACATTATCTCATAACTCTGGATAAAATTTCGTGCTTTGAAATATACACCGAAAAGAAAGTCTTATAAGGGAGAAATTCTCAAAGAAAAATAAATGAAAACCGTTTGAGAATTGTATTTACGACTCAAGTTAAGTGAAGGAAATTATGGAAAAATCTTGCATACTTTTAGGATTGCATAAACATAAAACAAAATTTTTGTCGCCCTGCTATACTTAAAGTATGTATAATCATAATTTTTTATTGTTAGAGTTTTAATTTAGTATTTAAAAAATCTTAGCCTACATATAGGCGTGGAGTATTTGATTAATAATTTATTATAAAGAATTAATTTTATGGAATTTAATGCAAAAAAACTAAAAATATCAAATCGTTTAAACTATGTGTAATATTAAAGCTTGAAAGTAAGCAATGAATCAGAATTTTGTTCGTAAAAAAATATTTTTGCATACTTTTAGGCACGTCTATAAAAACCCACTCTTTAATAAAATAGTGCTCCTGACTACGAAAAAGTACCATCCTATAACTATACCTTCTCATTTTTGTACAAGTCCTCTAGCGAAGGCGAGACCGAAACCACCACCACCACCGCTATTGGGCAAAAATAGCCACTGACTAGTAACTCGACAAATGCTTCTATTATTTTTACCAAAACTTTTGCCATTCATTTTGCGATTTGAACTCGATTGGTTTTTCGTTGCATATCCGGCGGCTGAAAAATGTGCGGCCAAGCGGAAATTGCAACGCCGCGTTTCAGAGTTCAAAAGCCGCCAACAAATAAAAAGGCACACACATACATACAAACATGTAAACGACAACTTTTTCTGCACTCGCCACAGCCACAGCTTGTACATCTATATGGCGTACGTAACGTAACGCTTGACTGCGTTAACTGCGAGATTGAACCGCATATGCAGCCACTATATATGCAACACTGCACAGCACAGCACAGCTGCGCCGCTAACTGCTACTCGCAGTATGCTGGTGTGGTGAAAGAAATTTGGTTATGCCACACAGTATATTGCTACGCTCTTGTTTTATAATGAAAGCGGTTATTTTTTTATTTCGAAAATAGTTTTTAGGTAACTATTAGCAATATCGCTGGTTCGTAGCCATCAGAAACCATTATCTAAACGAACTAGTGATGTGGCTGAGTGGTCAGCTGCTCGTTTGTCGGCTGGTCATTTGTGGGCTAACTGATTGTAGGGGAATTTGTAAGAGTACCAGATTAAAAGTGGCATTTCTGACACAATAAAATTCATCCATTAGACTACGCAACAACAAAGTGTTATTATTGGCAGCTATGATGATATACAGGAAAGTGGTTGGAGCGAAATTTTTCAGAAATATCGAATTATTCGGTAGAGTTTGAAGAACGCGAATAAATTTGTAAATTCTCCAAAACAGACTTTTATAAATTCAAAAGCTATTGGGTTACAAATTCAATGGAAAATACCTCTGTGTGGATAAAAATTTCGTATTTTGGAAAAATTTGTGGAAAAAAATATAATTTCAGGCAGAAAATACTGTTAAAAACGCACCAAATTATTATGCTATGCAAAATTAAAAAAAAAAAGAAGCAACAAAATTTCTTGATAAGGTTGCCACTCTCTTCGAAAACCAATAAATACTTATAAAATAATTAAGTAATCGCCATTAAAAAAACGGAAAATTATATTCTACACAAAATTGAAAAAAAAAAAACAAGAAAATTTCTTTATAAAGTTGCCACCCTCTTCGAAAACAAATAAAATAATTAAATAGGCGCCTTTAAAAAAGCACAAAGTTATGTTCTATACCAAATTAAAAAGAGAAACAAGTTAATTTCTTTATAAGGTTGCCACCCTCTTCGAAAACTAATAAATACTAATAAAATAATTGAATAATCACCGCATAATTTGTTGCATGTGAGCATTGAAGTAGATAAATAAAGCATATAATTTATTTTAAAAACGTATATATTGTGTAAAAAGTAGGGTTGCCAACTACTGTTTATATACTCCTTTAAAATTTTATGTGTACGTACATATATTTTTCCCAAAGAGCCTAGAACATACGAAAATAGGAGATCTAAAAGCAATAAGAGAAATAATAATAAAAAATTCAGGGTTGCCAACTGATTGTTATTATTTTAACCGATAGGGTTGCCAAACGACTTTTGAGATACTTTTTTGTAATTTTAGAGAATAGAAAGAATAGAGGATACTAAAAGTTTTAAAGTAACTTTTGACTGAACCAGAGTTGCCATACACCTGTGATTTCTAAGATAATTATTTTATTAAGAGATTTTAGTTTTAAGAAGCGTTTTTAGTCATTTTAGTGGTTTCAATAAAAAACTTAAAATGTTCAAAATGTTTTTCTAATTAAAAGAACCTCAAACTAGTTGTAAGTGAAACAGGGTTGCCATTTATATCGGAATCCTAAAATTAATTTTAATTTTTAAAATTGCTTGAGGAAATTATATTATAATAAAGAGGACTGAAATTGGTTGAAATGTTTACAGCAAAAATCAATTAAAAAAGCATATTTGCTGTATACTATATACTACTTTGAGCAGAGTTGCCATAAGTTTTTTGTGCAATATTTAATAAAAATTTTAAAAAATTCTTATTTGGTCTTAATATTTAAATATTATTTGTAATAGGGTAAAAATGGGTGATTAAATGTCACTCCTTTCAAATAGTGTTGCCACTAGTTTTTATAAAAAGTATAATTGTAATGCTTTTAAATTATTTAAAAAAAAATTCTAATATTTACGTTAGGGTACTTAAATGCACTAAATAGAGTTGCCATATATCTATGTTTTTATAAAAATGAAAAAAATAATGTGTATTTCGGATAAAAAAATTTTGCATATGTAAAAAAATGTTTTGCCTAATAAGATCTGCAAATATTTAAATAAATATATTTATATTTTATATTTCGTATGTAATAAATCAAAACCAAATATTGAAGTTAAAAAAAATAGGCAGTGTTGCCATATGTGTGGTATTATTTAAATAAATATACTTAAAATTAATATTTACTACGTAATAAGCTAAAAAAAAATTAAATTACCAAAAATATTTAGGTAGTGTTGCCACATGTGTGGAATTATTTAAATAAATATACTTAAAATTAATATTTACTATGTAATAAGTTAAAAAAAAATAAAATAACCAAAAATATTTAGGTAGTGTTGCCACATGTTTTTACACTACATTAGAAAATTTTATTCATTTCAAAAATTGCCAAAAATCAATATATTAATTTTTTAAAATAAAAATTAAAAACTTGAAAAATTTATAAAAAAAAAATTTCCACCTCTCCTTCTTAAAGCTTTCTCAACCCCCACAAATTTAAAACATTGCTGCCTTGAAAGGTGCAATACAAGTTTAAGCTCTCTGGCGTCATACTCACACTTGTGTTTTAATCCCGAAGAAGTACCTTTCTTAACTACACTTAAGACCATAATGTTGCTGTTGGCAGATTTATGTCTGCTCATAATAGCTATTGACACAAGCGAAGTATTTCGGCAAATAACGGGCCAAAGTGTGTTGAAAACAACCGCAAAAGCAAATAAAGTGGCAAAAGGCCTAGCTATGAAGGGCACAAGCGAACGTATGTGTCTATATGTAAGTATGTATATATGTGTGTGTTGATGTGATGATGCATGCATGGAGCTCAACTCTGTAAATGCGTGTACTTAGCAAAAATGCGTGCGTAAAAACTTTAAGTACTCAACCGAACAGTGGACGGGGCAAATACGAGCGTTTTAACGACACGCACAGCTGATGCGAGGCGCATATGCATGTATGTGTTTGTGTAAGTGTATAAGTGTAGGTGTTTGCCATACGCACTGTAAGCATGTTTTATACCGCTTGCTATCACTTTATTTTTTTTATTTTATTTTTTGTTTTTGTTTTTGTTCTTACTTTTTACGAGGCTTGTTTATTTATTTTACTTTATTATTGTATTTTCGCGAAAATTGCATGGCCTGTGTCAGCAGCTGTACTATATTGTGACTAGCTGCCTGTCAGCCTATGCTTGGCTGCTGTCTGCATGCTCATAACGGCACAAGTGTGACAAAATTTCGCTTATTTGCATACATTTGGGCGCCAATGCAAATAACACTAAAATACACATGCGAAAAAGTGAAAAATAAAACAACAAAATACAAGCGGCAAGCACACATGCGAGTACTCACACATACTCACACCCACACAGCATAGCGGGCGAGAGAAAATCGTGCAAAAATGTGTCGCGTTTGCTTGTAAGCTAAGCTGGCCGCAAGGCTGTTTCGCGCTTGCCAAACACGTCAGCCGTAAATGGCTTTTTCATTAAATACTTTGCATACTTTTAGGCGCACTTTTGAAATTTGTTTATTTTAGCATACATATGAGTGTTTGGCGAGTGCACATTTTGTTTATTTGCATTTTATTGCGATTTGCTTTATTTACTTAAAGTGCGCATGTAGCTGACAGTGTGGTGGTAGGTGTGGCTGCGTGTGCGTGTTATTTCAGCTTTTTACATACATCAATTGACGCATTGCTGTTTTTGTGGGACTGTTCTATTGAAGCTGATTGCTTTTTTAAATATGCAATGCAATTTTCCAATGTTTTTACAACTTAATAAAAAGTTTCGAAATTTTTTGATAAAAAAAATTTCTAAATTTATATATGTACGTACATATGTTTGTTTGCTTATATATTATTTGCTTGGCTCTTCTAGGTATAAGATTGCTTTGATTTATAGTAAAAGGGTTTTGGAGATCGTTAAATGTGAATGCTGGCCTAAGGAATGAAAGAGAATTCGAAGAGCCTGGAACAAGTGTGAAATTTTATGATCAACTGAAGAAAACAAAGGTCAAAAGCGTAAAACATGTATAAATTGTTTATATAGCTGCTCTATATTAAATCGTATATATATGTTTTACGCTCTTGTCCATCGTTTGCTTGCTTGTTGACCGTAAAATTTCACATTTGCTCCAGTCTCATTGAGGTTTTATTCATTTTGAGGCAATCACTTTGGTGTTTGCATAATCTTTTCTGCCAAATAGCTGATTCTGAGGTTACTTCTGCTTCTTCTTTTTCAATGCTTTAGGGTGCTTTTAAAAACAGTAAATTTTACACCTTTTATTATATACTGATTAGCCGAGAAGCTCTTCTCTTTATTTATGTGTATACAGTTATGTGAAAAATAATAAGGACAGAGATGCAAAAACCCAAAACTTCAAAATATTCCTAGTATGCCATGAAAAATGTCGCCACTTAACGGTATATTTTTTTCACTTATTATTTACATAAACAAATTCCGTTAGACAAACGCAAAATATTTGCACACATTTTGAATCTAGTCATTTTGTGTTTAACATATTCAGTATTCGGTTGTGCGATTTAATAAGGACAGCATGTCGTTTTAAGACAATATCGAATTTTCTTTTATTAAAACGTGTTTATTTGCAGAGATAAGGTAAGAATAACATTTTCAGTTTTAATATCAATCATTTAGAACCCGATTTTTTTCTTTATTGAGTAGATATGGGGAAGGGTAAGCACTGCGATCCGAAATCTCGGGAACATATTAAAAACTTGGTGAAACAGGGGAATTCGTACAGAAAAGTTGCGAATTTACTTAACATTTCAAAAACAATGGTTGAAAAAGCAGTTAAGTGGTTTCCCAAGATTGAAACACGCGGCAGGAAGCCTAAAATAGCTCTGTCCACCAAAAAAAGGATAATTCACTGTGTTAAAAATAATCCATTTATCTCATCCAAACAAATTAAATGTGATTTGAATATTGTTGTTGACCCGTCAACTATCCACAAAGTGCTCACTAAGGAAAATCTCAAGTCCCGAAGTCCTAGAAAAGTGCCTATGTTATCGAAAAAGAAAGGACAACAAAGACTAAAGTTTGCTGAAGAGCATGTGCTTTGGTCTAAGGAGAAATGGCGTAATATTCTTTGGTCTGACGAAACAAAAATAAATTTTTTTAATTCTCATCGAGGTATTCATCATGTTACAAGACCACCAAATGCAGCTTACAATCCTAAATATACCATAAAATCCGTTAAACATGGTAGAGGAAACATTATGGTCTGGGGATCGTTTTCATACAACGGTGTGGGGCCGCTCCATCGCATAGAGGGTATTATGAAGGCAACCGAATATGTAGAAATTCTTCAAGAATGTATGCTAGAGTACGCTGAAGATAATATGCCCCTTAGGTGGACATTTCAGCAAGATAATGACCCCAAACACACAGCTAAGTGTACAAAAGAGTGGTTTAGGGTCAATAACATTGATGTAATGGAGTGGCCTCCGCAGTCCCCGGATCTAAATCCGATAGAAAATTTGTGGAATACAATGAAAGCGTCAATAAGAGGAAAGTGCCCAAGTAACAGCGACGAGCTTTGGCAACTTATTCAGGATTCCTGGAACGCAATCGCGGTTTTCGTCTGCCGCAATCTAGTTGATTCCATGCCGAAGCGGTGTCGATCAGTTTTAAACAACAAAGGATTTTCAACAAAATATTAAACAATTTAGAAATGTATTTAAACACAATTGAATGAAAACTATTTCCTTTTTCTTATTTAATATTGTTGTTTTTTAGTTAAACTAAAAGTGTCCTTATTTTTTTTCACATGATAATATCTCAGATTATAAGAAAAATGAAAATAAAATAAAATAATTTGCCATATCTGGGTAAAACTATACAGAAAACCTTTTTCCAATTTGTTTACAATAATTTAGCTTGGTTCACTTCTTTTAATTCCCTCCTATTTTTGGATCCACATAAACTTCATTCACCGCAGGCCACTGTCCTTATTATTTTTCACATAACTGTATATAAGAACAGAATATACGCCAGCAGATACACTCATGAGAAATTTCGGCATATTCCAAGAATATTTTATTGGCTTGCTAAGGTCCCCTAAAGCATCTTAAAATTAACTAAAGTTAGTTTTGCTCTTAATTTGCCGTGGTTTAACTTCTGACCAGACAGAGATGGACGCTTTGACAAACAGAATATAATTTTTACGAAATTATTAATACGAACTCTGTCAAAATAAGTTCATTATATGAGAATATTTTTTATATGAAGTCCTCAACGCGACGGAAATTGCGTATTTATATGCAGCGTACTAGTGATATAGGTGGAAAACTAATCAAAAAATGTTTGAGAATTCAGCTGAAATTGTAAGAATTGCGAAAAAAAATTTGCGTGGTTGCCACCTATTTGTAAACTTTAAATAAAAAACTGTGATTAAATAAAGAATATGTCATTGAAATAAAGTTTCAAATTAAAATTAAAAAAAATATTTGGTAGGGTTGCCACCTGTTTACCAATTTCAATTAATAAACTATGATGAAATATAGAATAGCAAATAAAAATGAACTATCAACAATGAGTTTTAACAATTAAAATTTAAAATATTTTTGGGTAGGGTTGCCACCTGATTAAAAATTTTACTATACAACGGTGTTAAAATATAACTGAATATAAAATTAAAGAGTTTCAAGATTTAAAATTTAAAATATTTTTGGGTAGGGTTGCCACTGGATTAAACATTTTACTATACAACGGTGTTAAAATATAATTGAATATAAAATTAAAGAGTTTCAAGATTTAAAATTTAAAATATTTTCCGGTAGAGTTGCCACCTGTTTAAAAATTCAACAAAATAACGGTGTTAAAATAAACAGGAGCACGTTAATAGCAGTTAAGTATCAAAATAATGAGTTTAAAGCATTAAATCAGAAAAAAATTTACATTTTTCCCCAACTGTATAAAAATTCGACAATAAAGTGTACAGTATGTCAATAAAATAATATATCTAATTAAAGATCTTTCAATTTAACAAAAAAAGTATGTCTGGGTAAAATTGGCAACTATTTAAAAAATCTATTTAGTTGTAAGAAATACAAACACTTTAATATAATTAAGTATGAAATTGAAGAGCTTTAAGATTTACAGCTGAAAATATGTTTTGGCAGGGTTACCAAATGTTTCAATAATTTCAACTAATATAATTAAGTATGAAATTAATAAGTTTAAAGCCTTAAAACAGTAAATATTTTTTGGGCAGAATTGCCAACTGTTTAAAAAGTTAAACAAAAATTAACGATGCAAAAAATATGGCAATATAATTGAGTATAAAATTGAAGAGCTTTTAGCTTTATAAATTAGAATTTTTTTCGGGTAGGGTTGCCAACTGCTTAAATACTGAGCTTAGTATTATAACTGTGCTAAAAATTGTGAAACCTCAATATAATTCGTATCAATTTAAATAGCTTCACTTTTACATCGAAAATACTTTTTGCCAGGGTTGCCAGCTGTATAAAAATGCAACTAAATAAATGTGCTAAAATTAATAATACCGTTATACTTATTAAATTAAATTGCTTTCAGCTTTATACATATAACAAGTATAAAATTCAAAAGCTTGCAGTTTTATCTATGTACATACATACATACATATGTACATACATAAATAATACTATTTCAGGTTGGCGTTACCACCTGTTTAAAAGTTTTCAACTAAATAGCTGCGAAAAAATTAAGAATATGTATTATATTAAACTCCTCACTAAGCTTTACAATTAAAACTATTTTTGATTAGGGTTGCCACCTGTAAAAAATTTAACTAATTATTAAAATTGCGCTAAATTTAATAAAACCTTAATTAAATTACGTATAAACTTAAATAGCTTTTAGTCTTACATAGAAAATATTTCTTGGCAGGGTTGCCAGCTATTTACAAAAATGCAATCGAATCACTCTGCCTAAATTAATAATACCGCAATATAATTCTCAATTTATATAACGTTTTATATAATAAGTATAAAATTAAAGAGTTTGCAGTTATACGAATTTACTATTTTTGGGTAGGGTTACCACATGTTTAAAAATTTTGAATTAAATAGTTTTGATCGAATCAAAATTTAACAATGTATTAAATTACTTAGTAAGCCTTACAATAAAAAATATTTTTGGTAGGGTTGCCACCTGTTTAATTTTTTCTCTTTATTAATAGAAGAATAAATAATGTGATATTAAGGTATTACAGTTGAAGTATGTCAAATAAATATTTATGTGGGATATTATATTTCTTGGCAGAGTTGCCAACTACATGAAGAACTTAATTCAAATAATATTGATGAAAGAAACTCAACAATATAACACTAGTTAAACTTATTTTTAATGATACTCTTGTATGAAATGAAAGGTGAAAGTGAATAGATCTTAATTAAAAAAAGGTTCTCTCCTTTTATTAGTAAATGCTTACGACGCACATAGACATCTTTCACTACTAGCGCCTGCAGTTTCACGTTTGCCATTTTTATTTTTATTTGTTTTCTATTTTTCTAGCACTTTTGCGAATCCCTTTCCCTACAGAGAATCATCATCTACACTAAAGTTTACTTACAAATTTTCGCCATATTTCACGACCACGAATTTCAACCGATACCAAACATTTCAAAGGATTAAACCACAAGTAATCACATATGCGCTTATTTACCTAACGGTAAATTTATGTGAAATAAGTAGTACAATTTCGTAATAAAATTGCACAACTACTTACCTTTTAAAGGTATTAAATCTAATGGAATTGAAATTAATGAAATTAGAACTAAGTGGTTAGCAGAGAAAAAGAAAAATGAACAAAAAGTGTAGGAAAATATTTACTCAGACATGATTGGGTGCGGATTGGGGAGGGATTATATATAATAAAATAAGAAACTATAAAGACAAGAAAGGTAGAAATGAGTATGAGAAAGGGTAAGAAAAGATATACTATGTGTGCTATGTACAAAAGTAGTAAAGCAGTGAAAGGTGTCAGAGAAGCATGTTAGTGAATGAAATTCGTTGAAATAAATAAGAAGGGAAGCCAGGGAAGTAGAAAAAGGGTGCACAACAGCCAAATAGAGGAAAACTAGAGCTGTGCAAGAAAGCATGAAGCTGTCAATGCTGCCATACGTTGAGTATTTCCACCGAATGTGTGTTAGTGTGCCGCAAGATACACGTGATAACTGAGTGTGAAAGTAGTAAAAGGTGAAAGCGTGTTTGAGAAGAGGCCACAACCGAAACTAATGAAAGTGTGCTACGCGCTGACATAAACCAACAGTGCTTAGAATGCAGCATAAATATAAACAGTGGTTTACATATACAAATATTTATGCATTTATGCGTGTGCATGTGTGGTTTATATTCAAGTGTATATATAGCTAACGGCAAACAAAAGGCGAACGCGCTGAAAAGCCAACTGTCCACACTTTTAACGACAGACAGCAAACGTACGAGCAGTTTGCCAACCCCAACTAGACACTTACACAGCCACACGTAGTAGTTTTTGCGCAAGACTAACTCACGCCACGTACGCCTTGGCGTATACGTAATTATTTAAGTCAAGCCTCAGCTTAACAGCAACACCTTAGGCCACAAAGCAACCGCATTCGTGCGCTGCCATGTAGATATGTATGTAGTGAACCGGCGTTGAGGTATAATAAAATAGATAAACCTAAGCGCGCACACACACATATGTATGTATATGTAAGAACAAAAAACAAAAAAAATATACACGCGCATAGACACAGCCAACGAAGTGTGGCAAGAATGGCAAAAGCATAGCAGCGGCAGTTAAAAGTGAGCATGTGTGTGTCACGCTGTGTTTGTTGCTGTAGGCGAGGCAGCTGAAATGTATAGCAGACGTTGTGGCGACTAAGACAAAAGGCAAATAAACACACATGTAGGTAAACAAGCAAAGCAAGAGCGCAACAAAAACGAAAAAAAAAACGCGAATTGCGGCTTAAAGCCATGGAAAAGGAGGCGTCCGGAAAAGTGTAGCAAAAACTAAGCCAAAAAAAAAGTGCTTTTTGTTGTCGTACAGCAGCGCGTTAACAGGCGAGTTTGAAATTTTCGTTACAAGCGCAAAGGCAACACTGGAAATAAGCGCGCTGCCGCGTGTGTCTGTTTACCCGACTTGATTACCAAAAATGCGCTACATTGTCTATGCGCGCTCGCACATACATATATGCAGCCAGTGAGGCGGTTGCATGCCACACAACGCTTTTGCGGTAAATATGCATTGCGTGCTTTTAGGCGCAACAACGTTGTTTTTGTCGGTGCCAACACATTGCCGAGCTGCGCTTTTGTTACACTTGCGGCTGCTAAGTAAGCCTCTGTCTGTTTGCTTTTGTATGCACTACTATCTAGGCGCTGTTGCACGCTGCTTAGCGTAAATCCTACAACTGTATGATGTAGCATACTTTTTTGCGCACACCTCTTTTCTGTAACTGCTTACACACTTTCTATCTTGCTTCACTTTTTCTTTGCATTTGTTTTACTGCCTGCTTGCAGCCTTTCATTTTAATTTGTGCTCTGCTCTCACTTCGTTTTGCTTTATTTTCCTGGGCGGCCATGCGTTATTAAATTAGTGCATACTTTAAGGCGTGCAAATGCGAAATTAGTGTTGGAGTTTTATTTAGTGCTCTGCACTAATTTTGTGTGCAATGGATAATAAAGGGCGTGGTTGTGGAAGAGCGCATAGCAATTAAGATTTGTGTTTGGGGAAAGCTTAATTTTTTTTAGTTAACAGCTGTGGAAGTGCATTTAAAGACACTTTTAGGTGGAATAATAAGGCAGATAGTGATATTTGTGGCAAAGAAAGTCTTCAAGTGCTTAAGTAGAGGATTATTTTGTCTTGAAAATATTATATTAAATTTTCTTTGAGGTTAAGAGTTCTACTTATTTAATAGAAAAATATATCGGTCGATTTGCCTTGTCTACTTTGGATACCGATTTGATTTTGAGCAAGATATAAGCTTATTAAAAAAGATAAATACAGCTCGAATGCTTTATCAGTGATAAATATATTTAATCTAGGTTTATAAATAACATTTAATCCGAACTAATAGCGCTTGAGGGAAGCAGGTAACCTCTATACCCTAGAGTAGCAGGTATTTCGGGTATAGATTTACCTTGCATACTTTAGAAATAAGCTTATTAATAAAAATAAATTGATTTTTAAAGCTCTATGAATGATAAATATATTAAATCTGGCTTTTTAAATGATATTTATTCCAAATAACCGCGCATGAGGGAAGTAGGTGTATACTATACCCTATACCGGAAATAGCTAGGACCTTCGGGTATAGAGACTACCTGCTATTAAAAGGAAGCACATTACTTCAAGACATTTATTATAGATAAATATACGTTGTAAAGCTTTACAAATGAATTTTTCTATGGCCAGCTGAGAGCACATGAATAAGAAGGCATTTCCTGTACCCAAAACTAGCAGCTATAGAAGTGTGTTGACATCAGATTAGTTAAAACTGGTGTCTGGTAGTTGCAAATAAGCAAAAATAGCTTGTTAAAGATACATCCCCAAAGCTTCATGAATGATAAATATATTAAATACGGATTTTTAAATGATTTTTTTCTAACCTGAGAGCGTTTGTGAGAACGCGGCAGTCGCTATATTCGCAAGTTTAAGTAAAATAGATTACCGTACAAGGGAAAATATATAAGAAAAAATATACTATTTCTCTAAATATCAGATCAGATTCTAAAATGATATTTTGAGTCAGTTGAGAGTGTTTGAAAGCAAAATACAGTAAAAAGCAAAAATGTTGGAAAGCTTGAATTAATTGCATAAGTAGTGAGTTGCCAAAAAAAAAAAAGAAAAATACTTCCTTAAATACATCTTTATGGCTTCTTGAATGATAAATATATTAAATAAGGATTTTTAAACGATTTTTCTCCTCAACCAGAAGCGTCTAATAGAAGCAGGTAGTCGATTTATGTTATATTATAGGAAATATTATAAAGAAAATATATTTTGAAAGTTTTTAATTGACAAACATTCATATTTCACCTTTTAAAGTGATTATTTCATAAAATTGGAATGGATAAGAGTAGGAGGATTGCCTTTATAAATCCAATCAGAAGCCAACAAGTTTGATATTACATAATTTAATGCAAAATTGTAACCTACAAAAATATATAAAATTGCTTATTCAATTAATATATTATACATATGCACATAAGTGCGAGTATAAATAAAATATACGTTAATTACTATACATATATGTCCACTTAGTGCTCACAATGAACTCGAAAAGGTTTATTTTCATTGACACTTTGTTGTTGTTTTTTTATCTTAGCGTGTATCTCCACATATCTTCCTATATACCACAACTCCCACACACAAAAAAGCAAGTACAATTTATCTTAATTAAATATTTTGCACACCAAAAGTTAAGTACGCGGCTTTGACCACCACCCGGGCGTATACGTAACATTGTTGTACGTCAATGCTTGACAAAAGTTTAGTCTACAAATTTCGGCTATTGGCTATATGTATACGTTTCCCACTCATTATGGAGGCATATGCTTGCTGAATACACATACACATTCATCTACATGCCACATATACAAACAAATGCCCACATGCATACACATTCAGCGCACTATCATCCCCTACAGGCGTTGCGTGCTCACTGCCCTTCAGCTATGCCATTAAATGCCTTTGTCGTAATTCAAAAAATTAATTAAAATCTTGTCATGTTGCATTTGCTTCGTTCTATGCGACTGACTGCCGCATTTAATAGCCTAATGAGTAGCATAAATCTGCAGGAATTCGTAATTAGCAGCGGCTCACTTTCAGCGCGTGGTGATTTTTTTCTTCGCTCAACAAGCTGTGCATTTTATGTGTTCGCTGACCAAAATAAAGCAGGCAATGTAGCGGAAAAAGAAAATGGAAAATTTGTAGAAAGAAAATTTTTGTATGAACTTAAATGTTGCCGAAGAAATGAAATTCTTTGCTAATCTGCAATGTAGCAGAAAATTATTGTTTTCGCTAAATATTGCTGCTTTGTTAGACGTTCTTTATCGTTTTTGGTTTTATTTCTTCTTTTTTCTCTCTTTTTTGTTAGATTTTCTTTATCACTTTTGTTTTTATTTAGTTTTTTTTTTTTGTTTTTTTGTTACTTTATTTTTCATTCAATTTGTGTTTCAAATTCACTTTTAATATACGTTTTTCCACTTTTCACTTTGAAGGTTTTGTTTTTGCAGCAAAGTAGCGTCAAATAAACTCTTTTGTTTCATCGCCTTGTTGTTTTGTTCTTCTTTTGCTTTGTGTTGCCATTTTAGTACGCAACAATGTATCTATTTTTATGCTTTTTAGTTCATGTAGTCAGCGGAAATCTTTTTAAAAATATAATTCTATTGTAAACTCTTCTTATTTCTTTTTGTTTTCACTTTACTGCCATTTTCCCCTTTGTTATCCGTCATTTTCTTCTTATATACATATATTTGAAAATATATATTTATATATAAATTAATTAGTTTGGTTGAATGTCTAAACTGGAATGACTTAATTTGTTAAGAGCTATTATTTGTTTTCTATTGTTTTGTGTACAGTGGCTGCGTTTAGAATAAAAAGTGATAATAAAAATTAAAAAAAAAAATATATTGGTAGATCCATGCATAGATCTTCATATATAAAAAGTGCGTGTCATGTTGTTTGTCCGCGATGGACTTCTAAGTTACTGAACCGATTTTAGTAAAATTTAGCACACTGTGTCCAGTTCGTATCAACTTAGAAGATAGGATAGTAAAACCAATTCATAAATAAAAAAAAAGTAATAAAAAAGTAAAAAAGTGAATACTCTATTATATGTACGCTCTGTTAAGTGGACATCTAGATTAACCAAGCCAATCGTTGATGTTAATTAAGTACAATCTTTTAAGAAAGGCTGGTAACCAAAGATTGAGAAAACAGCCTTAAATTCGTTATTTTTTCCAATGAAATTTATTTGAACTATTTCAAAATTAAACCTTGAATTCTTCTACCTGTATTTTCACTGTATTGAATAGTTTATTATATGAATAATGGTATACCACAGCAACGCGTGGCTCGATCCCCTAGTAAGTGTATATTTTCTGACTGTGGTTCTTATCAGTTATCAAAGTCCCAACATGGTTACAAAAAACGTTTAAGATGCCTGCTTCAAAGAGAGATGAGATATAGACCTTGTTATAAAAAAGCAAACATTGGGTGATAAGATCAATTTGACCTTAAAAATACAGAAACTCAATTAATTTATGTGCTCGTATATAATACAATTTTAGGCTTTAGAAAGTACGTAATACACACCCATCTTATTTTTTTTATCATTACCTGACGAATATATCTTGAAGGTCGTGTGTTTCAGAGAAGTTTTTCTAATCGACTTTAAAACAGCATTTCAAGAAAAATATGTTTAAAGTTTTGGGAGCTTTAATCGGTAAGTTAAAAAATTTACATCTGCCAACGGAATTTGGCGGATCCAATTCAAAATTTCGGAGTATATTCTTGAATATATTTACACTCGATGAAATTTAAAAAACAAAAATTTATTTTTGAAATTCCCAACTGGATATAATCCTCTATTATGATTATAGATTTCAGAGATTTAACAAGGGATTAAAGACAGTATCCATACTACAAGTTTCGCTTTTAGTTCCAAACATAATACTCGCCAAAATCAGCACCTTTACATACAAAAGAGTTAGCTGAGACGCACACCCCAAATGAGCACCAAACCTGATGAGCCTGAATATGATATTTCCTAGATTAG
Source organism: Bactrocera correcta (assembly GCA_027475135.1). Taxonomy (NCBI): domain Eukaryota; kingdom Metazoa; phylum Arthropoda; class Insecta; order Diptera; family Tephritidae; genus Bactrocera; species Bactrocera correcta. Next base: position 4,226,833 of record CM050322.1, read on the forward strand.
ATATAAATTAAGAATAAAGCCAGATGGTAATTTTATTATGCATTTCACCGAAAAGATGAACATAATGAGAAACTGAAGTTTGAGTAAAGCCACAATGACTTCAATTAGGAGATGAAAATATTGCATTGAAAAATGAGAAAAAATTTCGTAGAATCTACTTTTATTATTCATAGTCATAAAAAAAGCTTAGAAGTGCTAAATTTCGGGCAACAGCTATTGAAGGAATAGTAACCTGGCAACTTGGATGCAAAATAGGGGAATAGTACAAAATATTCACGTAATTTTATGACGCTAATGCTATGCTATACTCGTACTCTTGCTCACCTAGTTATCTTGGCTTTCTTCGGTTAGATTTTAAGTATGATGCGCTTCTTATTATGATCCAAGATATTTTTTTGTATATATTATCTAAGCAGTCTTGTTAAATGTATTTGCGAGCTCGGACTATCCACGAAATGTGTGGATTCATATTTTGTAAATATTCTTTGGAAAGAAAAAATATTGTATAATTAAAATATCAGAAGAGCTTTATATATTACATGTCAAAAGTAGAGAAAACTCTGCATTATTTTAAATACATTATAAGTATCGCTAATCTTTGCCAAAAAACTACGAATATACTTGTATATATATTGTATCGAATTTCAGGCACAAATTTCATAACTTTGACATACCTCTGTTAAGGAAATTGTTGAGGAAATAAAGTCGCAATCAAACATCGACATTTTCACAGCAGTTATCTTGCTTAACACGCTCTTATATATGCAAGAGACCCTTAAAGATACTTGAACACTATTTGTAAATAACATCATTTCATATAACCCTTTTCTCCTAATTGCTCTTTAATGTCATTCGATTACACTTATTTCACACTTGCGCTAATTTCATTTTCTTTCAAGCACAACTTTATATAAATTTTTTCTTTTTCCGAAAGTTTGCCTCTTTTTCATTTTTTACGCTTGCTACTTCTACTCTTCAGTTTTTTTTTCTTTGAGCCAGCGTTAAATTGCCCTCTTGCTTCGTAGCCGTAGCAGCATTTAATATGAATTTGATTTCCCCTGTGTGCGGCGGATACATCAAATTCACATTTGTTCCACAGATGAAAGTGCACAAATACATATAAGCACATGTGGATAGACACATACTTATATATTAGTATTCTATATGCTTACTACATACGTATATGAAGTTCGCAAGCTTCTTAAAAACTGTTTTAAATACGCAGACGCCAATATCAAGCGCAGAGTAACCAAGTAAACATAAACATAAGGTGTCATTAATATATTATATACCATTCTCAACCTACTGGTAAATAAAAGGTTTATACTTTGCTGACTGAAAATTGAATTAAAATAATTCTAAATATTGGTTTAGGAATATCAACTAAAGGCTTGGCCTGCATATAAGTCCAGCTTCATTTTCGATTTTGTCGACCAGCCTGTCATGAGAACAGAATTATACGACTTATGCAAGTTCTGTAAATGTCGCGGTTACATAAAAGTCTAACTCCGTTTAGGTTATATCACTCAGGCTATCGTCTGAATGAAACTATCCGATTTATTAGTTTGTGATCAATATTTTGAGGGCTTAACTTTCAGTTCAGTAATAAATTCGATGAAGTATTTAGAGGTACAAAAGAGAGCTTCAAAAGAAGTCAGTCTGTTGAATTACATCAAATTGAAAACCTTGCAGAAAAAATAGTAATAAAAGACTGCGATTTCACTTTCTGAGCTCTAATGTTAATTCTCGAACGCTCGATGCAGTCTAGTAAGCTTCTTCTAATATATTATACGAGTATTACTCTAAGCAACTCCTAAGCTCTTATCTAACTATAACAAGGTAATAAAGGTTATATTCTAAAAAACAGAATGAACTGAAGCAACGAGTCCGTTGAATTAGTACCAGAAGTTTATCGTCAAGGCGTATGCCACCGAAATTGATTTTGTTAATATAAGTTAATGTCGTATTGACTCAAGAAGTCGTATTGACTTTAAGTCGGCTAAATTGTCAATTAACTTGTTTAGTTCGAGATTATGAAGCTTCTAGATATCAAGAGTTATATGTATATGTACTTATATATATCACCATTATGATTTTTTTTTGGTTCACTGGTATACTCTATTTCGGTACATATGCACTTTTTGCTGCGCATAATTTTCCTTTTTACCAACACACGATTCAATAATACTGGAAAAAATACGGTAGGAATATCGGGTTAAAAATACACAAGAGACTGTGAGACATATAAACAGCACATGAATATCGTAGCCGTATACAGATATTTTTTATTTTTTCCACTACAAATTGCTTGCTTTATTGAATGTTATTCTTGGAAGTGCATACATAGGGGAGTCTGCATTGTCTATAACACGTTATTGTCAATTAAGGGTTAAGATGTATTCTCCAAAAGGAAAAACATTATGAGAGAAATAGTTTTTATGGAATTTGTTGAAATCAATAAGGAGCAAACTGCAGCCAATTAAAAATTGTTTTATCTTACTGCAACACTTTTAACCTATCGATAATTATGGTGGGTGATACTGACCTAAACTTAAAATCGTATAAATAATATGACTACAATTGATTCCTTATTTATTACATATAATAAGTTTTAATGGTTGGAAATTACACTTAAAATGTACTTAAAGAAAATGACGAAGTTTAATGTAGTTTCTGGTCACTTGTTATGTATGTCAGAAAATTTAAGGGTTAAAGCAGAATTTGAATAGGAAAATAACATGCCTTGTGGTTTACGCACAAAATATTGTTTGTAAAATTGCTTGAGAGTAAGAAATAATTTCAGACTTCGGTCTTATATTAAATAACTAATATTTACTTTAACCCTTAGCGGCAGCCATGGGCCACATTGATCTGGTATTTGATAACACAATACTAGTAATATTACTTATTTTGTACGCAGTGAAAATGAGTTTTTGATTATATATACGTTTCATTTGAATATGAGCTTAATTAAGGGTTAAGAAATCACCAGTATAAAAAATAATAACAGTTGTTTTAGATCTTTTGTTATAGAAATTAAGTTTGAAATTTAATTTGAGCAAAAAATTTAACAACCGTAGTATTTTTAATTACTTTTATGTATCTTTAACCCGTCGATAGTAACACAGGGTCGAATTGACCTGCCAGGTCTCATATAAAAATATCTGGAACCTGCGTATTTTTAATAGTGACGTATGCTCGTAGAAATTATGTTCAATTCTCTTGAAAACAAAATTGATTGAAGGTTAAGCTAAAATAAAAAAAATAATAATAATATTTGGAAGAAGCTGAAACAACTACTTTGCCATAAATCATAGAAAGATCTTACAAAATTGAATTAGAGCAAATACAGCTTGAACAAATATACTTTGTTTTGAATAACTAGTAGAGCTGTTTAACCTGTCAACAGTGAGAATGGGTCTTATGGACCTGATAGCTAATTATATTATTGTTTTTGGGTGGATTAGAAATTTTAAAGGGAATTTTTTATTGTAATATTATTATTATTATTTTTTTTTTTTTAAAGTCGGTAGTAAATAATTTTAAAAGAATTTAAATAAATCATTAGCTTTTAAAAGGATTAAAAATTTTTAAGAAAATATTTTCTTGCAATATTATCTTGTATTGTCTCAATTAGGTTGTAAATAGTTGTTCTACAAATGAAGATGTTAAGGGTAGGGGCCAATAATAAAAATTTTAAATAATTTTTGGATAAAGATGCATTGAAAGTGGTTAAAATTAACTTTGTAAATCTTTGTATATGTTTCTTTGTTGGGAATCATAACCCGCCTGTGATATGTTTAAGAAGAAATTTGACAAAAAACCCATATATTAAATATGTAAACTAAATTTTAAATAATTAAAAACAAAATGCTGAAATCAAAATTAATTTTTAATTTAATTAATTTAAACACAGTTAAAAAAATTACGTTAAATAACTCATAGAAGAAAGTGAACAAAAAGTAAAAATATTTACAAAGCCGTCATTCTTGTGGATAAAAAAAAATAAAAAAACGATGGAGTAAAAATATAATATTTAAATTTTAATGTTTTTAATAGTTAATTTTTATAAAAATTTCAAATATTTAATAAGCTGTATTATTAATTATTAAAAAAAGAAACAAAAAATACTGAAACAAAAATTAATTTTTAATTTAACTAATTTAAATACACCCATGCAAAAAAAAAAGTTTAATAAGTCCTAGAATACACTTTTCAAAAAATAATTTAATTAACTCATAAAAAAAGAACAAAAAGTAAAAATGTTTACAAATCTGTATTAATTTTTATTACTAGCACCTAAAAATAATGAAATTAAAAAAAATTTAATTTATTTTATTTACTTATTTAATCTAAACGAAATTCACAAATAAAATTATCCGTGATTACATATAACATATTTTGCATATTTATATTTTGAAAATTTGTAATTTTTATGAACCAAAAATATTAGTTCCTTCACTTCTCTCAGTCTAAGCCTCAGAAACACAAGCAGAAAGCAATTTCTTATTTTTAATTTAATAATTCTGTACAGCGTTCTCACGCAGCAGTATTATATCCGTCAGCCAGCACAGAATTTCACTTTGTATTCCACTCACTTTTCATGTGTGCAGCTTTCATTTCATTTATTAGTGTTTTCTTAACTAAAATTCCTCAGCAATTATTTCTATTTCGCTTTTTGCCCTTTCTATTGCACACGCATTCATCGCTTGTAATTAAATACCAAGAAATAATTCCACTAATTTATTTATTTTTGTGCATTTCACTTGACCTTAGTGGCGCACAACTTCCCTCCACACACAGCTTCCCGGCTGTCGGACACAGCGCTGCTGTTGTGTGAAGCGCACGTAGCATTTAAGCCAAGTATTTGCTTGCTTGTCTCTTTGTTTGTTTGTTTGTTTGGCTACGTGCGCTTGCAATTGGACAAACAACAAAAATAGTTGGACATTTATCAGCCATATCAACATCCGCTATCAGCGACGCTATCACTCGGCAACAACACTTGACAGCACCAAAAACAATCAGCACTGCCAACACCACCAGAGACAACAGTGCTAGCACTAACACATACATACACATATGTATATGTATATATACCCACACAAATATATACATAAGTACATATGCTCATATGAACATTAGTTCCATCTCACTACTTCTTCCACCACTATTGCGATTGTCGTCATTAATATCCTTGGTAAATCATAGTTTTTGCTCACGCTTCTCCACTTTCTTTTGTCATCATCTATTGTTGTTTAATTATTTCATGTGTTTGGCAGTTGTAATAGAAATGAAATGAAAGCTTGTAGCTCAACGGAGCAAAGGAAACACATAACAATGTAATGAAAGTTTGCTTGTGTGTATATGTGTGTGCATGATATATGTGCGAGTGTAAGTGCTGGTGAGTACTCAGAGTCCTTAGTAGAATTTCGTGGTCGCATAGCGTAAATATTGCTAATATACAATGACAATTTGTTGTTGGCATGGTTGAAGGATGTGTTGAAAGCAATCCATTCTTTTCGGCATAAATACACAGTGGAAAGAATGGCGGTTTATCTTTTTATTTCAACGAGAAAAAAGCGTTGAGTTCTTACATATACACCATCATAGTACGAAATAGATGTTAGTTAAATAAAAAAGCTTGAGATTACTGATGAGATATGAGCTTTAAAGCTTTTTAAAAGACTTCAATATTACGTATGTGTTTTTGGATGAAAGGAAAGCTTTGGAGTTTTTTAAGGGGTCTCTGCAGGACATATGCGTTCTTAGAGTTAGCTTTAGACCTGGCCAATTGGGATTGTGGAAGTTGATCAGGTTCTCAAATGAGTATAGATTCTAAGCTTTGGTGAAAGTTCTCTTTCGTAAAAGTCCTCAATGCTGCGCATCAGCTTATATTTTAAGGCTTTCGTTTTAATTGATTTTAATCTAGAGTAGAGCTAGAGATACGAGCTTTTTAGGAAAGTTCACGACGTCGGAAAAAAAGAGCTTTTATCAGCATATAATATAGGTGTACAAAGAGCTTTGAAAGTTGTCCTTCATTAAGGTCCAAATTAATTTGTGTTAGAAGAGCTTTCGCTTATAAACTTCTACAGCTTTTGTGAAAGTTCTCTATCATTAAAGTCGTCAATGCTGCATAGCATTTTACAGCTTTTATCAGCTTATACTACAGGTGTTAGAAAAGCTTTCGCTTATAAACTTCTAGAGCTTTTGTGAAAGTTCTCTATCATTAAAGTCGTCAATGCTGTATAGCTTCAAAAACTATTTTAAGCTATTCTTTTATTAAGGCTTTTAATTTGGATTATGCATAGAAATAGAGCTTTCAATTAAAGCTCATAATGGTGAAAAAAATTTTCAGAGTTTAGAGTAGTTTAGTAAAACTAAGATTTTCATTTCGTAAGGTTATCACTTTACCATACGGGTGGAATAAGAGTTTTTACTAAGCTACTAAAGAGCTTCAGAGCTTTTAGTAAGGTAATGTGCTAAATATAGTCTCAATGTAGCTACATATGTATGAAAATATAACTCTTTTTAAGCTTCATAATGTTTCATAAGAACTTAATATATTTTCAGCTCCACTATTATTAAAGCTTTCAGTGTATATCATGCGTCGATAAAAAAAAGATTTTAAATACAAAAAATTGTAATTTTAATAGATAAAGCGTACCATTTATAAGAAGCTGATCGGTTAAAAAAGCTTGAAAGTCATGCACCATTGAAAAACGTGCTTTAGAGCTTTTGTTAAAACTTTTAATAGTACAAATTGATGAAAAGCGGTTTACAAAAAGCTATCGTGTGTTTGGGCTAAAGAGCTAAAGCTAAAGAGCTTTAAGTTTATATAGAAAAATTCGAGCTTTAATTTAATTTAATAATTCTAATTTAATATAAGTTCTGCTCAATATTAACAATATTAAGCTAATTTAGTGACAAAAAAACTTTGGTATGTGTACACATCGTTTTTTTTTTTTAAATCTTTTTCGATTTTTCAATTTGAAAGCTCTTTGTAAGAGAATGCGACTTGTCAATCTCAGAAAATGCAACACCTTCACGATTTTTTGATGAATAAAAGCAAGCTGCAACCACCCACAGCAACTGTGTAGCACTACTCAGTTGATTATCTGTTATCCCTGCATGTCCTTGTGGCTTAAAAATGGCTCCAAGCTAGTTTTATTTGCGGAGAAGCTTAACTCTTGGGCTTTACGTGGTCCGGCAATGCTTACTGCACTACTTTCACACAACAAAAATGTCAGCAATTGTTGAAAATACACAGACAAATACTCATACTTTAATATATATTTTGCATACATGTACATAGATATATATATACATATACATATAAACCTGCATACTTGCGCGCATTGGACATTATTTGTATTTTTGTGCGCAGCATTACAATCAATTTCGCCTTGCTCCCATTTACGTACAGTTATGGTTTGCTTTATTTGTATTTTTATACCCTGAAAAGGGTATATTAAGTTCGTCAGGAAATTTGTAATACCCAGAAGGAAATGTCGGTGACTCTATGAAGTATATAATGACGAGTGAGTCCGTTTAATCCTGTTTGCCTGTCTCTATGAATAAGCTAATTAATTCCAAAGTTTTTTAAATATCAATCTGAAATTCAGCACACTAACTTTTCTCCTCAAAAAGCTTTTAAATTGTTGGAATTGCTGACATCGGACCACTATAGCATACAGCTGTCATATAAACTGATCGACCAAAATCAAATCCTTGTATGGGAAACTTTTTTATTTGACAAGATATGTTTACGAGCTTTCGCATAAATTATTACCGTAGACAAGGCTACTACCTCCCAGCCCACTATTCCGATCGGAGCACTATAGCATATAGCTGTCATACAAACTGATCGTTCAAAATCAAGTCTTTGTTTAGAAAACTCTTTTATTTGGTAAGATATCTACACGAAATTTAGCATATATTATTATCCAAGGCACTGCTACAATCTGTGCATATATGGTTCAAATTGGGTTACTATAGCATATAGCTGCCATACAAACTGACCGATA
>CM050322.1:4235856-4258003 GCA_027475135.1 Bactrocera correcta
TCTAGGCCTGCAGTTTCACGTTTGCCATTTTTATTTTTATTTTTTTTTAAATTTTTCTAGCACTTTTGCGCATCCCTTTCCCTACAGAGAATCTTCATCTACACTAAGTTTACTTACAAATTTTCGCCATATTTCACGACCACGAATTTCAACCGCTACCAAACATTTCAAAGGATTAAACCGCAAGTAATCACATATGCGCTTATTTACCTAACGGTAAATTTATGTGAAATAAGTAGTACAATTTCGTAATAAAATTGCACAACTACTTACCTTTTAAAGGTATTAAATCTAATGGAATTGAAATTAATGAAATTAGAACTAAGTGGTTAGCAGAGAAAAAGAAAAATGAACAAAAAGTGGAGGAAAATATTTACTCAGACAAGATTGGGTGCGGATTGGGGAGGGATTATATATAATAAAATAAGAAACTATAAAGGCAAGAAAGGTAGACGCGAATATGAGAAAGGGTAAGGAAAGATATATGGGTGCTATGTACAAAAGTAGTAAAGCAGTGAAAGGTGTCAGAGAAGCATGTTACTCGTATGTGAATGAAATTCGTTGAAATAAATAAGAAGGGAAGCCAGGGAAGTAGAAAAAGGGTGCACAACAGCCAAATAGAGGAAAACTAGAGCTGTGCAAGAAAGCATGAAGCTGTCAATGCTGCCATACGTTGAGTATTTCCAACGAATGTGTGTTAGTGTGCTGCAAGATACACGTGATAACTGAGTGTGAAAGTAGTAAAAGGTGAAAGCGTGTTTGAGAAGAGGCCACAACCGAAACTAATGAAAATGTGCTACGCGCTGACATAAACCAACAGTGCTTAGAATGCAGCATAAATATAAACAGTGGTTTACATATACAAATATTTATGCATTTATGCGTGTGTATACAAGTGTATATATAGCTAACGGCAAACAAAAGGCGAACGCGCTGAAAAGCCAACTGTCCACACTTTTAACGACAGACAGCAAACGTACGAGCAGTTTGCCAACCTCAAGTAGACACTTACACAGACACACGTAGTAGTTTTTGCGCAAGACTATCTCACGCCACGTACGCCTTGGCGTATACGTAATTATTTAAGTCAAGCCTCAGCTTAACAGTAACACCTTAGGCCACAAAGCAACCGCATTCGTGCGCTGCCATGTAGATATGTATGTAGTGAACCGGCGTTGAGGTATAATAAAATAGATAAACCTAAGCGCGCACACACACATATACATGCACACAAAAAAATAGACACGCGCATAGACACAGCCAACGAAGTGTGGCAAGGATGGCAAAAGCATAGCAGCGGCAGTTAAAAGTGAGCATGTGTGTGTCACGCTGTGTTTGTTGCTGTAGGCGAGGCAGCTGAAATGTATAGCAGACGTTGTGGCGACTAAGACAAAAGGCAAATAAACACACATGTAGGTAAACAAGCAAAGCAAGAGCGCAACAAAAAACGAAAAAAGCGCGAATTGCGGCTTAAAGCCATGGAAAAGGTGGCGTCTGAAAAAGTGTAGCAAAAACTAAGCCAAAAAAAACACGTGCTTTTTGTTGTCGTACAGCAGCGCGTTAACAGGCGAGTTTGAAATTTTCGTTACAAGCGCAAAGGCAACATTGGAAATAAGCGCGCTGCCGCGTGTGTCTGTTTACCCGACTTGATTACCAAAAATGCGCTACATTGTCTATGCGCGCTCGCACATACATATATGCAGCCAGTGAGGCGGTTGCATGCCACACAACGCTTTTGCGGTAAATATGCATTGCGTGCTTTTAGGCGCAACAACGTTGTTTTTGTCGGTGCCAACACATTGCCGAGCTGCGCTTTTGTTACACTTGCGGCTGCTAAGTAAGCCTCTGTCTGTTTGCTTTTGTATGCACTACTATCTAGGCGCTGTTGCACGCTGCTTAGCGTAAATCCTACAACTGTATGATGTAGCATACTTTTTTGCGCACACCTCTTTCCTGTAACAGCTTACACACTTTCTATCTTGCTTCACTTTTTCTTTGCATTTTGCATTTGCTTTACTGCCTGCTTGCAGCCTTTCATTTTAATTTGTGCTCTGCTCTCACTTCGTTTTGCTTTATTTTCCTGGGCGGCCATGCGTTATTAAATTAGTGCATACTTTAAGGCGTGCAAATGCGAAATTAGTGTTGGAGTTTTATTTAGTGCTCTGCACTAATTTTGTGTGCAATGGATAATAAAGGGCGTGGTTGTGGAAGAGCGCATAGCAATTAAGATTTGTTTTTGGAGAAAGTTTATTTTTTTTGGTTAACAGCTGTGGAAATGCATTTAAAGACACTTTATGTGGAATAGTATGGCAGACACTGATATTTGTGGTAAAGAAAGTCTTCAAGTGCTTAAGTAGAGGATTATTTTGTCTTGAAAATATTGTATTTAATTTTCTTTGAGGTTAAGTGTTCTACTTATTTAATAGATAAATATATCGTTCGATTTGACTTGTCTACTTTGGATACCGATTTGATTTTGAGTAAGATATAAGCTTATTAAAAAAGATAAATACAGCTCAAATGCTTTATGAGTGATAAATATATTTAATCTGGGTTTTTAAATGACATTTAATCCAAACTAATGGCGCTTGAGGGAAGCAGGTAGCCTCTATACCCTAGAGTAGCAGGTATTTCGGGTATAGTTTTACCTTGCACACTTTAGAAATAAGTTTATTAATAAAAATAAATAGATTTTTAAAACGCTATGAATGATAAATATATTAAATCTGGCTTTTTAAATGATATTTATTCCAAATAACCGCACATGAGGGAAGCAGGTATATACTATACCCTATACCGGAAATAGCTAGGACCTTCGGATATAGAGACTACCTGTTATTAAAAGGAAGCACATTACTTCAGGACATTTATTATAGATAAATATACGTTGTAAGGCTTTACAAATGAATTTTTCTATGGCCAGCTGAGAGCGCATGAATAAGAAGGCATTTTCTGTACCCAAAACTAGCAGCTATTGAAGTGTGTTGATGTCAGATGAATTGCAAAACTGGTGTTTGGGAGTTACAAATCAGCAAAAATAGCTTGTTAAAGATACATCTTCAAAGCTTCATAAACGATCAGTATGTTAAATACGGATTTTTAAATGATTTTTTTCTAACCTGAGAGCTTTTGTGAGAACGTGGCAGTCGCTATATTCGCAAGTTGAAGAAAAAAAGGTTGTCGCACAAGGAAAAATATATAAGAAAAAATATACTATTTAGAGATGATATTTCAAGTCAGTTGAGAGTGTTTGAGAGAAATAGACAGTAAAAAGCAAAAATGTTGGAAAGCTTTAATTAATTGCATAAGTGGTGAGTTGCCAAAAAAAAAAAAAAAAAAAATACTTCCTTAAATACATCTTTATGGCTTCTTGAATGATAAATATATTAAATACGGATTTTTAAATGATTTTTTTCTAACCTGAGAGCGTTTGTGAGAACGCGGCAGTCGCTATATTCGCAAGTTTAAGTAAAATAGATTACTGTACAAGGGAAAATATATAAGAAAAAATATACTATTTAGAGAAAGATCAGATACTAAAATGATATTTTAAGTCAGTTGAGAGCGTTTGAGAGAAAAAGACAGTAAAAAGCAAAAAATGTTGGAAAACTTGAATTAATTGCATAAGTGGTGTCGGTGACTTGCCAAAACAAAAAAAAAAAGAAAAATACTTCCTAAAATACATCTTAATGGCCTCTTGAATGATAAATATATTAAATAAGGATTTTTAAATGATTTTTCACCTCAACCAGAAGCGTCTAATAAAAGCAGGTAGTCGATTTATGTTATATTATAGGAAATTTTATAAGGAAAATATATTTTGAAAGTTTTTAATTGACAAATATTCATATTTCAGCTTTTCAAGTGATTATTTTGTAAATATTGTAAGGAAAGATATATTTTCAAAGCTTCATAAATGACAAACATTCATATTTCAGCTTTTAAAGTGATTATTTCATAAAATTGGAATGGATAAGAGTAGAAGGCTTGCCTTTATAATTCCAATCAGAAGCCAAAAAATTTGATATTACATACTTCAATGCAAAATTATAACCTACAGAAATATAAAAAATTGCTTATTCAATTAATATATTATACATATGCACATAAGTGCAAGTATAAATAAAATATACGTTAATTACTAAACATATATGTCCACTTATTGCTCACAATGAACTCGAAAAGGCTTATTTTCATTGACACTTTGTTGTTGTTTTTTTATCTTAGCGCGTATTTTCACATATCTTCCTATATATCACAACTCCCACACACAAAAAAGCAAGAACAATTTATCTTAATTAAATACTTTGCACACCAAAAGTCAAGTATGCGGCTTTGACCACCACCCGGGCGTATACGTAACATTGTTGTACGTCAATGCTTGACAAAAGTTTAGTCTACAAATTGCGGCTATTGGCTATATGTATACATTTCCTACTCATTATGGAGGCATATGCTTGCTGAATACACATACATCTACATGTCACACATACGTACAAATGCCCACATACATACATATTCCGCGCACTATCATCCCCTACAAGCGTTGCGTGCTCACTGCCCTTCAGCTATGCCATTAAATGCCTTTGTCGTAATTCAAAAAATTAATTAAAATCTTGTCATGTTGCATTTGCTTCGTTCTATGCGACTGACTGCCGCATTTAATAGCCTAATGAGTAGCATAAATCTGCAGGAATTCGTAATTAGCAGCGGCTCACTTTCAGCGCGTGGTGATTTTTTTCTTCGCTCAACAAGCTGTGCATTTTATGTGTTCGCTGACCAAAATAAAGCAGGCAATGTAGCGGAAAAAGAAAATGGAAAATTTGTATAAAGAAAATTTTTGTATGAACTTAAATGTTGCCGAAGAAATGAAATTCTTTGCTAATCTGCAATGTAGCAGAAAATTATTGTTTTTGCTAAATATTGCTGCTTTGCTAGACGTTCCTTATCGTTTTTGCTTTTATTTATTTATTTTTTGTTTCTCTTTTTTGGTAGATTTTCTTTATCGCTTTTGTTTTTATTTACTTTTTTTTTGTTTTTTGTTAGATTTTCTATATTGCTTTTGTTTTTATTTAACTTTTTTTTTGTTTTTTTGTTACTTTATTTTTCATTCAATTTGTGTTTCAAATTCACTTTTAATATACGTTTTTTCCACTTTTCACTTAGAAGGTTTTGTTTTTGCAGCAAAGTAGCGTCAAATAAACTCTTTTGTTTCATCGCCTTGTTGTTTTGTTCTTCGTTTTCTTTGTGTTGCCATTTTAGTACGCAACAATGTATCTATTTTTATGCTTTTTAGTTCATGTAGTCAGCGGAAATCTTTTTAAAAATATAATTCTATTGTAAACTCTTCTTATTTCTTTTTGTTTTCACTTTACTGCCATTTTCGCATTTGTTATCTGTCATTTTCTTCTTATATACATATATTTGAAAATATATATTTATATATAAATTAATTAGTTTGGTTGACTGTCTAAACTGGAATGACTTAATTTGTTAAGAGCTATTATTTGTTTCCTATTGTGGTTTTGTGTACAGTGGCTGCGTTTAGAATAAAAAGTGATAATAAAAATTAAAAAAAATATATTGGTAGATCCATGCATAGATCTTCATTTATAAAAAGTGCGTGTCATGTTGTTTGTCCGCGATGGACTTCTAAGCTACTGAACCGATTTTAGTAAAATTTAGCACACTGTGTCCAGTTCGTACCAACTTAGAAGATAGGATAGTAAAACCAATTCATAAATAAAAAAAAGTAATAAAAAAGTAAAAACGTGAAAGCCCTATTGAATGGACGCTCTGTTAAGCGGACATCTAGATTAACCATGCCAATCGATGATGTTAATTAAGTGCAATCTTTTAAGAAAGGCTGGTAACCAAAAATTGAGAAAACAGCCTTAAATTCGTTATTTTTTCCAATGAAATTTATTTGAATTATTTCAAAATTAAATCTTAGATTCTTATACCTGTATTTTCACTGTATTGAATAGTTTATTATATGACTAATGGTATACCATAGCAACGCGTGACAGGATCCCCTAGTAAGTGTATATTTTCTGACTGTGGGTTTTATAAGTTATCAAAGTCCCAACATGGTTACAAAAGACGTTTAAGATGCCTGCTCCAAAGCAAACATTGAAAGATAAGATCAATTTGACCTTAATAGCTTTTACCGAAACTCAATTAATTCATGTGCTCGTATATAATACAATTTTAGGCTTTAGAAAGTACGTAATACGCATCCATCTTATTTTTTATCATTACCTGACGAATATATCTAGAAGGTCGTGTGTTTCAGAGAAGTTTTTCTAATCGACTTTAAAATAGAATTTCAAGAAAAATATGTTTAAAGTTTTGGGAGCTTTAATCGGTAAGTTAAAAAATTTACATCTGCCAACAGAATTTGGCGGATCCAATTCAAAAAGTATATTCTTGAATATATTTACACTCGATGAAATTTAAAAAACAAAAATTTATTTTTAGAAATTCCCAACTGGATATAATCTTCTATTATGATTATAGATTTCAGAGATCTAACAAGGGATTACAGATAGTATCCATACCACAAGTTTCGCTTTTAGTTCCAAACATAATACTCGTCAAAATCTAATGTCAGCACCTTTCCATACACAAGAGTTAGCTGAGACGCATACCCCAAATGAGTACCAAACCTGATGAGCCTGAATATGGTATTTCCTAGATTAGATATAAATTAAAAATAAGGCCAAATGGTTATTTTAGTATGCATTTCACCCGAAAAGATGAACATAATGAGAAACTAAAGTTTCAGTAACGCAACAATGCCTTCAGTTAGGAGAGGGGACACCATCTTTTTTTGAAAATATTGCATTGAAAAATGAGAAAAAATTTCGTAGAATCTACTTTTATTATTCATAGTTATAAAAAAACCTCAGAAGTACTAAATTTCGGGCAAGAGTCATTGAAGGAATAGTATCCTGGAAACTAGGATGCAAAATAGGGGAACAGTACAAAATGTTCAGGTAATTTTGTGACGATAGCTATGCTAATGCTATGCTATACTGTTGCTCACCTAGTTATCTTGGCTTTGTTCGATTAGATTTAAAGAATGATGCGCTTTTTATTATGAACCAAGATATTTTTTTGCATACATTATTTAAGCAGTCTTGTTAAATGTATTTGCGAGCTCGGACTATCCACGAAATGTGTGGATCCATATTTTGTAAATATTCTTTCGAAAGAAAAAATATGGTATAATTAAAATATCAGAAGAGCTTTATATATTACATGTCAAAAGTAGAGAAAACTCTGCATTATTTTAAATACATTATAAGTATCGCTAACCTTTGCCAAAAAACTACGAATATACTTGTATGATATTTCGAATTTCAGAGACAAATTTCATAACTTTGACATACCTCTGTTAAAGAAATTGTTGTGGAAATAAAGTCGCAATCAAACATCAGCATATTCATAGCAGTTATCTTGCTTAACACACTCTTATATAAGCAAGAGACCCTTAAAGATACTTGAACACTATTTTTAAATAAAATCATTTCATATTAACCCTTTTCTCCTAATTGCTCTTTAATGTCATTCGATTACACTTATTTCACACTTGCGCTAATTTCATTTTCTTTCAAGCACAACTTTATATAAATTTTTTCTTTTTCCGAAAGTTTGCCTCTTTTTCATTTTTTACGCTTGCTACTTCTACTCTTCTGTTTTTTTTTCTTTGAGCCAGCGTTAAATTGCCCTCTTGCTTCGTAGCCGTAGCAGCATTTAATATGAATTTGATTTCCCCTGTGTGCGGCGGATACATCAAATTCACATTTGTTCCACAGATGAAAGTGCACAAATACATATAAGCACATGTGGATAGACACATACTTATATATTAGCATTCTATATGCTTACTACATACGTATATGAGGTTCGCAAGCTTCTTAAAAACTGTTTTAAATACGCAGACGCCAATATCAAGCGCAGAGTAACCAAGTAAACATAAGGCGTCATTAATATATTATATATCATTCTCAACCTACTGTTAAGTAAAAAGTTTATATTTTGGTGATTGAAAATTGAATTAAAATAATTCTAAATATTGTTTTAGGAATGTCAACTAAAGGCTTGGCCTGTATATAAGTCCAGCTTCAGTTTCGGTTTTGTCGACCAGCCTGTCATGAGTACAGAATTATACGACATGTGCAAGTTCTGTAAATGTCGCGATTACATAAAAGTCTAACTCCGTTTAGGTTATATCACTCAGGCTGTCGTGTGAATGAAACTCTCCGATTTGTTAGTTTGTGGATCAATATTTTGTGGGCTTAACTTTCAGTTCAGTAATAAATTCGATGAAATAACTAGAGGAGCAAAAGAAAGCTTCAAAAGAAGTCAGTCTGTTGAATTATATCAAATTGAAAACCTTGCAGAAAAAATAGTAATGAAAACTGCGGTTTCACTTTCTGAGCTCTAATGTTAATTTTCGAACGCTCGATGCAGTCTGGTAAGCTTCTTCTAATATATTATACGAGTATTACTCTAAGCAACTCCTAAGCTCTTATCTAACTATAACAAGGTAATAAAGGTTATATTCTAAAAAACAGAATGAACTGAAGCAACGAGTCCGTTGAATTAGTATCAGAAGTTTATCGTCAAGGCGTATGCCACCGAAATTGATTTTGTTAATATAAGTTAATGTCGTATTGACTCAAGAAAGTCTTTAAGTCGGCTAAATTGTCAATTAACCTTTTTAGTTCGAGATTATGAAGCTTCTAGATATCAAGAGTTATATGTATGTATATGTACTTATATAACTATATCAGCATTTTGAATTGTTTTTGGTTTACTGGTATACTCTATTTCGGTACATATGCACATACATATGTACATATTTTTGGTGCGCATAATTTTCCTTTTTACCAACACACGATTCAATAATACTGAAAAAAATACGGTAGAAATATCGGGTTAAAAATACACAAGAGACTGTGAGACATATAAACAGCACATGAATATCGTAGCCGGTATACAAATATTTTTTATTTTTTCCACTACAAATTGCTTGCTTTATTGAATGTTATTCTTGGAAGTGCATACATAGGGGAGTCTGCATTGTCTATAACACGTTATTGTCAATTAAGGGTTAAGATGTATGCTCCAAAAGGAAAAACATGAGAGAAATAGTTTTTATGGAATTCGTTGAAATCAATAAGGAGCAAACAGCAGCCAATTAAAAATTGTTTTATATTACTGCAACACTTTTAACCTACCGATAATTACGGTGGGTGATACTGACCTGGACTTAAAATTGTATAATAATATTATTACAATTAGTGCTTTGTTCCTTACATAGAACAAACTTTTTAGAGCTGACGGCTACACTTGCAAGCATATAACTAAATAAAATTATGGAGTTTGATGTAGTTTCTGGTCAATTGTTATGTACGTCAGAACATTTAAGGGTTAAAACAAAATTTGAATAGGAAAAAAAGAGTAACATGCCTAGTGGGTTACGCATAAAATATTGTTTGTAAAATTGCTTGAGAGTAAGAAATAATTTCAGACTTCGGTCTTACATTAAATAATTAATATTTACTTTAACCCTTTAGCGGTAGCCACGGCTCACATTGAACTGGTATTTGATAACACAATACTAATAATATTACTTATTTTCTACGCAGTGAAAATGAGTTTTTGATTGTATGTACGTTTCATTTGAATGTGAGCTTAATTAAGGGTTAAGAAATCACCAGTATAAAAAATAATAACAGTTATTTTAGATCTTTTGTTATAGAAATAAAGTTTGAAATTTAATTTGAGCAAAAAATCTTAAAACCGTAGTATTTTTAATTACTTTTATGTATCTTTAACCCGTCGGTAGTAACATAGGGTCGAATTGACCTGCCAGGTCTCATATAAAAATATCTGAAACCTGCGTATTTTTAGTAGTGACTTGTACTCGTAGAAATTATGTTCAATTCTCTTGAAAACAAAATTACTTGAGGGTTAAGCTGAAAAAAAAAAAAAATTATATTTAGAAGAAGCTGGAACAACTACTTTGCCATAAATCATAAGAAAGATTTTACAAAATTGAATTAGAGCAAATACAGCTTGAACAAATATACTTTGGTTTGAATAAGTGGTAGAGAGGTTTAACCTGTCAACAGTGAAAATGGGTCTTATGGACCTGATAGCTAATTATATTATTGTTTTTGGGTGGATTAGAAATTTTAAAGGGAATTTTTTATTGTAATATTATTTTTTTTTTTTCAAAGTCGGTTGTAAATAATTTTAAAAGAATTTAAATAAATCATTAGCTTTCAGGTGGATTAAAAATTTTTAAGGAAATATTTTCTTGCAATATTATTTTGTTTTGTCTCAATTAGGTTGTAAATAGTTGTTCTACAAATGAAGATGTTAAGGGTAGGGGCCAATTTAATAAAAATTTTAAATAATTTTTGGATAAAGATGCATTGAAAGTGGTTAAAATTAACTTTGTAAATCTTTGTATATGTTTCTTTGTTGGGAATCTTAACCCGCCTGTGATATGTTTAAGAAGAAATTTGACAAAAAACCCATATATTAAATATGTAAACTAAATTTTAAATAATTAAAAACAAAATTCTGAAATAAAAATTAATTTTTAATTGAATTAATTTAAACACAGTTAAAAAAATACGTTTAATAACTTAAAAAAGCGAACAAAAAGAACAAAAAGTAAAAATATTTACAAAGCCGTCGTTCTTGTGGATAAAAAAAAATTAAAAAAAACGATGGAGTAAAAATATAATTATATTTAAATTTTATTATTTTTAATAGTTAATTTTTATAAAAATTAAAATTTCAAATATTTAATAACTGTAACTGTATTATTAATTATTAAACAAGAAACAAAAAATACTGAAACAAAAATTAAATTTTAATTTAACTAATTTAAATGCACCAATGCAAAAAAAAAGTTTAGTAAGTCCTAGAAGAATACACTTTTCAAAAAATAATTTAATTAACTCATAAAAAAAGAACAAAAAGTAAAAACGTTTGAAAATCTGTATTAATTTTTATTATTAGCACCTAAAAATAATGAAATAAAAAAAATAAAAAAATAATAATTTTAATTAATTTTATTTACTTATTTAATCTAAACGAAATTCACAAATAAAATTATCCGTGATTACATATAACACATTTTGCATATTTATATTTTGAAAATTTTTAATTTTTATGAACCAAAAATATTAGTTCCTTCACTTCTCTCAGTAACTAAGCCTCAGAAACACAAGCAGAAAGCAATTTCTTATTTTTAATTTAATAATTCTGTACAACGTTCTCTCGCAGCAGTATTATATCCGTCAGCCAGCACAGAATTTCACTTTGTATTCCACTCACTTTTCATGTGTGCAGCTTTCATTTCATTTATTAGTGTTTTCTTAACTAAAATTCCTCAGCAATTATTTCTATTTCGCTTTTTGCCCTTTCTATTGCACACGCATTCATCGCTTGTAATTAAATACCAAGAAAT
Organism: Bactrocera correcta; assembly: GCA_027475135.1. Lineage (NCBI taxonomy): Eukaryota > Metazoa > Arthropoda > Insecta > Diptera > Tephritidae > Bactrocera > Bactrocera correcta. The sequence continues at coordinate 4,247,354 of CM050322.1, forward strand.
AATTCCACTAATTTATTTATTTTTGTGCATTTCACTTGACCTTAGTGGCGCACAACTCCTCTCCGCACACAGCTTCCCGGCTGTCGGACACAGCGCTGCTGCTTGCGTGAAGCGCACGTAGCATTTAAGCCAAGTATTTGCTTGCTTGTCTCTTTGTTTGTTTGTTTGTTTGTCTACGTGCGCTTGCAATTGGACAAACAACAAAAATAGTTGGACATTTATCAGCCATATCAACATCCGCTATCAGCGACGCCATCACTCGGCAACAACACTTGACAGCACCAAATACAATCTGCACTGCCAACACCACCAGAGGCAACAGTGCTAGCACTAACACATACACACATATGTATATGTATATAAACCCACACAAAAGTATACATACATATGCTCATACGAACATTAGTTCCATCTCACTACTTCTTCCACCACTATTGCGATTGTCGTCATTAATATCCTTGGTAAATCATAGTTTTTTGCTCACGCTTCTCCACTTTCTTTTGCCATCATCTATTGTTGTTTAATTATTTCATGTGTTTGGCAGTTGTAATAGAAATGAAATGAAAGCTTGTAGCTCAACGGAGCAAAGGAAACACATAACAATGTAATGAAAGTTTGCTTGTGTGTATATGTGTGTGCATGATATATGTGCGAGTGTAAGTGCTGGTGAGTACTCAGAGTCCTTAGTAGAATTTCGTGGTCGCATAGCGTAAATATTGCTAATATACAGTGACAATTTGTTGTTGGCATGGTTGAAGGATGTGTTGAAAGCAATCCATTCTTTTCGGCATAAATACACAGTGGAAAGAATGGCGGTTTATCTTTTTATTTCAACGAGAAAAAAGCGTTGAGTTTTTACATATACATAATCATAGTACGAAATAGATCTTAGTTAAATAAAAAAGCTTGGGATTACTGATGAGATATGAGCTGTAAAGCTTTTTAAAAGACTTCATTATTACGTATGTGTTAAAAAAATGAGCTGACCAGCCAGCAGTTGAGCCAGCAGTTGAGCTGGTCAGCTCATTTTTGGATGCAATGAAAGCTTTGGAGTTTTTTAAGGGGTCTCTGTATGACGTATGCGTTCTTAGAGTTAGCTTCAGACCTGGCCAATTGTGATTGTGGAAGTTGATCAGGTTCTCAAATGAAAATAGATTCTAAGCTTTGGTGAAAGTTCTCTTTTATATAAGTAATCAATGCTGCGCATCAGCTTATATTTTAGGCTTTCGTTGTTATTGATTTTAATCTAGAGTAGAGCTACAGATACGAGCTTTTTAGGAAAGTTCACGGCGTCGGAAAAAAATCTAGAGCTTTTATCAGCATATATGTAATATAGGTGTAAAAGGAGCTTTGAAAGTTCTTCTCAGGCTAAGGCTTGCGTTTTTAAAGATTTTAATGCAGAGTATGTCTAGAAATAAAGCTTTTTAGTAAAGTACATAATGTTGAAAAACAAATTTTACAGCTTTTATCAACTTATACTACAGGTGTTAGAAGAGCTTTCGCTTATAAACTTCTACAGCTTTTGTGAAAGTTCTCTATCATTAAAGTCGTCAATGCTGTATAGCATTTTACATTTTTTATCAACTTATACTACAGGTGTTAGAAGAGCTTTCGCTTATAAACTTCTAGAACTTTTGTGAAAGTTTTCTATCATTAAAGTCGTCAATGCTGTATAGCTTCAAGATCTATTTTAAACTATTCTTTTATTAAGGCTTTTAATTTAGATTATGGATAGAAATAGAGCTTTCAATTAAAGCTCATAATGTTGAACAAAATTTTCTAGAACTTTTTCTAGGATTTTGATTCCGTAAGGTTATCACTTTACCATACGGGTGGAATAAGAGTTTTTACTAAGCTACTAAAGAGCTTCAGAGCTTTTAGTAAGGTAATATGCTAAATATAGTCTCAATGTAGCTACATATGAAAATATAACTCTTTTTAAGCTTCATAATGTTTCATAAGAATTTAATATATTTTCAGCTCGACTATTACTAAAGCTTTCAGAGTATATCATGCGTCGATAAAAAAAAAAGATTTTAAATACAAAAAATTGTATTTTTAATAGATAAAGCGTACCATTTATAAGAAGCTGATGGGTTAAAAAAGCCTGCAAGTTACGCACGTGCTTTAGAGCTTTTGTTAAAACTTTTAATAGTACAAATTGATGAATTGTTTACAAAAAGCTATCGTGTATTTGTGCTAAAGAGCTTTAAGTTTATATCGAAAAATATCTTTCGTTAATTAATAATTCTAATTTAATATAAGATCTGCTCAATATTATCAATATTAAGCTAATTTAGAGACAAAACAAACTTTGGTATGTGTACACATCGTTTTTTTAATCTTTTTCGATTTTTCAATTTGAAAGCTCTTTGTAAGAGAATGCGACTTGTCTATCTCAGAAAATGCATCACCTTCACGATTATTTGATGAATAAAACCAAGCTGCAACCACCCACAGCAACTGTGTTGCACTACTCAGTTGATTATTTGTTATCCCTGCATGTCCTTGTGGCTTAAAAATGGCTTCAAGCTAGTTTTATTTGTGGAGAAGTTTAACTCTTGGGCTTTACGTGGTCCGGCAATGCTTACTGCACTACTTTCACACAACAAAAATGTCAGCAATTGTTCAAAATACACAGACACATACTTATACTTTAATATATATTTTGCATATATGTACATATATATACATATAAACCTGCATACTTGCGCGCATTGAACATTATTTGTATTTTCGTGCGCAGCATTACAATCAATTTCGCCTTGCTCCCATTTACGTACAGTTATGGTTTGCTTTATTTGTATTTTTATACCCTGAAAAGGGTATATTAAGTTCGTCAGGAAATTTGTAATACCCAGAAGTAAATGTCGGTGACTCTATAAAGTATATAATGACGAGTGAGTCGGTTTAGTCCTGTTCGTCTGTCTCTGTGAATAAGCGAATTAATTCCAAAGCTTTTTAAATATCAGTCTGAAAATTTTCACACCAACTTTTCTCTTCAAAAAGCTTTTAAATTGTTGGAATTGCTGACATCGGACCACTATAACATATAGCTGTCATATAAACTGATCGACCAAAATCAAAACCTTGTATATGAAACTTTTTTAATTGACAAGATATGTTCACGAGCTTTCGCAAAAATTTTTACGGTAGACAAGGCTACTACCTCCCAGCCCACTATTCCGATCGGAGCACTATAGCATATAGCTGTCATATAAACTAACCGAACCAAATTAAGTACTTGTATGAAGAAATCTTTTATTTAGCAAGATATCTACACCATATTTGGCAAAGATTTTTATCCAAGGCACTGCTACAATCTGTGCATATATGGTTCAAATTGGGTTACTATAGCATATAGCTGTCATACAAACTGACCGATAAAAATCAAGTTGTTGCATGGAAAACTCTTTCATTTATAAAGGATATTATATTCTGATTCTTATTTTTATTATTTTTTTACTGTTTTTTTTTTGTTTATGCTTTCTTCAATTTTTTCTTTATTACATATTTTTGTTTTTTTCTCTTTTTGTTGTTGGCAACTGTATTGTTTGCCACCCATTTGTTTTTGTTGCTTTCACTGCAAGCAGTTTATTATTTCCTTTAAATAGCATTTTTGCGCCAACCCACTGCCAGCGCCGCTGCATTTAATGCGTGCAGCGCTGCATATTTATTGCCGCTCTCGTTCTTCGCTGGCATACATTTCATGCTTGTCCATTTCTTGTGCTATATTTATTTACTGTGTGAATATTTGTTATTGTTGTTGTTGTAATTTTTGAAAAACTGTTACTTCTCTGCTTCATCTACGCTGCCTTCCGACTGCCTTATATTTTCATTATATATATGTAATGTAGTTATATATTACAGAGAGAGAGCGCGTGCTTGCTCGCTCGTAAATAACATTTTTACTCCTTATAATATCCCCTCCTTATGCTGCCACATTGACATTGCAGTTGCATGATATATATAAATATATGTAACTCTGGCAGTGCATTTTCTTCATTATTTGTAAGCATTATTTTTACTTCTTATTTTTATTGCTATTATTTTCATTTTCATTTTCCTTTCCCATTTTCATTTGTATGGTATTTCCGTTATTTTCAGTAGCATTTCTCTTATTCGCATTATGGTTAGTGTTTTTATACATTGTTGACGTTGGCATTGCAATTGCAATTGCTATTGTTATTGTTGTTGCGGCTGCCAGTATCACTTACACATATGCAACTTGGCAGCACTGACACTTAGGGGCAATGCCTGACTGTGTACGCTCGCTTGACTCGCTTTGACTGCGAATTATGTTGGACGTCAAGGCGAATGTTATTGATATATTTTGCCAGGCGCACACACACATTGATACATATGTACTGCATACGCTCACACAAGCTCACTTACAATTGCCGCTCACGTATGAGAGTGCATTACTTGTGCAAGCTGTAATGTGCTGCTATTTATTTTTATTACAACGCATAGTGGAAATGACGCAAATAAAATATGCTTATGCACAAATATGTTTGTGTGTGTGTGTATTGCTAGCGTAAATAGATTACTCCGGTTGCTGTGCTGCATTTGTAATTGCAATTAAAACATTTTAATTGCGCCAGCCAGCGTTGATTTCCAAGAATTTGCCAGCTGTGATTTTGTTTTGATGCAATTGCCAGTTATTACTTGCAATTTTTAGTGTGAAAATATTATTTGATTGAAATTTTTAGAATTATTTTTAGTTAAAGGCTGCGAAAAAACAAATCTACAAATACAAATCTAAACTTAGAGCAGCCGAAATTCTTCCAACTCTGATAAGTAGATTTGTAATGCAGCTATACGCTATAGTGATCCAATCTGAATATTATCTACGCAGATTGTACATTTGCATTGGAAAAATATTTATGCAAAATATCAAGAACAGGGAAAGTAAATTCATCAGTCATCAGGGTTACCCTGTCATAAACAATCATTTGGTATTAGGTAAACCGTTATTAACATAATGTCTAAGTTCCAAGCTGATTTAATAGAATGTGACTACTTCGATTGGCAACACAGTACAACAGCTAATCTGGGGGGTGAGAAATTCCAAGTGAGGGTGATGGTACTAGGTCAGTGTAGTAAAACCCTCAAAGAGTTTGGCGTTCGTATGTGTCAGTTTTTTTTATGACCTTTTAAATTTTTTAAAACAATAAATCTTTAAAAACAGATAGAAATTGTAATTCTTAATTTTTCTAAATTTGTTTCATTAAAATCGGACAAGTGGTTCGCGAGTTATGTTAAACTATGTTTTTGCCAAAATGTTACAATTAAGCGAAAAAACACCACGATAAGGAAAAAAAGGTCATAAAAAAAACTGACACATACGAACGTCAAACCCTTTGAGGGTTTTACTATACTGACCTGGTACCATCACCCTGACTTGGCATTTCTCACCCCTCAAACAATAATCCCAAAAATGTTCCACAGTGCAATTAGTAAATGGTTCGGCATCATTTAAATCCGCACCAATAAGCTCTTGAGCTTTTGTTAAAAGCTTTTTTGACTGTTTTAAAAGCATGTTTTATCTAAAAAGTAGAAAGCTTTTAGGCTTTTAATTTAAAAAATGTCGGCTCTTGAGCTTTTATTAAAAGCTTTTTTGGTACGAGAAGCTTTTGGGGTGAAATATGTTTGATTGTTTTAAAAGCATATTAAAAAAAAAAAAGTAGAGCTTTTAGGTTTTTAATTGAAAAAAAACTGTCGGCAATAGAATTATTTTAGAAAGCTTTTGGGTTTTCCTATCGAAGAAAAACATATTTGGAATAAAAAAGCTTTCACAGGTTGCAATTTTTTCGCTTAAATGCAAGCATAATTAAAAATAAGAAAGCTGAGCGTTCATTAAAATCTTTGTTGTAATAGAAAAACTTTAGAAAATTTTTCGGTTTATTTAAAAGAAGAAGTTATTAGTTAAAAAAAAAAGGAATAATTTACTTCACAGCTAATATTTTGAGTATTAATTGTCAGGGGTTCGTGTAATTAGTAAGGAGTATTTAAAAGTGTTATTCATTTGAGGGCTACAATGCAAAAGTAGAAAGCTGAGTTTTATGAGAAGCTTTGTTGTAACCGCATAATTTAAGAAAAATGTCGATCAATATAGAAAAGCTTTTAACGGTATTTTTTTAAAGACCGTAAATATAAATATAAAGATGGTTGAGCTTTTTAAAAAAGCTTTGTGATAGCCAAAAAACCTAAGTCGAAAGCGAACATAATTAGAAAAAAAGCTTTTAGCGGCTGCATATTATTTTTTCAATTGCCAGAAATATTAGCTAAAAAATTGTTGAGCTTTTTTAGAAAGTTGTGTTGTAGTAGAAAAAACTTAAGGAATATGTCAAAGGAAAGGATAATTTGAAAAAGTGCTATTAGCGGTCGCATATAATTTTTTTTAAATGCCTGAAATATGCCAAAGGAAAAGCATGAGCTTTTTTAAAAAGCTTACTCGTAGTAACAAACCTCAATAAAAATATTGAGTGCACGCGTAATTAAAAAAAAAGCTGTTGTCATTTTTTTAAAGACTGGAAATATGAAAATGAAGATGGTTGAGCTTTTTACAATAGTATTCTGGTAGTCACAAATTTAAGAAATATGTCGAAGGCAAGCACAATTAAAAAAAAATGTGGGCAGAGGATAATTGAGCTTTTATAATAGCTTTATTGTAGCTGAAAAATTAAGTATTGTATGAAGTGTAGGCCTAATTAGGAAAATAAGCTGATCGCGGTCGCATAAAAAGTACGGCAGCTCTGAGGGTAGTACTCGTCGGGGAAAACAGAGAAAGAGGGAGACCGTCTCTTGGAAAGACCAGAGTGCAGAAGGTTATGGCTACACTTATAATCTTCAATTGGCACCAAACAGCGAAAAGAAAGAACGACTGGCATTCTCTTTAAACTCGGCTGTAACCGCGTAAGCTGTGTTTATGGTAATGAAGAATCTAATCTAGAAATATTGAAAAAAGAGCTTAGTTGAGCTTTTTTTAAGCTCTAGCAAAAGAAGTTACAAAAAGTTAAGATAAATTCTTTAATTTTATATCTTGACCGTGACATTTTGGCATATTATCTGGGTCGTCAATAATTTAGCATTTAAAATTTATTACGCCATCGGCATACTTGCAAACATTTCAAATCCCTTTTGCACTATTTACGTTGTCATGCTCCAATTACTCAGCAACTGTCTCTATTTATATTTGAACAAACTAATTTCTTATTTATCATTTGCGCTTTTTAGCATAGTTTTAGTTTCATTTTGCAATTTTTTAGGGTAAAAAATAACACAAAAAAAAAAACTAAGAAAATAAACAATCTCAACGCTTTGTGCAACGGTCAAGGGCGCAATTTACTGCCAAACAAAAGAAAGTGCAGCAGCAAAAAAGTTGCAACATTTGAAATTACTTTTTATTACACGAAAATTAGTATTTAGTAATTTAGTACTTTGCAAACTCAGCGCTACAGAGGCTTGAAACAATTTACGGTAATGTTGCAGTGTTGCCACAGTGTGTTATTAGTGCTTTTTGATGTTGAAATTAGACAATTACTTTTTGGTTATTTATAGCTGGCACGCTAAATATGTATGACTGTATACGTGTATGAAGGTGTGTGTGTGTGACAATGCATAATTAATGCTTGTTTATGTATGAGTGCGAGTTGTTGTTTGTGCAGCAGCGTGTTGCATAAATAATGAACTTTGCACTGATGATGGCATACTTTTAGGCTTAAGGGCTGCTCTGCGTTGCACTAGCCGAGAGCAGGAAAGCAGGCGAGCTGCGTGCGGTTGGCAAGTGGCGCATAAATAAGCCAATACAAATATAGACATTTTAATACAAGCACATATATGTATGTATATGTACATATGTAATGCCATGCGCTATACATCAAGCAACTTACACCTCAATGCCAGTCGCTATTCACTCATGCAAGCTCATCCATTCTCATTTGACTTTTGTGAGTGGCTATTTGGAAATTTTATAAGCTGACAGCTATGTGAGACTAATTTATTTGCTTTGTTGGTATAAAATTAGGTATTCAATTCCCTCAACAACTGCATTAAAAGTAGCCAGTGTAAAATAAATGCAAGCAAACTCACACGCATTAACACATGTAAATTAGCGCCTGCATGTATGCTTTAGTTGACCTGCAGTACTGGGTTTTTGTGTGTTGTGAAAATCGGCAGTCTGACCTGCACTGTTTGCACACACCGCTCGCAGTGCCGCTTGCACTGAGAGAGAGTATGCAACCACACTGGTTGACTGACTGACTAACTGATTCACTGACCGACTGGCTGACTGACTGGTCAACAAAGCAACCGAGCAAGCGCAGCGCGCAATCAACCGGTCTGCTGCTCCGGTCAGCAAATTATTCAACGTTAAATGCGAATAAATTATTAATGAAAGGCCGCAATGTTGTTATTGTTATTTTTGTTATGGCTACTTTTGTTGCTGGCGGTGCAGTTTGCAAGTTTGCGCCGAAAAATGTAGAGTATGTCGAGGCCTAATGTGGCAAGTACAAGCAAAAATATTATGCACAGGCCTGTTACTTTGTTCTTGTAAATGTTGTGCGCTGATGGGCAGCGGTTTTCATGAAAGCATAGCAATATTTATCAAAGTAATAAAAATATATTAATATAATAATATTTATTACTTGACAGGTATTGGGCCGAGCTTCCGCTAGCTTATTCGCCAAATGAGGGGCGCTACAAATTCTAAATCAGCCTCAAAGGAATATGAAATCTTCATGAGCAGGCTTTTCAAGTTAAAAATATACTTGCGTGTTCTATATTCCTACCAAGCAACGCTACTTGTGCCAAAATTTTGGTTTTTGTGTTTTGAACCCACTGTCAATCGACTGTGAGTCACCTAACTAAGGCAGCTGTCTGGCATATTCACCCATTACACTACAAATAAATGCTTTTATTATTGCCTTTCATACATAAAATTTTCATCATTTCTTATACTCTTTACTGCTTTTTCCGCATCTTTTGTTCTTCTTCCTGTGGTTGCTTTGCCAGCGGTTTTATAGTATATATGTATTTATTAATATTGTAGCCTTGATGCGACAGCTGAGCCATGAGCTAAGTTGACCGCTGTAGTAGTGCCATAAAATAGGAAATATACGGGAAATGCAATGCCAATAATGAAAAGGTGAATGAATTACAATTGCTACAAAGTTATAATGAAATTTGTGGAGGAAATAAAAAGGGAAATATTAAAATAAAACGTTTTTATGGGACGAGAGTCATACAAGGTGTTTTTTTTAAAGCAAGTTATGAATATTAATCGAAATTATTTTTTGATATTGCAAGATGGGGTAAAGGTTTTCAGCTTTAGAGAGAGAAAAAATAGTTGTTCCCTGTAGATATGGTTGAGTAAACTCACTGTGCTCTTTTTGGAGACCAAATGGAGCTTTGGAAACTTTCTGTTACCTATACCTTAGAAAGATATTCGAATGACTGTCTTATTAACAAAGTTTCTTGATAATATGTTTATATAAAAACAAGTAAGGAAAGGAGCTAAGTTTTCGTGCGATCAAACATATTATACTCTTTCAACTTGCAAGAATCAAAGCCAGAGAAATATCTTAAGGTGTAAGACGTCAATTAGAAGATCGGAATCTAAGCAATTTTATATATATATACAAGTATATACTATAGCGTATACACTTTAAAAAATATTGTGGCACATCCTAAAAAAATGTTCCTTGGGTTTCATTAAGGTATCTCATATACTATCACCAATAATATGGAGGAAGATCAGCCGGATGTTCGAAAATCTTAGTAATAGTTGTATAGGGGCCGTGTCAAGTTTTATCCAATTGCATCTATTTTAGGCACAAAGATATACTGTAATGAGTAAAACATGTTCTGCAATTTGCACTGAGATAACTCAAATATTGGCCGATATATGCAGTTTAAAGTCACCCGGAAGTTAGAATATGGCGGCTCAGGGAAGTATTGAGCCGACTCAACCCATTTTTGATACACATAAATACTATTGCCAGGAGAAGATTATCTCTGAATATGTATACCACATATATTGACCGATATTTTCGGTAAAAAATCAACTATAGATATTGGTGTCCACATATTCGGTGCCAAGGGACTTGAACGGTTTCGTTTGAATTTAGGCAATTTTTGATCTAAAGGATCTTTTATTGCGAATTTGATGTTTTGATCAATTATCGCATAAAAATAGAGCATAGAATTATGAAGCGCCTAAAAGTATGTCTCACTCAACTTCAAAAAGTTACAAGTGCAAGAGCTATCAGCTGCTTTTTAAACTCCTAGCATTCGATTAAAGCCGTCATCTGTATATTATATAATATATATGTATGTATATTCAGTATGTGTCTTTGTGTATGTTAATAATTTATTTCGTATCCGCAGTGCACTTTATTTATGGCACATAAAATTTAAATCGAGTGCAATTTATTTTCAATGATAAATAGCTAAGCGTTGACAAGAACAAGCATAAATAATTGGTTTATGAAAATACCAAACAAAAAAAAAAGTTATAATAAAATATTCAAAAATACACTAGTCAACATGCATGCAGTGCATAAATATAAATTAAATTGGTTTTCTAACCGTTGCTCAAGCATGTGTGCGTGTGTGTGTCGTTTAGGCTTTGCCACAGCAGTAAATCAA
>CM050322.1:4259003-4667732 GCA_027475135.1 Bactrocera correcta
AAGTGCTCTCGCCGTGGACAGCATAACTTATTATTGGTTCATATAAAATTAAAAAACTAAGCATATTCCGTTAATACATAACTAAATCTCATTTTAGAACGTAGAAAATAAACAAATAAAAAAATATTAAAATTTTTCTTTTTTCTCAGACTTTGAACAAAAAATCTCATTTTTGGTAAAATTTTCGCCATTTATTGGTAAAAAAAAAAATAAGTTGTAATGAAACAAGAAAAAATCCTTCGTTCAATAACTACATAGATAATGTTATTTTAAAAACATGCACACATACGAATTAAATCGGTCGATAACTTTTCGAGAAATCGTGTCGACCGACTTCAAGAACAGAGTATCAAGAGAAACCCGTTTAAAGACGGGGTACTTAGCGCAGCTAGCCTCGAGCGCACAAGTTCTCAGGGCTGTATCTACGAAGATATTACTCAGATCAACTTTTTAAAATTTAGGACAACATTCTAGAGGTATTGTAGAATTTAATAAAGCAAACAAAAAAAAAATTGATTTTTTGAAATTTTCAAATCCACCTGATCCCTTAATTTGGAAATCAAACCCTTATTTTAGCACTTATTTTCGATTATTCTAATTTTGGTATTTTACTATTATCAGGAATTTCGAACATCCGGTTGACTTCCCCAACTCCTATACAGTAAATGTTATATAATGTATGCCGAAAATGACGGTCACTGTTTATGTTTTATATAGTATATGTACGATTATATGTAAAATTGCTTGGATTTCGCTCCTCTGGTTGACATTTCCCTGACTTTGATTTTTCCAAGTTGCAAGAGTTTTTATACTCTGTTCGGTTGTTCAGAGCCGGAGAGATTGGGTTCTCACCAAGTACAGAACGCATCGAAGACGATATAGCTGCTGCGAAGTAGAGTATCGAAGAAGACCCGAATGCGTCCATCCGCCAACGTTTGCGAAATTGCCATGGTTTGGGGGTTCACAAAATCCAATTCGAATAAAATTCGAAGTCGAACAAAATGTCGCATTTGGAGTGATGGTAATACAAAAATCGTTGTTGAGACGCCGTTACACCTTCACAAGGTTACTGTTTGGTTTGATCTAGGGGCACAGGGAATCATAGGTCCAATGTTTCTTCAAAAATGAAGCCGGCCACATTGTAGAAGTCAATGTAGAACAATGTAGAGCTATGATTAAAGTCTTTTTCTTGTCTGAATTGAGGGATATTGATGTGGTCGACCTTTGGTACCAACGAGACGGCGTTATATGCCTTTTAGCTGAGGAAACAGTCAATTTATTGAAGGAAACTTTGTCTCTAACGTTAAGGGGCTGTGGCTTGGCCTTCGACATCACACGATTTAACACTTCTGGACAGTTTTTTGAAGTCGATTTTCTATACAAAAAAGCCCGAGATGATTAATTTCTTAGAAGACAATATTCGAGGCGTTATTGATGTCTGATAGTTTAAAAAATGGTCAAAAAATGGATTTTAGGCTAGAATTTATTCGAGCCAGCCGGAGCTATTTGGAAAACACAATGGCAAAACGTTGTATTTATAATAAAGCTAAGTTCTTGGCCATAACATAAAATTATATGTGACCTGGTCTACGAAAAGGGGGCTTAGGTGTAAAAAAAAAAATTGAAAAAAAAAAAATATAAAAAAAAAATGATTTTTTGACACCTAAGCCCCCTTTTCGTAGACCAGGTCACATATGCATTTTATTTCTTCTTGAAAGCCACATGACCAATACACCTTTTTTATATGGGATAATAGAATAATCTATTAATAAGCTATTAAGTTATCAAAACTTGACCTACTTCGCAGCAAACCCTACTCCTAATTGCATTTTCTCCATGCACATAGCTCCGAGAAATATGCGGTCGGTGCTGAGCTGGAGCGGAATAGACGTAGTGAGCTTTTTCATGAATGGATCGAAGGACAAGGGGAGGGTTGATGGGGGAGTCTTTTGTCAGGAGCTCTTAACCAACTCGTGTTGCAGACTAACAGACCACTGTAATGTCTTTCAAGTAGTAGTGGCATCTGTTAAGGTTGCAACAGATGTACTTCAACAAAATTAGGCTTCTTTTAGGAATGTATGCTTCCACTCCGAACCTGAGTTCGGAGACAGTGTGCCAAAGGTAGTCAAGGAGGGCATGACTTCGACTAATTGTAAAGCCCATGACAAGACACAACGCTAACAAGACAGCAACGCGCAGGTGTTGCTTTGTCTTCGTGCACTCGGTCGCCGGATACACGGTCTTCGCGCGAACTCAGTAGCCGATGGTGGGCCACCAGCACTTGTGGTGTTGGTAAAGCCTTATGGCTTAGCGTGAAACGCAAAAGCTTAATGGAACTAAAAAACAGCTCCTAACAAGATTCGCATAGCTACAGTGATAGGCCACTCTTCCATTGACACTCACGCGGTGAGGTTATAGATTTTGGCTTTGAAAAGTTGCGAAGTGAAAACATTAAAACATTTTCTGCATCACTGTCCAGCTTTCGCAAGGCTAAGGTTGAAGCATTTTGGTTGTCGTTTCTATCTACGAACCCAGGGATATTAGACGTCTCAATAAATCGGTCTTTTTGATCCACACTTAGGAGTTCTGGAAAACACAACGGCCGTGCGTCTAGCTGCCCAAGTGAAACTTTTCTTGGCCTCACGAGAAATCAGCCTATTAATCAGCCTAACCTAATCAGATCTACTATGTAATATAATAAACAGTTCTTATTAGTAATTAGAAAATTTATAATTGTTTTTGCCTTGTTAAAGCAATACAAATTGCCTTCATAAATTTTATTTAAAAACAAGCTACAAAATTGTCGGGCTATTATTTATTTAGCTACTATTATGTGCTGTTTACTGTATACAGTTATGTGGCTGCTAATATTTGCAAATTGCTGTTGCCATTATTTGTAAAGCAGCTCAGCAGCTCAACAGCACTGCTTTTTGTTGTTGCAGTGCACTCAAATTTCATTTATAATCCAATTAGGAATTAGAAGATTGCATCTTTGTTTGAGCAGCTCATACAAATAAGCACACACACACATGCAGAAACATTTATTTAAAAGTAGTTATGGCAGAATTCGGAAGTGAGTATGCAGTCTTTGCTTATATGTATGTTTGTATATGTTTTTAATAAAATAACGGCAGATGAGAGATGTATATGTATATATATTTACATATATATATATATCAGTACATTATATACATATACATATCTTAACACATTTTTGCCATTTTCATATTTATTTTGCGAGAATTTTTCCGTAATTCCACACCAATTAACTTTAGGCAACTTTTTCGTTGTTTTTACTTTTATTTTTGGTATTTTGCTCAGCTATCTTTTTTCTGTCACATAACACAGTTACTCGCATGTGTGCTGTTATGTGTGGATTGACACATTCTCACTGCCTTTCATGCGCTCTTCCGTTCCCTCTTCTGATCCTTCCTGCTCTCATTGCAACAATCTCTGCTGTTGCTTTACTGTTAGCACTGCGTACCGTTATTTATGCTTGACAAATTTGTGCAAATTTAAGCAAAAATTGCTGAAGTCATCTGGATATGTGAAAAATTTTTAATATAAATTACTTTGTTTCCCAAATATTTGCCTACATTTCGGTGCTACCGGAATTTCCCACACTCCCTACAGACCTGCCTTTTCCACTTAAAATCAAAGCGTAATTTATGTACTTGGATTTATAATACGCCAGTTCATTTCTTGCTGAATTCATTATGCATACATAGAGGTATATATTTCGGCGCTCAGCTTGGGTAAATGACCTTTTTTGATTAGTTTTGATATCTGTGATTTTTGAGCTGTGAAATTTGTTTATTTGCAACTCAATCTAAGCTAATGTAATCAGCTTTAACTTTGTTATATTGTTGTTGCTACATTATTGGATGCTAATTTTTGCTACGATAAACTCTCAGCACATACTTGTGAGAGCAAATAATGTTAAATTTATTATATTTTCATGATAAACTGCCAGGCAGACTTTGAAGTGTGAAAGTGACACTGTAACTCCGCTCCCTTAAAAAAGGTAACTAGCGCTGTAACTCATTATGATTTGGAGATCTTTAGGGTCTATTGGTTATCGTAGAAAATGTGATTTACTCATATTTCAATAGAACCGATCAGCAATACTTCGAACTGATATTGAAATAAGCAAAATCTGCTCGAAATTGAAATAACTCAAGGCAGTCGTTTTGCTGCTGGAAATATCCAACACCCACATTGCAAAGATATTATTAAGTTTTATTGCAAGACGCTTCCAAAGCTCGCGGATCTTCTGACAATGTTATATAAAACGTTTTTCGAAGGGTTTGGTGATGACTACTCTTCTTGGGCCTAGCAATTGAGCTCCATCTGTTGTCACAAAGTACCAAATCTAGTCCATGCGTGGCTTATTGGTCTACAATATTAACCTAACCTAATCTAACCTTGGGGAATAACACTGAAATGAGAGTATTTAACTGGATATATGGGTTTGAGAATGGATACCGACTTTATTCCATTCCATAAGATTCGATTGGTAGTTGTTTGAGCAAAATCCACAGTAGTTATGGGAGTTAACTGAAAACATGCTCCGAGAACCGAGAAGCATTACATATTAAACAGTGATACTTCGGTGGCTGGATACTAAAGGTCACGTTCACTTATAACATGTGGTAATCTTTGCAGAATAGTTTTAAGAACACATGTGTTCAAACTAATGAGCTATGAAGAAAAGCTGTGTAACCAAAAATAATTCAATAAAGTCTTGTTATTCTATTATTTGTTAAATAAAATAAATAGTGGACTGTCAAGTTTATGGAAGCTATTCAATGTCCTTAGCTAATAGAAGCAGCAATTTGACAGTACAAGAATCCAAATACGCAAGCGGCTGATTCAGTTGACTAAAGGGAGAAGGAGAAGTTATTTGTGTATTAGATATGCCTCGATAGAGAAGAGACGATTTCAGTTGTACGTTAAGTTAGTTTGCTCTGATTTTCTAATTTCTTCTGGTAAGCAGTGTTCTTCTCGGTTATGAAAGACATTTTCAACTCTGTCTGGACATAGCTCCAAACGAGCTTGGGGCCAACTTTCAGTGAATTTTCCACTTTGACTGGACATAGCTCCAAAAGAGCTTGCAGCATACTGGGGAAGTCTAGTATGAAATATTGGGTTAAACTTTCATCTAGATCTGAAGTCTGGCTAGAAGTAGTTTTATAGAAGCAAAAGAGATGAATTGGACTGGATTTCAGTCTGGTCATGAATTGCTGCTGTAGATGTTACAGCTACAGTAAAATCAATAAATACCTACCACACTTCACTGCTATACTATTTGCGTTGACATAGGCTACCTATGCTTAATGAAGGTACTTAAGCAGTAGTTAAGACCTTTGACTCAATATAAAGTAATTTTTATATAATTTTTCTTGAATTAACTTTTCTCAATTATCTCTTAATTCCAATGACAAGTCTATTCTATACAGCAGTAATTGAAAACACTTTTTAGTTCTCGTAAATAATATAATAACATAAATGAGGTTTGATGCTGAGCGCTTAAGTCACTAAAGACCACTACAAGTAATAAAGCTACATGTGCAAACAAAAAAAAATAAACAAAAACAAAAAAAAAAAGCATATACAATGTATATGCATTACTCAGTGAAAAGGTAAAAAATGTAAATTAATCCCTATAGACAAGTATACTTTTAGGCGCCTTCACATTGCATGCAAACCTCAGCGATTTTAATTATTCCATCAAAAGCATTTCAAGCTTAACTATTAAGCACAGTTGCAACGGGGAAGTAAAAATAGCATTATGCACTGTTATGAATAATTTATGCCTAGATTTGAGTAGATACATACACACAAATAGGATGATTTAAACATTTTTTTTTAATTTTAGATACACGCTTCAACAGCTTGTAATACTTACAGCTGCGCTTTTGTGTAATTTTTTATAGCTTAAGGCGCTTTTTAAACAAAATCTTGTGCATAATATTTTAACAGCGAAAAAAAACATGCTTCGAAGCAGTAGGCGCGAAGTAACGGTGTAACGCCTAAAAGCATGCAAGCTAAAGTTTTGTCGACAACAAACTTTTGAGAAGAATTTTCGCTGAAAATTTAATATAATTTCAATTTTGCTTTCTTGGCAAATTTTTTAATTATTAAAACGCCCGAAAGTATGCAATGATTTGGCAAAAACAGAAATTTTACAGGCTTCAAGCGAGAAATATTTAAGATAAGCTACTATGAAAATGTAAAGGCTTCGCAGTAAGTGTAAGTGAATAGGAAACTTTATCGAGAAAATAAAAAACTGCTTTTATATAAAAAAAAAAAAATATGTTATTACTTAAAATAATATTTACATTTAATAAATAATAAATTTAACCATAATAAATTTAACCATATGCAAGCGCTTCAAATGGCGAAAATTTCAAATACTACTCTCTACTACTACTTCAGCGCTTAAGAATTGTATCACGTGCAGCCTAAGTGTATGCTTTAAAAAATGAAAAATATATATATATATATATTTTTCCAATAATTTATTTGGGTTGTTGACAAGCATGTGGCAAGCTCTTCTAAAAAATTAATGTGGTTTTGCGGTTCCACCGAACACTCTAAATATTTGAAAAATAAAGAAAAGTTTTTAATTTACGCTAGTAAATATGCTGAGAGCGGAAAATATGATGCTTTGTGCTTTAAAAAAATAAACTCAATATTTTCTAATATTTTTTTTGCTTCACTGGTTTGTTGACAAATTTTCAGAATATTTTTTTTTTGATTAATTCGATGTGGTTTTGCGGTTATTTTGAACAATCTGAATATTCGAAAAATAATAGCGAAGAGTTTAATAGGTTTTTAAAAATATAGGAGTCAAGAAAAATGTATATGAACATTTATTTATTTATGATGGCCAACAAGTTTGCAGCAGTTAAAGCCTTTAACTTGGAAAATATTTTAATAAAAAAAAAAAAAATTTTTGGCTAATGTCTCCTAAAATTAGGGAAATGTATTTCACCATATTTTATGTTTCAACCAATTCTGTAGCCTAGATGTATGCTTTAAACCACAATTATTAAAAAAATATTTTCTAATACTTTATTTGCTTAAACCCCTTACTGTTAACAGATGCATGGTGAATGCTGCCAAAAGGAGTTAATATGGTTCTGCGGTTTTATTATACATTCTAAATGTTTCAAAAATAATATTGCAAAGTTTAATAAGCATTTAGAAATATTGTAGTTTAGGAAAATGTCTCAGCATATATGTATAATATAGGTATCAATATATCTGAGCCGAAAAGTATATATGCATTAGTAAAATTCACTTTATTAAATTCTAATAAAAAAGTTTTAAGTTCGATTTCTACTGACAATAGAGAGAGAAGAATGAATATACATATATGTTGACAATATTTCAACCAATTTCTAACATGAAGCCTAGATGTATGCTTCAAAATATATTAAGAATATATTCAAAGCAATATCTATTAATTTTTCCAACTTCTGTTGACAAATATGCGACATGCTCTCGGCCAAAAGTGGTATGCGGTTTGCTGTTGTTTTGAGCATTTTAAAAATGCTTTAAAAATATTTGAATAAATAATAAGCTTTCAGAAAATATATTATCTTTCAAGGTAGAAATTGTTTATCAATATTTATCTTGAGTACAAGCTTTTTAATATATTGCAGCCAAAAGGTATGCAACAGTGAAATTCACTTGATTTAGTCAAACGTTTTAAAGAAAAAACTTTAACTGCAATTGCTGCTGACAAAATAGGGGCAGTGATATACATATATGACGATAAGATTTCAATTAATTCGAAAGCCAAAATGTATGCTTTAAGCAACTAAATCAATACTTTTCTTATACTTTATTTACTTTACCTGCTATGTTTTACAAATATGCGACGTGATCATTTTAAAATAAAATACTAAGGTTCAATAAATTCCAAAAAAAAAAAAAATAAATAAATAAATATTTAAAAATATTGGTTCAGGGCTTTTAAAATATGTTTAAATATTGGCGATATAGAAGCCAGAAAGTATGCCGCACTTAAATGAAATTCATTTTAAGGAGAAAAACGTAAACTCATACCATTGTTAAAGACTCAGCTATAAGCTCTATAGCAAAAAGATACGGTTTACCAGTTGTGGATAAAATATAAATAGATATCTACACACATATATAATATAATGTATATATATACATATACAAGTATAAATATGTATGCCCTTATAACAGTAACTTAAAATGTATGAAATAAATGCATTTATTCCGTTTTAAAACCTTACTTTCATGGTTAGCAAAGTTCGGGCGCCAAAAAGCTTGCGCTGCATTTATTTTGGAAACATATTTTTCAAAATTCGAAGGATTTAAATTGGCTGCAACATTTAAGCGCCTTTAGCAATATGTGCGTGGCATTATTATATATTATGTCTTTTGTTATATGCGGTATTTTGACGCTAAAAAGTATGCAACGAAAATTTTTGTTAAAATAAAACATATTTGGAAGTTTCAAAATATTAAAATAATATTTTAGTTTTAGTTTTGTGTTTCATTTTGCTGCAGCGCCGTCGGCTATGCAACAAAAATGTAATAAAGCCACATTTAGTCATATTTGGAAAGAAAATAGACAGAATATGAAATATGTTTAAATATCATTACGACAGATACAGAATGATAAATGTAAATGTTCTAAAATAATTTTCTGAGCATTAAAAAAAAATATGAATTTTAGCGCCAAAAATTATAAGGAGTTTTTTTTTATTAAATTACATAAAATTATGGAATGAAATTAAGAGGAAAACTACTATAGCAATTCTAAATGCAGTGCGCCTAAAATTATGCATTAGTAGATCAAGAATTAAGAAGCGTGAGAAAAGTGAATACATTTTCGAAAGAAAATTGTAGATAAATCCTTGCTCACTTATTACAGTTATTCTAAACGCAAAAAGGCATTATTTTGCGTGTGAGTTAGAGTGTTTGCACCCTACCCCTAGATTATAATCCATATTCAGGTTTTTAAGTTGGTTTTAAGCTTGAATCGTCGAAGCTTAAGCATAGGCAAAACCAAATGTATCTCAACAGCTCAACAAAAAATACACAAATTTAACCGCTGAAAATATTTATTTAAAAAAAAAAAATTCGACTTTAATTATTTTATACATTCTATGAATTTGCCAAAAATTTTTATATATAGCTTTCGCTTCACAGAAAAAAAAAGAAAAAAAATCAACTTAGGCTTAAAGCCACACGATTTCAGCACAATTTTTAACTAAATTCAACATGTTTCATTTGCCGCCTAAAAGCCGACTTGCTTTCAGTTTGCACCTTAACCCTAGATTATAATCTATATTCAGGTTTTTAAGCTGGTTTTAAGCTTGAATCATCGAGGCTTAAGCATAGGCAAAACCAAATATATTTTAACAGTTTAACAACAAATACACAAATTTAACCTCTCAAAATATTTATTTTTTAAAAAAATTCGGCTGTAATTTTTTTTTACATTCTATGGATTTGCCAAAATTTTTTATATATAGCTTTTGCTTCACCAAAAAAAAAAAGAAAAAAAGAATTCAACTTAGGCTTAAAGCCACACGATTTCAGCACAATTTTTAACTAAATTCAACATTTTTCATTTGCCGCCTAAAAGCCGACTTGCTTTCAGTTAACATATTGATGCGCCTTTAAGGCTGCTCCACTGACACCAGAAATATCTATATATACTCACATATATTTTCATCCAAACCACAATATAGCCAATTTAGGCTGACATATACGTACATACATACATATATACATAAGCCACTTTTCATGTCATTAGGAATATTTGACGAAAAATTTTGATGACCTTTTAGCATAAATAAAAACATATATATTATGCAGATTGAAGTATACATTTAGGCGTAAACGCAGACAAGTCTTAACAAAATGTACAATATAATATATAAACCAACGCTAAATTGGCTTTAAGGCATCTACGCATGCAAATGAATTGTGCGACGGGGTGTAGGCATGAAAGCCGGCGCAAAGCAGTCGTGCCACAAAAATGATGGTAGAAGTGAAAGTAGATCAAGCAGAAGGCAAATAATACAATAAATTAGGGGCGTGAGTATATTAGGCTGGGTATAGGGCTTGGATGTAAAGCAAGCGCAGATCGACAATTGAGTTTCTTAAGTAGATGAGCTTAGCGGAATGAGTGTAAATAAGCCTAAAATTATGCAAAAAAGGAAAAAATGAGCGTGTGAGTTTAGTATATATTTAGCAGAGTGTAGAAACGTTTGATGCCAGCGACATATGACTTTAAGCAGTGTTTAAGCCACATATGTGGCAACTGCTTTAAATATACAGAAGATACATACAGATATCTTAAAATGCATTCAGCATTTTAATTTTTAGGTCTCATTTATTATTTACGCCTTCAAGAGTACTTTAAACGCATTTCAGCAACCCGTACAATGCGCCAGCAAATAATGATGAAATTATATTTCCGTTGCCTACCACTAGGCGCGGCACAAGCAAACAAACGAATTCCCCAAAGTGGCTTAGCCATAATGGTATTGTATGAACAAAATGATGTTGCGCACTTAAGTGCAAGCATGCTGGCTCGATTTGGCTGCGGCAGACAGCTAACAAAAGAAAAAAAACTAAGCGGGAAAGCATGTAACAATAACCAGGAATAGCGCAGAAAACATTGTCTGCAGGCGTCGTCATCAACGTCGGCGCTTTCCGGCCTGTTTGTAAGCATTGTGTGGCGCTACTGTGAGTCTGTATGTGGCTGTGCTGCAAGCGAAGGTTGTTTAAAGCGCGAAAAAATTCAGAGTTCAATTTTAGCAGGGGCAGAGCAATGAAATAGCAAAAAAAACTAAAAAAAATTGTAGAAAAAAAAAAAAAAAAATGGAAAAAAAGCAAAAAAAAAAAACAAAAAAGTGAAAAATGGTAAATAAAGAGGGCAATGACAAGCTACATCTCTACCAGAGAGTCACCAACGCAAAATTTTCAACACAAGCTCTCGATTCTTTTAAATTTGTATGTGTCTGTATGCAGAATTTTTTTGCTTTAAATTTCTTCGACAAAATAAAACCCGCTCTTTTGCAACGTTGGACATTTTTTCGCGACTCCCTTTTAATAGGTTGCCGAGCAAAAAATTGTCTCTGTCGCGAAACTTTTTGCGCTGCTCGTAGCCAAAAGAAAATGAGTTAAAAAAAATCTACATAAAAACACATTTCCAATGCAAAACACTACTCGCTGCATAAAAATGTTTGTTAGTGTGTTGCTAGCCTTTTTAGCATGGCGTATGCCACCTGAATGCGCTAGGCAAATTTTTATACTTTTGCCCCTAGATGTAGGCAACAATTTTGTGTCGTGAAAAAGTTTGTCATTCACAACCTAATTTTTTCGTATAAAAAAGAGTCATCGTTATGCTCTTGTTGTTGTTTGCAAGGTTTACCTCTGCCAGTCAGCTGTTTACAACCTGCCTTCAATACTTCCATGGATTTTTTAGCATATTTCGTTTTCCCTTTTTTTATGCTATTTTGAGTATTGTCTTTGGGCTTCGCGAACTGCTCGGGTGACTTGTAGACTGTCATACGAAGCTACTCCGGCTCAGACATCCCTTTTTTCATTTTATATGCAAAATACTATTGTGATTATTGTTATTATGCCAATGGAATGGGGAAAGTTACCCCAAAATTTAAAATTTATGTCAAATAAGTTTACCTTATTTGCATTACGCTGACGAAGTGATTTTAAATTTTAGTGGCAGTGTATGGGCGGGTTTGGGTTTCTTTAAATTTTGGAAATGTGTGATAAACCAAAAAGTAGGCTACAAATACGGGGTAGAACTAAGAATGCAAAGAAAAAGAGTATCGGCACCGATCACATACATATGTAGTACTATTACAACCAATATCAATACAAATACCACAAAAAACAATACGAATCACAAAAAATATCAATACCATTATAAAAATAAATCAAACAATATCCAATTTTAAAACCAAAGCCAATATCAATATTTTTACCAACACCAATACCAATACTTATACCAATACCAATAACAATACCAATAACAATCCCAAATCAAAACAATACCAATACCAATACCAAAAACAATACCAATACCAATACCAAAAATAATCCCAATACAATACCAATACCAATACCAATATCAAAAAATACCAAAAGCAATACCAATAGCAATACAATACAAAAACTAAAACTTATACCAATACCCAAAACCAATACTTATACCAATACCAATACTTAAACCAATACCAATACAAACACCAATAACAATGCTTATACCAATACCAATACCAATCCAATACCAATACCAAACCCAAAACCAACACCAACCCCAATATCAATACCAATACCAAAACCAATACCAACACCAATACCAATGCTTATACCAATACCAATACCAATACCCATACCCCAATACCAATACCAATACCAATACCAATACCCCCAAAACCAATACCAATACCAATACCAATACCAATACCAATACCAAAACCAATACCAATACCCAAAACCAATACCAATACCAATACCAATACCAATATCAATACCAATACCAACCCCAATATCAATACAATAGCAGTACTAAACCCAGTGCCAATATCAATACTAACACCAATACTAATCTCAACACCAATACAATAACAATACTAAAGCCAATAGCAATTTTGATATGAAAACTAATATCAATACCAGTACCAATATCCATACAAATCACAATATCAACATAAATACAAATAGCTTACCATTACCAATACTAAAATAATGTCAAATTCATTATCAATACCAAGACCCTAACCAATAAAATAATCAATACCAATACCAGTATAAATTTCAACTATATTTATTTCTTAACATTGCAAACTGAACAACAGAGACCTGTGCACTGAGCAATAAATTTAACAACGAAATCCTCTTAAAGCTTCTTGAGCCGTCCTCCGCCATACACACCCAAGAATAAGCGCATAAAAAATGTATTTATTTACAACTCATTAGAATTCACGGCCTTATCAATAGTCAGCCGCATTTGTTTACTAACCTCAAGGGCGTCATTGTTGTAGTGTACGGAGCATCTCTACTCGCAATCGAACTTTTATATGTATGAGCGTGAAATATATTTATTGTAGCCAACTGGCGCTGTGTCGCAAATTGAGCTCATGCATAAATGCGTGTATCTATATCAATGTGCCCTGGCGCGCTGCTCATTAGAGTGCTGCGACAATTGCGCGCGACCTGTGCGCTCTGAACTTCATTTGAATATTTCTATTTGTTCTGGTGCAAATATCCGGGCGCAATTGTCAAGGATACAATGCAAATCAGGCGAAAGAAAGACATTGACTTAAACGTAATGCGAAACTAAAATAGATGGCTGGGGAAATGTGTAAAAAAACGATAGCGGATAGAAGAAGAAGATGTAATCTCGCTCTCACGTTTTAAAAGCGGTTTACTTAAAGCAAGAACGTTTAGGCGTCGAACCTCAGGTAGTGACAGTGTGTTAATTTTTTTTTTTGAAATTGGTACTGAATCTCTGTTTAGGTCAATTATAAAAGGGGCTGTTGACAAAAGTGAAGTTGATGAAATATTCTATTTATTAATTATTTTTTTTTTTATCATAAAATTAATATAGAGCAAGCCGAGTGGTAAATAGCACCCAAACTGTGATACCCTCAACCAAGCTAGCCAGACTGGATAAATGGTGTAGCATTTAGTGAGTAGATTTGCTGAACTTATTCCGCTTTGCTAACTTTTTCAATATTTTAATTAGTATATATAGCATACATTTAGGCAATATTAATATAACAAATGTTTCTTTGTGATAATAATTTATTATAAGAAGTAAGAATAGTAATTATTTCAATATATATAAAATCGCAGCATACTTTTAGGTGCTATAAATTTCAGATGCAATGTTTTCTATACTTTCAGGCGCTATGTCTTATAAAATTTTGTTAATTGTTATAATAATTCGATTATTATAACCAAATAATAATCAATAATTACTGATTA
The DNA here is from genome assembly GCA_027475135.1 of Bactrocera correcta. NCBI lineage: Eukaryota > Metazoa > Arthropoda > Insecta > Diptera > Tephritidae > Bactrocera > Bactrocera correcta. The sequence continues at coordinate 4,273,017 of CM050322.1, forward strand.
GAAGTTACTTTAAGCCGAAATTTAAGAAAATGTAGGATTGAACTATAAAACAAACTATGTTAAAAATAATTTTTGCATACTTTCAGGCGTTAAAATAAATTCTTATGTGATTTGAGCTTAAACTATGTCGTTTATATCTCAATATTTTACGGAAAATCAAAAATTCTGTGTACTACCGTTACAGCATAATTTAAGGAGTCAGCAGAAATATAAAATAAAAAAATTATGTTAAAAAATTTATTCGTAATGCAGTTAAAACGAAAAAATAAAAATTTTACAACAAAAAATATGTTAAAAATTGTTGGAGAGGATTTTTGAAAATTTATTGAAATTTTTAAATTTAAAAAGTTTGCAACAAAAAATATATTAAGTATTGTACGGAGAGAATTTTCGCAAATTTATTGAATTTTTTAAATTTATTTGTTTTGAACGAAATTAACGAAAAAAATGACAAAAAAAAAATATTAAAAATTGTTTTAGAACATTTTCGAAATTTATTGAAATTTTTAAATTTATTTGTTCTGAACGAAATTAACGAGAAAAAGTACAACAAAAAAATACGAAATTAACGAAAAAAATGACAACAAAAAAATATTAAAAATTGTTGTAGAACATTTTCGAAAATTTATTGAAATTTTTAAATTTATTTGTTCTGAACGAAATTAACGAGAAAAATTACAACAAAAAAATATTAAAAATTGTTGTAGAACATTTTCGAAAATTTATATAAATTTTTAAATTTATTTGTTCTGAAGTTTCAACGAAAAAAATTAAACCAAAAAAATTTTAAAAAATGTAGAACATTTTCGAAAATTTAAGGAAATTAACGAGAAAAATTACAATAAAAAAATATTAAAAATTGGTGTAGAACATTTTTAAATTCATTTGTTCCGAACGAAATTAACGCAAAAAATGAGAACAAAAAAATATTAAAAATTGTTGTAGAAAATTTTCGAAAATTTATTGAATTTTTTAAATTTATTTGTTCTGAAGTTTTAACGAAAAAAAAAATTACAACAAAAAAATTTTAAAAGTTGTTGTAGAAAATTTTTGAAAATTTATTGAAATTTTTAAATTTATTTGTTCTGAAGTTTTAAGGAAAAAAATACAAAAAACAAATATTAAAAATTGTTGTAGAAAATTTTCGAAAATTTATTGAATTTTAAAAATTTATTTTATTAAAAAGATTCTGCCAGATGTTCTACCTACAGCTCTATTCCAAATTTTCTAATTAAATTACTTTAACTTACAGATAACTTTTAATCTACAAATCCGTATACATATTTACATGTACAGATATTGTAGTTTATACTTTATTAAGCAATTTCAGCGCCATACTCTCAATATAGCACACTTTTGCGTATTTCGCCTAACTTTATGCTAGTTTTCATACCAAAACCTAGCTATGCTTTATCTTCCACCATCCTTTTACTTGCATCAATTATTTCACTACCGACTCAGCGGCTGCACCTTGAGCACTCCAACTAACCGACAAAATTAACTACGGTCGTACGAATCGCCAAACCGCCTAAAAATATGCAACACCAATTCGTAACAAAACTTTAAATGAAGTGCAAATCAATGTGGCCACCCACCGAACAACAATAACAAGCATGCACTAAAAATTTTACCTTAACTTTAGCAGAGCAGTATGCAAAACAAGTTGCGAACATTTGGCAAAGGCAAAGTTTTTAACTTCAACAGCCGTAGCACGATACATACAACGCTGGCGAAAGCTTGGTCTTGCTTTAATTTAGCTTTAAATGACTTTTTCCTATTTTGTTTTGTGGATTTTTTTGGTACGCCACTACGTCTATGCTAGCTTAATTAAAATTACATAGCAGGCCAAAATGAGTGTCGCCGTCCAGCCGGAAACTCTTCTGATAATGTCCTGTCCACTGGCCCATACCGAAATATAGTTTGCACTCTAGCGCATACAGCTATCTTCCACTCACACTTCATTACGTCGGCTTTGTATTTGGTCTTTCGTTTGAAAATAGTTAACGGAAAGTTCGAAATACTAAACTTTGCCATTTTGTTGCGTTGCCGCCGACGCCGACGCCCGCCACAGCTGCTGCGAAAAACTTTATTTTCTCTTTGCGCTTTTTTTGTTTGCTGGTTTTCACTCAATTTCGGTTGGATAACAACACCTAGTTGATACACCGTGTATAGATAATTAAGCGCCACTGACACTGTGGCACCGCCAGTTGCTGCAATTTAAGCCGCTTTCAAGTGCGGCTGGGTGTGCTTGCTTTAGTAAAAGCATTTACTTTATAAAGTGACTATTGAAAATGTGCGCTTTGGTGCTCTTTTTTTATATGAAAAGCTTTGCAAAAATTTAATTGCACAAAACTTTGCACGTTTATGAAACACACAGCAATTTGTGCTATGTTTACTACAAGGTATATGTTTACAGCAAAATTTCGAAAAAATTTGACCTACTTTTAGGCTGTTAGTTTATTTGTAACGATCATAATTGAGAAAATGCTGTTTATTTGCGTAAGGTTCGAAACATTTTGTTGCTGAAATGTGGAAATTTGCGCTTAAAAACGAAAAACCAGCATAATTTTCAAAATTAATAGCATATATTCAGGCGCGCTGTGGGTAAACGGGAATTTGGTTGTAAAAACTATATATGTGGAATAATTTAAAACCACAGAAAACTAATAATTATTTAATTTAAGCACATTCAATAAAATTGATTGGCAATTTTGGAATTAATGGCTTGCTTTTAGGCGCATAGATAAAGTAGGAAATGGAAATAAACTTAAAATTTGGGAACAAAAGTAAAAACAATTTTCAATTCTGACTAAATAAAAAAATAAAAAAAAATTTAAATTTAAAAATTTAAAAAAAAAATCTTTGCATAGCTACAGGCGCAAATATATAATAATAGCATATGTAGCGTATGCTGTGAGTTTTTTTACAAATATTTAATTATAATTGTAATAGTAGCGCAAATTCGCGCTGAACTCTATAACCTAATTCTAGAACCAATTTTGAAAAAGTGAAATATTATTATTTTAAATTGTCGGATATTGAAGTAAGAAGCTGTCACTATTCTAGAGGAAAGTATTGTTAGTGATCATGGTAAGTTCTTTAGTAATTTCGGGATTTTACAAATTTCTTATCGTCACATAAAATGTAAAACTGTATCACAAAAAACTGCGAAAATGAGTTTTTAATTGCCGTATTTTAGGCGTTGAAAAGTTTTTTTTCGTAAATAAATATACACCATATGAGAAAAAACAGAGCAGATATATAATCTAATGCAAACTTTTGGCAAAATTTTTGAGATATATAGAAAAATGAAAATAATTTTATTAAAATGTGGCATACTTTTTGGAGCAATTTTTGGAGAAAAAATAGAAAATGATATTTTTAAACGTATTTGCACATAAGTGAATCTTAAATAAAGCGCAAAAGCTTCAAAGTGGAAAATATGTGAATAAAACAAATGGTCTATTATATAATTTTAGTTAATAGCATATCCTAAGGCGCACTATAGAAAATTTAACAGAAAATAAGCAAGCAAAACCAGGTAATTTGCTAACAATACATGTAACATAATCAATTATTCCTATAAAAAATAATGCTCAAAAATTGCAAAATATTCACCATTGTGAAGAAAAATATAGATATAAAAAATAAAATTAAAATTAATTTGAACTTTCAAGTAAAATGCATCAATATAAACAAATGTTAACCACAAATTGAACAACATGAATTCAGGCTTTCAGTAAATTTTACAAAATATTTATTTTTGATATTAAAATAAATATTGTGAAAACCAAATTTTGTAGAGTGCCCTTAAGCGTATCAACTTCAATTATGAATACCACATTTATATGTTTATGAAATGCTAAAAATGTTATAAATAGCGTGCTGCTATTTAAGTCAAATATGGCTATACCGAATATTTTGCGCCTAAAAGTATGCGTTAACAAATTAGTTACTAAATACTTTGCTGACTTTTCAATTAATGTATGTGTGCTATTTTCCAATTTAGTAAAACTAAAATATAACCTAAGGCTTAAAAAAAAAATGATGGTAACAAATATAAGTACCACACAAGCGCCAAAAAGTATGTTCTTTATTACAACAAAGGGACGACTAATGCCTGCTTTAAAATGTCTTATTTTATCTAACACAATAATACACACCCACAATCCTTAGGCATGTTTTGCAGCAGTCATCGTGAAAATGTGAATTTTTGCCTAAAATTATACAATAATTTCCGCTCTAAATAATTTACGCGCCAGTTCCTATTTACATTTTGTATTGTCATGTTTTTCAGCTAGAAAAAAACAACTCACTTGCATATTTTTACTCCGTCTCACTTCATTTTAGTTGCCATCGCAAGCATTGCTGCCTAAAAGTGGACTACATTTGTTTTGTAATGTTTGTGGCTTTGTTACTTCTTAGTAAAAATTTACATTCTAATGCTATTTTAACTACCTGTTTGCAATGCAAAACCATTAAGTCGGATGACATTGCGCATTTCTGTTGTCTAGGCACACCAGCCTTCAGAAGTGGTTTACCGGTTTACCTGTATAACAGTATATTTTATATTTATTTTTGGTTGTTTTGTATTTGTCATTGCTTTCAAAAGTAGATTCTAATAGCAGTTTTTGTTTGTAACAACTTTTAATCAAATTAAATGTTTGTTAAGCACCTGAAAGTATGCAATGCTTATTTAAGTTGAAGTTTTAAGCTAACAAATGTGAAAATAAGTTGGATTTTTCGTGAAAAAAGCTAACAAAAAAATTTTTTCGCTTTGTGCTGCTTTATGTTCCAGCAGTTTCATTTGAGCGCCTGAATGTATGCCTTATTTTTTTTGCAAGAAAGTTCTGTGTTTCGTTCTACAAATTAATATGTGTTTCAAGTAGCTTTCACAATTTATTTAAATTACGTTTAATACCTCTGAGTGATTACAAAACAGCCTAAAAATATGCAATGCAAATTGCTATTAGTAAATTAACCATAGCAACTAAATTTTGATATATTTGAAGTAGTAAGCTGCAATTTGAAAGTCAAAATTACGAAATTAAACTCAGGGTATATGATATATGTTTAGTATCACTACTAATTTGAAAGTCGATTTCCGCCTAAGAGTATGCAATTTTTTGATTATTTGTTTAGAAGCTTAAGTATTTGTTTACAAAATGCATTACTTTAATTAAAATGTTATATTACCGGGAAATGTATGTACACTTTATGTAAAATACGACCATAGTGAGTAGATAGTGCTGAAGGTGCAAAGCTAGAAGCCGATATGTATGCTAACGTACACATGGAAACAATTATTTTAATGATGTGTTAGCCAAGCCCATGAAATTATATATGTTCTCTGTGTTTTCAAATGAAAAATAGATGCAACTAAAACTTAACAGCGTATTGAGCGCCTAAATGTGTGCTAGATACATACATTTATCAAAAGAGTTCAAAACAATTAGATGTTAAAAATTGAAGAGGTTTCGTATTGCTTATATTTAGCGCCTAAATGTATGCCACACGCATTTTTCAATTGATTACAGAAAAATAGAAAACCTTCGCATTCCTTAATTATTAATATGTGCGGAAGAAGCAAAATATATGAAGTTATATAATGAGCGCCTACATGTATGCTACCCATGCTACCCACCTTTATTGATAGAAGATATTTTCATTACAAAAAAAAAAAAACAACTTTACATTAAAAATTACTTGGAACTTAAAAACTGAGGTTTATTTGCGTTGCTAAATTATTAAATCTCCCACTTTCAAATTCCCTGCAATTTTCTTAATTTACACCGCTGTCGTTGTGTGCAGAATTTCATTAAAATTTTAATCTCTTTCAGCTACAACTGACTGCCACGTCCTTGTCTTCATTAAAATGCCTGTGCACTTATTTTATTATTTGTTGTAATTTTTCTTTTATTTTTTGCTTTTAATATCTCATCTTAAGAATTGCAATCAAGTTCTTTTAAGAATTTACATTGCCTGCAAGAGTGTAGCCTTTTATTTTTATTTTGCTGCAAATGGCATACATTTGCTGCCTTTCACTTGTCAAATACACAAGCGTGTGCAATTATTCATGCGCTAAGACATTGACACACAGTCATATGTGGCAAGTGGGATTGAATGTATAACTGTACATTTGTATGTGCAACACAAATTTTATTTATTGTTGTTAGGGTGGTCAGTAAGTAATTGATGTCGTGGTATTTTAACTCAATAAAAGCTTATTTTATTTTATTTATTTATATTTAATAAAATGTAGATATAAATGGATTAATATTTTGGGCGCCTAAATGTATGCTATACACAAATTAATGGAAGGTATTTGGAGATATAAAACGAATTTTCATTAGCAATTTGCTTGGAAATTAAAATCTTTAATTTTACTTTCACTTTTTCTTAATTTTAATTTAATTCTTTTAATTTTAATTAACTTAATTTAATTTTTATTTTTTTTATTTATTTTTAATATGAATTTCTTTTAATTAATTTAATTTTATTATATTTTTAATTCAATTAAAAATTAATTTTACTTTTACTTTCCCTTAATTTAAATTTTAATTTTAAACTTTTTAACTCTAATCTTTATTTTAATTTTTAGTTTTCACTTCATTTCGATTTTAAGTCTAATTTTAATGTTAATTATAAATTTTGTTTGAATTTTAATTTTACTTTCAGTTTTAGTTATTGTAGTTTGAATTCTTTTGAAGTAAAGTTTAATTTAATTTTAATTTAAAATCAAAATTTTGTTGATTTATAATTTATTATTTATTATTAAATTAATTTAAATTTTAATCTTAATCGCAAATTATTATAATTTTTTTGATTTTAATATTTATTATAATTTTTAATTTTTTTTAATTATTGATTTAGATTTAAATTTTATTTAATTTTTTAAGTTTTAAGTTTACTTCTATATTTTTCTAATTTTAATTAATTTAAATTTTAGTCTTTAAATTAATTTTAGTTTAATTCGTAGCTTCAATTTTAGGGTTTTATTTTCATATTAATTCAATTTTAATTTTAATATTAATTTTAATTTTCATAAAATTTAAATTAAAATCAATAATTAAAAAAAATTATTAATTTTATTCTCTTCATTTTTAATTTTAATTTTTTTAATTTAAATTTAATTTTAATGTTAATTATACATTTTTCTTATTTTAATTTCATTTTTAATTATTGTAATCTGAATTTTTGTGAAAAAAATTGAATAATTTAATTTAAATTTTTAATCTTAATCCCAAATTATTATTATTTTTTTAATTTTAATATTTATTATAATTTTCAATTTTTTTTAATTATTGATTTTAATTTAAATTTTATGTAATTTTTTAAGTTTTAAGTTTACTTTTATATTTTTCTAATTTTAATTAATTTTAATTTTAGTTTTTATATTAATTTTAATTTAATTCGTAGCTTTAATTTTAGGGTTTTATTTTCATATTAATTCAATTTTAATATTAATTTTAATTTAATGTTATTATATTTTTATATTTTAAATTTAAATTTGCTTTCAATTTAATTTTAATTTTACTTTAATATTATTTTAATAATTTTAATCATAATGTGGATTTTAATTCTAATGCCGTTTCTCTTCATTTTAATTTTAATTCTTTTTTTTAAATTTAAATTTAATTTTAATGTTAATTATACATTTTTTATTTTAATTCCATTTTTAATTATTGAAATTTTTGTGAATAAAATTGAATAATTTAATTTAAATTAAAGTTTAATTTTACTTTACTTTTGCTTAATTTTAAAACTATTAACTCTAATCTTTATTTTAATTTTTAGTTTTAAAAAATTAAAATTAAACATTCATCAATTAAAAGTTAAACATTTTATTAAATTGTAATTTTAGTTTGAATTGTATTTGATTAATTGATTATTTTTAATGTAATTTCAAATTAAATTTTAATGTTAATTCTAAAATTAATTTTAAAACTAATTCATTAATTAAAATTTCAAAATTATTTTATTTTTATTTTATTATTTATTTTAATTTTTAATTTACATTATATAATTTCATTGGTTTTAATTTTAATTTGGTATATTTTTTTTTTAGGTTTTAAGTTTAAATTTTATCACAAAGTTGAAGTTAAAGTTTAAGTTTAAGTTTAATTTTAAGTTTAAGTTTAAGTTTAAGTTTAAGTTTAAGTTTAATTTTAATTTTAAGTTTAAGTTTAAGTTTAAGTTTAAGTTTAAGTTTAAGTTTAAGTTTAAGTTTAAGTTTAAGTTTAAGTTTAAGTTTAAGTTTAAGTTTAAGTTTAAGTTTAAGTTTAAGTTTAAGTTTAAGTTTAAGTTTAAGTTTAAGTTTAAGTTTAAGTTTAAGTTTAAGTTTAAGTTTAAGTTTAAGTTTAAGTTTAAGTTTAAGTTTAAGTTTAAGTTTAAGTTTAAGTTTAAGTTTAAGTTTAAGTTTAAGTTTAAGTTTAAGTTTAAGTTTAAGTTTAAGTTTAAGTTTAAGTTTAAGTTTAAGTTTAAGTTTAAGTTTAAGTTTAAGTTTAAGTTTAAGTTTAAGTTTAAGTTTAAGTTTAAGTTTAAGTTTAAGTTTAAGTTTAAGTTTAAGTTTAAGTTTAAGTTTAAGTTTAAGTTTAAGTTTAAGTTTAAGTTTAAGTTTAAGTCTAAGTCTAAGTCTAAATCTAAGTCTAAGTGTAAGTTTAACTTTAACTTTAACTTTAACTGTAACTTTAAGTCTAAGTCTAAGTCTAAGACTAAGTCTAAGTCTAAGTCTAAGTCTAAGTCTCAGTCTAAGTTTAAGTTTAAGTTCCAAGTTATAAGTTTTAAATTTTAAGTTTTATGCTTAACTCTCAGTTAAAATTAAATTAAATTTTAAGTCATATATTTATATTTATCTTTATCTTTAGTTTAAATAGTGAGGATAACCCTAAAATAATCACAAAATAATCATTTATCTTTCTCTCTACTGGGCAGTTCTTACTCCCAAGAAAAGCAACACAACTTTTACAAGTATGCATGTATCTAGTCGAGCACTTGTACACAACTGCCACACATGCTTGTAGATGAATGCATTTTTAATGAACTTGAGCTCATTTTGCGATTTTTCATTGCTGATTTCACTCATTCACTGCTCACTACCACTACAACACTCACACACACTTGCTCTTATACTGCTATAAACAACCTAACTGTTGGCAGCCAGCTGCGAGTGACGAGCCACGTCCTTTAATACATACAAACAAATGCCTGCCGGCTGACTGATACTGCTGCCGAGCAACTTTCTTACATTTTTCCTTACGAAAAACTTTACACGCTGCTTTTTCTGATTTTTTTCGCACAACTTAGCTGGTCGAAAAAGGCATTTTAAATGAGTTACAATTTTGCACACACAGTTTTTATTCTGTCTGCTAGGCGCAAGGGAGCGATTTCTAGCTGACTCCACGCGTCGCCGTGCTGCGCTGCGCAACTTTCTTTAGCAGATCACCAATGCTTATGTGCATGTGTGCCACACAACTGTGTGGTATTACCGTTAAGCTGCACTTTTACATTCGGCGCATGTGTTGGTATTTAAGGCGCGAGGTGTATAAGCGTTAAAACGAATGAGTGAAGCGCATGGTAAGCGTATTGCAGATGAGTAACCTTAATCACCACAAACATATACACAAACTGTTACAATGTTATATGAGTGTGTGTGTGTAAAATGGAGGATTATATCTCAATGCGCCTTAAGTTATGCTACAGCTGCTGGGTATGGCAATATAAATGTATATCTTATCTAGCTAACACAGTGCAGTAATTTATATGCAAGTGAGCGTTTGTATGTATATGTGTGTGCGACATTAATATTGCTGTGTTGAAAAATGATAAATTGCTGACATTGTGGTTGTAGAGCGCAATATGCAATTGCAATTTTCGTTGCCAACACATACACACTTAGATAATTTTAGACAAACACACATACATATACAAGGTTTCAAACCTAACCATATATATATAAAAATATATCTATACGCTCAAATAAAAACATATTGAATATTAGATATTTATATATATCCCACATGAGTTGGTACCGTGTTCCAGCGCTTAAGTTGAAAATAAAAGCAAAATTCTTACTCTCGCCTATAATTGATGAGCAAAATATGAGACGTAACCAGTCAGACGGTCTCTCGTGTGTAATTTGAGCTGCTTAAGTGGGTGGTATGCTTTTTATGACGCTCACTTTAATGCCGGTTGAAAGAAATATTGTCGAACTCAGTGGCATAAATGTCACATTCAATGAAGATTTAGTTGTGACAGTGGAATTAAAGCAAAATAAATTTATAAAAAAATAACAAAGATTGAAATAATGCAATCAGAGCCGCTGGAGGCTAGATCAAATTTCAAAGAAAACCAAAGCGAAGCATGATTTGATGGAATAATGCGATGTTTGAAGATATACAAAAACAAAACTTTGGTTTTACATTGCGGATTCCTTGGAATTTTATTTCAAAATTCTGTTAAGGCAAATGTTTGCGATTGGGGTCATTAGAAGAAGAAGACTAGTTTTGGGAAGGAGATGCACATGAGCTAGATCTTGCTTCGGTATCATTAATACCGAGCATGAGAATGAGGTTTTTCTCCAAATTGACAATACGATCTGTTTTCTGCTATTAAAAAACCGTCAGCTGTTCGGCTGTTGGCTTTTATGACTTCGAAAGTGTAGACAATCGGTTATAGCTGAGAAGTAGGTTAGATTAGGTTAAGAGATTGATACTAACAGAGGTCTGATTTGAACAGCTTAGAACGACGTCTGTTGTTGTGCCGAAAATTTCTATGTAATCAACTATAAAAAATCTTACAAATTGACAAAGAGCTTGGATCCTATCACAATTTTGCTGAGACGTCTTATGTTTCTTCGACTTTGTCTTCTAGTTCGCCGAAGTAAGACAGGCGATAAGTCTCATGGAGGAAAAAGTGTCTGGATGATTCCATTCTACACTCCTACATAGAACTTTGACCTAGCGTTCGACAAGATTTCTAGTCATACCCCTACGACTGCGGTAAGATGAACTTTGCTAAAGGCAAGTGCATGAGTTCATACACCTCGGGCTTTCTACTCTAAACCAAAGAGATCTTACAGTCGCAAAGGAGCTGGTCGTCGATCAGAGCCTGCGAGATCCATTGGCCACTGTTAGACGGTAAGATGCCAACAGAAATCCTACTCCGGCCCATTACTCGTCGACTTTGTAGTTGACAGCGACTAGGATTACGAAGTAGCTTGATGTTATATCTAGTGAGGACATACACTCTTTACCTAATTTTGATAGTACAATTCAAAGCTATGTCGACTGAACTGTCTTTCCCGATTAGCAAAGCAGTAGCTGATTGTGCTAAGAAAATTCGAGGAAGCCTCTTCTTTTTGGGAAAGTTGAAATTTATTAGAACTATTTCGTGTTGCACTATAATTTTGAAGAATAAATGACCAATCAATTAAATGAAAGTTTGAGAAACTATCCACACCACAGAGAAGACGGACTTTGATCTAAGCAGCTGATGCGCGAAGTGCGACATAATTGAATTTACATTTTCGAAACCTTCAACTAAAATATAGTCTAAGCTTTTTATGATTCCAAATAACCGTATAGAGCAACAACGGTTCTTCTTACTTATGTAAGAATAAAGAAACCAACTTTAATTCTTCGACTAGCAAACTAGTCTCTCTGTCTTTTCATTATAGAAATAAAAACTTCTGTGATTTAACGAGGATGGATACCGATTTCGGTTCCAAGGTCTTCCGAAGAGGATAGTCATAAAATGCAATCTATTTTAGAGTTCATAAAGGTTCAATTAGAAACGAATACAGTGAAAAACGACTACAAAAAAAAAATTGAAAAAAAAAATTCAGCAAACAACGAGTTGTTAGCAGGACCCTTTGAACGGTAAAGTTTAACGGCGTTTAAGACACTTTTAATTAGAGAGACTCTCTCTTACGTGAAACAATGTGAGCTGCATATTGTTATAGCTATCGTAGCCTATTCACTCGACGAGTGAGGAATAATCATCATTCGAGGAGTAAGGAATAATAACACGTGGATCAATAAATACCGGGACTGACGCATAGATGATGCTGCCAACAAAAGTTCCGAATGACTTTTCATAAGTACCAACCTTCAAAAGATACCTGTAAAAATTTCAAGTCATTCTGATGTTTGGCTCACGAGTTACAGTGATTTAAGTGGAGATTATCTTTATCTTCTCAAAACAATGGATTCGAAACAGTTTCATGTGTTGATTTATCATTGCTTTTTGATGAAGAAAAACACAGTGCAAGCTCAGAAATGGCTTAAAAAGTGCTACGGGAAATCTGCTCAATCAAAAACAACCATTTTTCGGTGGTATGCTGACCTTAAACAGGGTCATACAGACACTGAAAATGCTGAACGCTCTGGCCGGCCAAATGAGGCAATCACACCGGAAACCATCAAAAAAGTCCACCAAATCGTTTTTAAAAACCGTAAATTGAAATTGCGTGAAATAGCTGACACCTTTTAAGATATCATACGGCAGTGTTTACACTATTTTGTATGAACATTTGTCTATGAGGAAGCTGTTGTCAAAGTGGGTTCCGCGTTTGCTGACGGTGGATCAAAAACGACAACGTGTCGTTGATTCTGAGCGCTGTTTGAAGCTGTTTCGCCGAAAAAAAACCGAATTTTTTGAATCGGTATTCACCGGATCTCGCCTCCAGCGACTACTACCTTTTTGCAGACCCCAAAAAAATGCTCCAAGGAAAGAAATTCTACTCCAACGAAGAAGTCATCGCCAAAACGAACGCTTATTTCGAGGCCAAAGATAAATCGTTCTATAAGAAAGGTATTGAAATGTGAGAGAAGCGCTGGACTGATTGTGTTGCTCTTGTAGGAGACTATGTTGATGAATAAAGTCGAATTTTGCCAAAAAAATGCGTTTTTCGTATTTGGTCCCGGGATTTATTGATACACGTGTTATATACAACATCACTCAAAAAAAAAAAAAAAAAAAAATCAAGCTGTCCCGATGTAGCAAACGCTTTTTAAAAGATTATCTTTTGAAACCATAATCTTCCGGCAGTCCTCGTCGTTGTAGATGGACAGCCTTTGGTACATATTTCTTTTGAAATTTCTCATGTAAAGAAATAAGTCTTCCCTTGCGAACTTCAAAAATTTTGGTATGAAACTAAACTAATTGGTATGAGACCGGACTAGATGACATAGAAAAGAATTGGTTTGAAACCAGACTAGATGACATAGAAAAGAATTGGTTTGAAATCAGACTAGATGGCATAGAATAGGAATAATGAAGGCAGTATCGGATCTACGGTTTTGACACACAAATATTTCAATTCAAAAAAATTTACGAAATAACATCAATTTTAATGAGAAAAAATGTTAACTCCTTACTACATAGAACTTTGATGGTCAGCTTATGTGGCAGCTACATAAGTATATACTACTATAGGGGATCTAAAAAATTTCTTCGGAGATTTTGTGAGGATATCTTATGAAAAGAAAAGTTTTACGATACAACCATCCACGTATATGACATATTATATGTTCCGATATGTTCAATATCAGGCGTTCTGACAAATGAGCAGGACTTTTGCATACACTTAAAAGATCTCTGACGTTTCTTTTTGAGCACTACAAACATCGTTGTAAATTTAATATCCTGCACAGAGTAACTAGGATGGAAGGAACAAATCTAGGAGCCGCTGCTGAATGTAGGAAACAAAAGTCAGAAGTGAATGGAAAATTCGATATCAATGCGATCTCAAAAATATTATTAAGCGTCTAAGGTATAGAAGAAGAACAGATATAGAATCGATTAGTGCTGTCCACTGCCAGGTATGCCTGAAACTATAATTGTTACGACAATACCAATACTAAGTCATTGTACTCATTTATGAATGATATTTTACACACAAATCACTTAATCAGAAATGAATTAATATTCCAATCTTCTCTCCGATCCTTAGGTCATTTTATTGTAAATTTGTCCTCGGGCTTTGTCGTCTTCCAAAGTGGTATTTTTTGGGTATATTTCTACGAAATGTCGTCTTCACGACGCATAAGTCGCAATAATACACTTGAGTAAGCGCCATAAGTAAATAGTTCAGAGAAACGCGTATATTTCTTTGCACATACGTCTCGAGTATTGGCAACCCACTTAAAAGTGTATGACAATTAGCGGTTCAACCGAGCATTCAAATAAATGGCAAGAGATTAATGGCATTTATTTTTCATTTCCACAACAATCTGGTAGCGATTTCGGCAAATTTACAGAGTGCAAGGGTTAAGCAAAGGCGCTGCATGCGAGCGTATAATATTGTAAAATTATATGAGTCTGTGTGTGTCGGCACATACGGGTTGTGGACTGCAGGCTAGTGGATTGCCAAAAAGGCAAGAGTGCGCGCTGCCATGTTACGCTTATAACGGTATTGGCATTGTTGGTGGCAGTTCAATTTGTTGGCTGGCAGCAGCGCTATTGCAAGTACGGAGCCTGCCACAGAGCGCTTGCCAAAGAGAAATTTATATTTGTTGTTTTTTTTTTTCGGTGCTGCTTCCTTTGTTTTTGGCGCAGCAGTTGGAAAGACAACAAGTTTTTGGCCTCAATACACGTAACGGTATTGTGCAAACATATCTCTCTGTGTGCAAGTATATGTGTTCTTACGAGTATGTGCTGCTTTTTACTACTCGACCAGGCCTTTGCTGCAACTTGGCATGACCGCGGGTGCAAAGGATTAACTAATATATGAGGCTAACGTGCGGTGGTCTGCGAAATTCCGCCATTTTTTCAGCTACTCGGAAAGTACAAAACTTTCCGTTGCACAAAAAAGAAGGAAGAAAAAAAATAAAGGAAAATCGAAAGAAATTGCTGCTGGTGTCGAATAAAAATTTGGTGGCCGGCGATTGTACGCCTTTGTGGGGCAACAATAATATTAGAAAGTGCACACAGGCACATATATACACATATACAAACAAATATGTACTCACATACATTATCACACATATGTAGAAATATAATACATATACATGCTACATTCTACATGCTTTTTTGGCTTGCCACACTTGCTAAATTGTTGCCTTTTTCTCGAAAATTGTTCGCCGCTCTCAAAGTAATGTTGCGCGCGTTGAGTTTGATTGCACCAAAGTAACTAAGTGAGGGATTTAGGAAATTGCTAAAGCAAATATATAACTCCCTTGGGTTGCATTAGGCAGATAGAGGCACATATCATGCACACGCACAAGCGCATATAAAGACATATGTATGTATGTGTAAGAGTGGCCATACGTGCTGCTCATATTTCGCTCTTGGCTCTATGCTTTTTCACAGCTGCCAAAGTTGCTAAAAAGCGTGTTTCCTTTGTCTGCGGTTTGACCTGTTTTCGCTGTTGTTCTCTGGCTTCTATGGCAGTGTTTTCTTATTTTTTCTGATATTTTTTCATAAAGGGGGAAGGGATTATGTGTGCGGCGTTATATTTCATGCAATAGAATTGTTTGATGAACGCGAACTAAACACAGGGTGGTTGAGTAGGTAAAACTACGTGAAACTTAAAAAAAAATTATGCCGTTGCTGGAACACTTCTCCTCCATAAATAAATAAATCTTCATACTAAAGCGTGGTTTTGAACGTTCAGTTTGTATGGCGGCTATATGATATAGTGGTCCGATTTTGAAAATTCCTTGAAATATTTTGTCGTGTTCTTGGATAATTATCCATGTCACATTTCGTGTAAATATCTCGGCGACTGAAAAAGTTTTCTCTACAAGAACTTTATTTTGATCATTCAGTTTACATGGCAGCTATATGATTTGGTGGTCCGATTTGGAAAATTCCTTGAAATATTTTGTCGTTTTCTTGAATAATAATTTATTCCAATTTTTGTGAAAATATCTCGTCAAAATAAAAAGTTTTCCATACAAGAACTTTATTTTGATCATTCAGTTTGCATGGCAGCTATAAGATATAGTGGTCCGATTTGGAAAATTCCTTGAAATATTTTGGCGTTTTCTTGGATAATAATCCATGCCAATTTTTGTGAAAATAGCTCGTCAAAATAAAAAGTTTTCCATACAAGAACTTTATTTTGATCATTCAGTTTACATGGCAGCTATACGATATAGTAGTCCGATTTTGAAAATTTCTTGAAATATTGTGGCGTTTTCTTGGACTATAATCCATGCCAAATCTTGTGAAAATATCTTGTAAACTTAAAAAGTTTTCCATACAAGAACTATATTTTGATAGTTCAGTTTGTATGGCAGCTATAAGATATAGGAGTCCAATCTGGAAAATTCATTGAAATATTGTGGCGTTTTCTTGGATAATTATCCATGCCAATTTTTGTGAAAATATCTCGTCAAAATAAAAAGTTTTCCATACAAGAACTTTATTTTGATCGTTCTGTTTGTATGGCAGATATATGGTATATTAGTCCGATCTAAAAAATTTTTGCTGTGTTGATAGCGGTGCTTTCATAATATATTTATAGCAAATATTGTAAAAATATTTTGTCAAATATTCTTTTTCGGGTATTCACAAGCATATTTTTGTATTACCAAGACCTGACATCCAAGCGAGTATTTTCGAAAGTAAAAAATATCAAACAGAAGTTGCACTTTCCTCGTGTTCAAAATAAGTTCAATGTCAAAGCATTTTTAAAAATCGCTTTAATATTAAAATTACCGCTAAACTGTAGAATTTACCCTTCACTCCTAAAAGTATGCTACACTGTAGCGCCTATTTGCCACGCCGCAGCGCACTTACACGTCCATTATGTGCGTAATAAATTCACTTTTAGTAAATTTTTGACATTAACATTTTGAACGATGCAAAAGAACGCAAGCGAGCGGCAGCAATGAAAGCGTAAAAAAGTAAGAAAGAAATATTGAAAAACACTGAATGTATACGGATATTCCCCGGTGCGCTTAAGCGCCAAAAAATATGCAATCAAACTTTATTGCCAGCAATAAAGTGTATGAAAAAGGCTTTTCGTCGGGAATTCGCAGCTATCGGGTTAATGGAAAAAACGATTTTAGTTTTTTGGATTTTTTATTTTGATTTAATTTTTTTGGAGACTGTGAAGTGTGGTAGTGCAAAATATGCACTAAAAAGGGATTTGAGCGCATTGAAAAATATGTTTTAATAAAAATACCTGAAAGTATGTGGATATTACAAATTTAAATAAAAAATTAATAAAAAAAAATATTTTAATTAATGGAAAGTGGCATAAAAAATGTTACTGTGGCTTACAACTTATCATTACAAAGCAAAAAAATTTTAAACATTCCCAGCTGAACCCTTCCCGAGGGTGTCGACTGGTAATATACCACAGTACCACTATGTAGGCAGAGCTGGGTTGGTAACCGTTTGTCTTATAAGAGAGCAACATTTGTTATTAGCTCAAAAACAGCCAGCGCAAAGCTAGGGGCTTAACATAGGACCGAAAGCGTACCATTAGGAAGAGAGCTAAGATAGCAGCGACAGCCGCAGCTATAAGGTTTAGCCGAAGTATGATTGTTAAGCAGTCAGGGGAGGAAGATACCAAAAGTGTTGCCGCTAGTAGTGCATCTACCAGACAATGGTCGATTTTATAGATCGATAACTCAGCGCAGGCACGGTATGCGAAGAAGCCACGTGCTGATCACCTGGGGCGCAGCTACACCCACCAACCAATGAAGAGCTTTCGAAGGAGCTTCAAGGATCCATTGATTGCACAAAAGAATTTAAATTTGAATCAACAGTAGTGGCAGCTAACTGACAAAGGTCTTCTGAAGAGACTAAGTCGTCAGTAAAAATACTGAAAAGAAAGGGGGTGACGCTCGCAAAATGAGCGAGATCTCGAAGGAAATATCCCGCAAGCTGTTCTGACAAATGTGACTCTGGAAATACTATTAAGCAATCCATGTCTGGGCCAAATGAAGATGAAAGCTTATGCCGAGCGATCGGTCTAGGTATATAAGACCAAAATAATCTAGATTGGGGAGGTTTACTCCGGATGAATATCCCATACCGACTAAGGGCAAAGGGAAGAATCCTAGCTATACCAGCGCAGCCGCACCAGATATTGCAGCTCATGCAAACCGCCTGCAAACCGAATCTGCCTACTGAAAGATGAAGATTAGTGAAGGTTTTAAAAGTTCAGGACGGCCATCAACATCAATTGGACGTCAGTTAAATAAGGAAAATGCTGCATGAGAATTAACGATTAATAGTCAGATTTCCTACTGGCATCGTTAGAATATCGGAAGGATCAGTAAAAACAATTTTGTAAAATTATTTGGGCCCTAGGAAAGTGAAAGCACGATTGCTTCTAAAATCACTCAATTTTTTCGAAAACATCGCGTCTGTGAAACAATGCTCTCCGACTACCAGGATGTCATGAGACTCGTTTTACTGGCGATGAGTATAGGATTACTTAATACTCAGATCAGATATAGTGGCAAAGGTGAGCTGAAGGCGAAAGAACCAAGTCAAAGCAGATCAAAAATCGATGTTATGTGCACTCTATATTCCTCCTGACTGGCCAATTTGTCAAAAAGAAATACTATTTCCAAAAAGAGGCCGGAACATGAGCCGAAAATTCTTGGTTTTTGTACCCAAATAATGCACTGTCGTATACTGTATTGATACTTCGAGAGCTCTTCCTCAAATTGTCAGCCAATATCGTGCTGCAACCATCGTATTGGCCCTTTTTAGCTTCTTTAGAAGACAAATGCAAAAAACTGCTCCGGCAAAACTGTTTTGAGTCAATTGAAGTCATTAGACGTGAGACGCTACGCGCTTTGAAGACTAATACGGAAATTGATTTTAACAACTGTTTCGAAGATTGGAAAAAACGTTGACACAAGTGTATTGTGGAGGGTTA
Source organism: Bactrocera correcta (assembly GCA_027475135.1). Taxonomy (NCBI): domain Eukaryota; kingdom Metazoa; phylum Arthropoda; class Insecta; order Diptera; family Tephritidae; genus Bactrocera; species Bactrocera correcta. The sequence continues at coordinate 4,291,864 of CM050322.1, forward strand.
CCTGAACAGGACCAAAACTTTGAGGAAGACGACGTAGATTTTTTTTAGAATAAAATGAGCATTTTAACATTATGAACAAGGTCTTACTAGTTTTTACTGATAATAGTATATTGAAACATAGTTTTATGCATCTAAAATACAGCTTTTTGCTGGTGAAATTATGAATGTGAACTATATTAATGCTAAATCTCAAAAGCTTTAGAAGCAAAGTTTTCGAAAAAAGACATTTAAAATAAAAAAATATTAAAAAATCTAAGTCACCATAAAAACCGTATGTTGCATGAAAAAGTATTAACGGTAAATATTTATTAGAAAATATGTGAACAATTTTTGTCGTCACATATTTTATGCGCGCTTTGTTGGCAATAATTCTGTCACAGCAGCACAGCTGAGCTGCGCTTGCATTTTACATTAGTTGATGCTGCCATATTTTTCATATATTTCAGCGACTTTTAGCTGGTTGCAAGCCAAATTCGGCGAACACACACGTAACGAAAATAGCTAATGCTGACATGCAATGCATGGCCAATATTGGTTTATTGCTAACTAAAATAAAGGAAGTTAGAATAAGGCAAAGGCATATGTATATGCTTACATGGTATATATTTTTACATATATACATATATATATATATATATATATATATAGATATATATATAAAATTTTTTAGTGCATTTGTGTGCGCATTTGAAATTTTGTATTTCTGTAAGCATGTAAGTATGTGTGCGCTTGCTAGCTTGCAATCATTTGGCCATGCGGCCAGCATAAGTCTGGTGGCAGCTGCAGCTGCACCTAAAAATATGCTTTGTTTTATATTGCTCGACATAATTCGTTGGCGCAGTCATTCATTTGCTGCTTTACTGCGCTGTTTTTATTTTTTACAATTTTTCACGCTGAGCATTGCATATCTGTGTGCGCGCTTACTTTGTATGCATACCCTTTTATATGTATGTATGAATGTGTGTTTGAGTGAGTTTGCGTGTATTTTTGCCCTATAACCTTTACGTTGCAGCATAATTTCTGCTGCAGCTGCTTAGTTATTACTGCTTACCACTACACACACACACACATACATAGACACAACTGGCATTTGGTCCAGCCAAGCGTTGCTTGCATTTTTATTGCCTTTGGCAACACTCTAAGTGTATTAAAATTGCAGTGTAGAAATAGATTGCAAGAAATATCGCAAATCGAAAAGATTGCATATGAAATCAGCAGCAGCATAAACCCAGAAAGCAAGGTTGAAAAATATCGGACTTGCATGAAGTTGCCATACAATATTATTACTACTTTTTGTTTTTACATTTTATAGCAGTTTTGCTTGGTACTCACCTGCAACTGCTGTTTTTGCTGCTTGTTGTTGTTTTATACGTATTTTTGTGCGGCTTTGCTGCGCACTCCTTCGCTGCTTTTTGCTACCCTAAAAAGTCTGTTCAAAGTTTGATATGAATTCGTTGCGCTGATTTTCCCACAGCTGTTGGATTTCTTTTACTTTCGAATTGCAATCGCGCGCGTTTGGCTGCAAGCTGTAATGAATTCATAGAAAGATGAAAATGAAAATGCATGCATAGCAAATCGCTTAGAATGTTGTGATTAAATTCGCTTTGTTTAGTTTTGATTTGCTAAGGAAAATTTAATTATCTTTCGATGAGTAATTGAATTGAGGAGAAAATGAATTATTATGTAATTGAAAAGCTTGAAAAAAATATCGGATTTTATAATTACAAACAAAAATATTGAACAAAAAATATTGGAATAATAATAAAAAATGGATTCTGAGTGAAAATTGAGAAATAATGCAAGTTTTGTAGCATACCTTTGGGCGCCTCAAAAAAAAAAAAAACTTTTCTATTGAATTGAAAATTATTACGTAATTGAAAATTAAAAAAAAATGCAGTGATAAATAATTTCAAAAACAATATTGAACAAAAAATACTGAAATAATAATAAAAAATGGTTTCTGAGTGAAAATTGAGAAATAATGCCATTTTTGTAGCATAACTTTGGGCGCTTCAACAAAAATACTTTTCTATTGAATTGAGAATTATTATGTGATTGCAAAGTTTGAAAAAATGCAGTGATAAATAATTTCAAAAACAATATTGAAAAAAAATAATGATAATTTAATATATGTGACCTGGTCTACGAAAAGGGGCTTAGGTGTCAAAAAAAATAATAAATAAAAAAATAAAAAAAATAAAAAAAAAAATAAAAAGAATTTGATTTTTGACACCTAAGCCCCCTTTTCGTAGACCAGGTCACATATAGTTTCTGAATTAAAATTAAGAAATAATGCAATATTTGTAGTATACGTTTTAGCGCCGCAACTGAAGCAACTTGTTTATTGAATATTGTAGCATACTTTTGGGCGCTTCCACAAAAATACTTTTGTATTAAAAATTAATAAAAAAAATATTGTAATAATAGTAATATATAGTTTCTGATTAAAAATTAAGAAATAATGCAATATTTAGAGTATACTTTTAAGCGCCGCGACTGAAACAACTTGTAGATTGAATATTGAAGAACTGAAAATATTGAAATTATAGTAAGAGATAGTTGCTGAATGAAAATTGAGAAATAAAGCAATTTTTAGAGCATACTTTAGGGCGCCTCGATAAATATACTTCTCCATTGAATATTGGTGAAAAAATATTGGAACAATAGTAAAATATACATAGTGTTGGAAAGAAAATTTCTCATTTTCTGCAAATTTTGTTGCATACTTTTGGGCGCGCCGCTGTTGTAAATGTTTTTCTATTATATGGTAGCAACTTGTTGTAAAGGGTGATTTTTTAAGAGCTTGATAACTTTTTTTAAAAAAAAAACGCATAAAATTTGCAAAATCTCATCGGTTCTTTATTTGAAACGTTAGATTGGTTCATGACATTTACTTTTTGAAGATAATTTCATTTAAATGTTGACCGCGGCTGCGTCTTAGGTGGTCCATTCGGAAAGTCCAATTTTGGGCAACTTTTTCGAGCATTTCGGCCGGAATAGCCCGAATTTCTTCGGAAATGTTGTCTTCCAAAGCTGGAATAGTTGCTGGCTTATTTCTGTAGACTTTAGACTTGACGTAGCCCCACAAAAAATAGTCTAAAGGCGTTAAATCGCATGATCTTGGTGGCCAACTTACGGGTCCATTTCTTGAGATGAATTGTTGTCCGAAGTTTTCCCTCAAAATGGCCATAGAATCGCGAGCTGTGTGGCATGTAGCGCCATCTTGTTGAAACCACATGTCAACCAAGTTCAGTTCTTCCATTTTTGGCAACAAAAAGTTTGTTAGCATCGAACGATAGCGATCGCCATTCACCGTAACGTTGCGTCCAACAGCATCTTTGAAAAAATACGGTCCAATGATTCCACCAGCGTACAAACCACACCAAACAGTGCATTTTTCGGGATGCATGGGCAGTTCTTGAACGGCTTCTGGTTGCTCTTCACCCCAAATGCGGCAATTTTGCTTATTTACGTAGCCATTCAACCAGAAATGAGCCTCATCGCTGAACAAAATTTGTCGATAAAACACATTTCGAACCGAACACTGATTTTGGTAATAAAATTCAATGATTTGCAAGCGTTGCTCGTTAGTAAGTCTATTCATGATGAAATGTCAAAGCATACTGAGCATCTTTCTCTTTGACACCATGTCTGAAATCCCACGTAATCTGTCAAATACTAATGCATGAAAATCCTAACCTCAAAAAAATCACCCGTTATTTGCTCAATCTTGCTGACTTTTAGCACCACATCCTATGTGAGTTAAGTAAATATTACACGAAATTTGGTCTTGTTAACTCATTAAGTGTGAGATTTATGGCAAAAATTGGCATATCTGAGCAATCAGTTGTATGGCAGCTATATGTTGGAGTCAATCGATTGCAATGACTTTTGGTGCTTACATTATGCGTATAATAAAATAGTAACACATAAAATTTAAAACGCTTATCTCTGAAACCTAGCGAGTTATAGCACAATTCTGCTTATATGAAAAATCGGTCGTATGGCAGCTTTATGCAATTGTAAGCCGATTTCAAAAATTCTTAGTGACTCTTTTAAGTATACACCAAAAAAGCAAATCACAAAGTTTTAGGTTTATAGCTCGCTAATTTAGTAAGTTATAGCACAATTCTGGATATTTTAAAATCGGTTGTATGGGAAATATAATTTATAGTCAACCGATTGGAATAATTTTTGGTATTTTCCTCATAAAAAAACTCAACGCGATTACTAAAATCTGCTTCTTAATAATTAGCATTTATATACGTTATATTTAAGCACTGAAATAATACCTTAATGAGTGCTTTCGAAACGCCAAAAAGCTATAACTGTACACTTGATATTATAAAAGGTAATCAGTGTCACATTTAAAAACAGCGCTGTCAAGCAAAGTATTTGCTTCACATATGTAAACTTGTCAAAACCCTTTTTTTTATTACATAGCACCTAAAGGTATGCAGCACTTGCGGACGCTTAAAGCTATAATTTAATATATGAAATTCCTCAACTTCCGTTTATTGCCGTAAATATGCAGCTAAGCGTTAGTTGTCAGCTGTCAAGTGTTTGCAAAGTAAAGCGAAAGATTTAATGCCCGTTTATGCGCCTAAAAGTATACAAATAACAATGTGTCTAATATTAAAATAGACAGACTTAATGCGTTGTGGCTCAGCGGTGAAAATATTATGGTGGAGTTGAGGAAAATATACACAAAGAAGCATACAAACATACATACATATATGTATATTATATAGAGTTGGGCACACGTATATTATGTAAAGTATGCAGCACAAAAACGCTTAAATAAAAGTGCAAAAGTACGCATATAAATGTAAACTTATGGTTGAGTATATCTGTACTATATATGTATGTGCTGGAGCCCTACACATACGCACATACACTTTAATATATATAAAAGGAATTACTGTCAAAGTGCCACTTTGCCTCTTGTACGCGCTGACATAATCCCGAATAATCCACGTAGACTCACGTAGGTTCATGATGTTTATATTGTGTGTGTACTTAATAATATCATATATATAAATATAGTACTCGATAATATAAACGCGTTCCCATTTATGTTCTACATTCAAGAGTGCAATATTTATGGCTGAAACTAGATCTAGGGCAGTAGGTAACTAAACAGAAAAATTGAGAGCTACTTCCGCAAATTTAAAAAAAAAGAGGCGCAAAATAAAAAGTTATAAATTTAGATCCTCACTACCAGTTGAAGGGTACGAGAAATGCAAAATTTTTCAAAGGTATGTGGAGGTTAAGGGAAGTATTGACCCGATTTCACCCTTTTATAGCACACAGGCCTACTACTATTAGAAAAGAATTTTCTCTGAATTCCGTTTATACAACTCGTACTCATTCACTGATATTTTGGTTAAAAAGTCAACTTTAAATGCAGGGTCCACATATTAAAAATAGCCTTGGTTAGATTTGGACAATTTTTGATTTTAAGGTGCCATACTAAAAAGTACTTTTTGTGCGAAGTTTATGCTTTTAGTTGTTTTTGATCGATGCTCTCGAACATAGTGGGCTCCAGTCAAGGAAAGAGAAAGCTCCCAGTGTCGACGACAATCATCATCCTATTATATGGAGCTGAGATCTGCGCTGATAGCTTAAAAAAAATAAAGAAAAAAACGGGGTAAGGTCGTGGCCAGAGTGCATCTTAGAGGTACATCAGCTTACCGAATAGTATCCAATGATGCAATATTAGTTATAAGCGGTAACGCCCCAATGCTCTGGCCTCACAAAAGAAAAAAGCAGTGGGAGCTAAAGAAAACATCCGAAAACAACAACAGAGATTGAACGAATAAAAAAATACACGACACCCGCATGGCAACGAAGTGGGGAGAATAAGACTTACGACAGATGAACGAATAGTCTTATAAAATAACTAAACATATGAACAAGCCGTAAATTCGGAGAAGTAAATTTTGCACAATTCGGTTGTTATCCGGTCACGGATAAATATACCTCTATAGAATAAGAAAAGTCGAACAGCTGTTATGCTTCTACAAAGATGCGGCAGATGACGACGCTGAACACACTTTCTTTGAATGTGTGCGATGACAACGAGTAGAACGCTATAGAAGGCCAACCAGGTACGCGGATAATTTAATCAGTGTCATGCTCATGCATTTAGTTATTAAAAAATAATGAAAAAGAATTTATAAGAAAAGTTTTGAATATTTTATTTTGAGTACAAACATTTTTATAAAAAAAATCTAACTAAAATTTTGGCAAAAGAAGTTTTAAGAAACATTTAAAGAAAAATTAAAAAAAAAATTTTTTTTTGGAAAATATTCTCCAAAAACACTTAAAGAAAAGAAGAAAAAAAGCCTTAAAAAAACGAAAAACAAAATTAAAAAAAAAAAAAAAATATATAGAAAATATAAACAAAAATTAAATATTCTTAAGAAATATTTTGAGGAAAACATAAATATAATAATAAATACTTCGAAAAATTTGCATTTTCATTTCGAAAGCCTTCTCTAATAAACAAACACAAAAAAAAAACAAATATTTAAACAGAAAATGAAATATTTTTAAGCAATATGTTGAAATTAGATGTTATTAAGGAGTAGGTTGAAGCAAATTAAAAATAAATTTCAAAAATTTGTTTTAAATTCAATTGAAGAAAACTTACAATAAAATGTTTAATATAAAAATTTTCACTACAATTTGTTGAAGTGAATATTGTTATTAGAAAAAAATAAGTAAGCCTTTGAAGAAATTAATTCTTTTGTTTATTTCCATAGATATAATTGCGATTAGTTTTCAACATTTTACTACTGTAGTTTTTTTTGAGACATTTTTTGTTTTCATTTTTAATAATTATGGTAAGTGTTCTTTTCTGCATAAATTTATAATAATAAATATGTTTAAATATACTTAAATAAATTAAATAACTCTTAGTTTAGTCAAGCTTCAAATTATTAAATATTTAAATTAAATATTTATTTTATTTTTTAATTAATTTATTATCTTTATTATTTTTATATCATGTCTTATATTTTATATATAATATTTTATATATTTTAAACACACTTTTAATTTTTTTTAATATCAAAATGATAATTTTTTGTAAAAATAATTTTTAAGTAATTTTTTTAAGGGGGTATTGTACTCCAGAATTTTGAAAAATTCGATTTTTTTTATATATTTAAGGTTTAGACTTTCAAAAATATAACTTTAGAAGTATTTTGCAAAATTCGACTTACTTTCGGAGATACAGCCGATTTTGTGGGGTGGGCTCGGGGTTCACTAGAATTCCACACGGTACCGGCATTCTTTATATAATCCTTTATCGTTCCTACCAGCATCGTGTCAAAATTTTTGTTTTTAATATTTTTAAAAAATTCAGGAATTTCAAAAAAAAGCGTAAAAAATTATTTTTATTTTCAGGCAGTCGCCATTTTTCAAAAAAAAAAAAAATTTCGTGTTCCCGGACTATGACTGTTGTCCTTAATGATTAAGAATTTCTTTTGATTTTTGTTTTTAAACCACCAGGAAAGTCAGGAGCAAAGTCACCAGGATGCGCCATTTTTTTACACCTGTCTCTCCCCCCCTCTAATTATTTTAAGTTTTAATATTGTTTGTAACATTTTTTTTCTGTATTCTTAAGATATCAATAAAAACACCATAAAAAAGTTTATGGTAAAAACATTTTTGGTTTTTTTTTTTATAAAATTCAAAAAACTGGCCAAAATTTGATTTCTAGAGTAGAATACCTAGTTAATTTTATTTTAAAGATTTTTAATAATTTTTTTTTTTCAAAAACAATTTTTCTTTTTTTTAATTTTTTTGAGACAAATTTTTAATTTTTTTTAATAAAATTTTAATCATAATAAAATATATTTTTTTTTTTAAATGTTAGTGCGGCCGCTCACTTATATTTTGCAATTCTATATATACACACATATGTGCATGCGCATAAATGTATATATCCTTTTTTATTTTTGCACATTCCGCTATTTAGCGACATTGTATCAAATTGTAATGCCGCGTTGCAGCAAACCACTGCGCTTCGCAACTAAGCAGCGATTTTTAAGGCCACTTCCTGCTGTGTGCGCATTATTTTTTATTATTTCTCATCCTTTTTATAGATATTTTCCAGCACAAAATATTTTTTATTATTTTGCTTTTCAATAGCAAAAAATATATACATATGTATATATTTATTTTGTTATTGTTGCAATTTTTTGTGCTGCTTATGCACGCTTTAACAAAACACGCTAACAAATTATTGTGGCGCAGCTGAAAAAACATACATACTCATGCATTTTTGAGTTGATTGCGTGAGCGTGTAACAAAAAAATTGAAAGGTTGCTCATACCACGCGGTGGCCCATTATAATGCTGCCAATGCGGGATTGAGTGGCTGCTTTGTATTTATGTATTTATGTAGATATTTGTGTTTGTGTGTGTGTCTGTTGGTTGCTATTTTGCGCGATTTTTACGTGTAACCATTTGAACGTTGTTGTTGCTATTCAACACGCTCTCTGTACGCTAGATATAAGTGTTTTTTTTTAGCAACGAGTCAAAGATTGTTTATTTACGACTTTTTTATGGGTCAACAAAGCAGCAGCCGTAACAAATCAGCAATCAGCAGAGTGGAAGCAATGCAAAATCCTCTAAATATATATTTACGTGTGCATATATAGATTGGAAAAAATTCTAAAAAAGCTTCAAGGCTTTCCGCTATGTGTGTGTGTGCGTTGAAGCGCTTGTTTGTGTATGGTGTCGCATTGATTTGACATTCGGCATAACAGTAGGTGAATAAAGGCGTAGCAAAGGTACATACACACACTTACAGACATATATAAGTACGATGAGTTGCTGGCGACTGCAAGCGCGCCCGTTTGCTTTACTTTATATTTATAGAAATGTATGTTTGTGTTAGTGCGCTCGCAAGGTTTTGTAGAATAAGCCAGCAAGTGTTGGCGTTTAAAAAATTGGCTCACTTTTTGTTTGCCAAGCACTCACACTCAAGGTTGCATTAGCACGTCTACTGCCACCGCTGCGCATTTCGAAAATTGTTATGACGCGCTGGGCTCATGTTTATGCGCGACAACTCAATTGCTTTTTCCCCATTTTTTTTTAAATTTTTTTCCATATTATCTTTTACATATTTTATATGTTTTTAACAAACAAAATATTTTTTCGCGTAAAATTTATTGGTTATTCATACTTTTTGGGTGAATGTGTCATAAAATTTGTTGCAGCTTTTTTTATCATACACATGTGTGAGTGTGTATAAAAATGTGTAAATGCAAAAATGCAATAAAATGGAGTGAAATAAAATAATATAATGTGATTATTATCGTTACAGCTTCGCGCGTCAATAACTTCATTTGCATTTATTGAGTGCAGTTGGCTGAAGCCGAGCCCGTTTTATGGCGGTTTTTGGGTCTTTATCATAAAGTGCATGAATTTAAAAAAAAAATGAAATATTTGCGCAAAAAAATTTAAATGGGATTTACTAAGAGTTTACTTTATTAAATTAAAAAATAGTATATTAATGTGACAACGATTCATTATTAAATTTTGAGCATAAAATAAAATTATTTATAAAAATAAATAAATATTTCATATAAAATAAATTTGCAATGCATTTAATTGCTTTTATCTCTTTTCTTCTTTTTTTTGAAATTGAGGCTTTGCATCAAGTTAAGTTTTTTTAACTTAATGTTTTGTTTTTCTTTATCAATTCGCTTTACTTTCTTCATATTTTTAAAAGGATTTTTGCATGTTTTTTTTTCTTTTTTCATCGGGTTTTTCATAATATTTTATTTTGTAAAATTTAGATTTCTTTTAAAACTAAATTGTTAATAATTTTTTTTAAATTTGATTTATCGTAATTTTTTTCTTTGCCAACATAACTCATTTATTTTTAAATTTGCTTCACCTTTGATTTTAAAATTTTATTAAAGGGGTATTCTACTCTAGAATTTTGAAAAATTCGATTTTTTTCATATATTTAAAGTTTAGCCACTTAAGAACATATTCACCAAAGTATTCTAGTCTAGAATACCCCCTTAAAAAGTGATTAAAATGGAGAGGCGTAATAGCTTCCTCACTAAAAATATTGCATTGTCGAATTTATATTCAATATATATGTGAGAAGGCTGGCAATTCTTTATATGAGTGTAAGTAGATACTTGGCACAATTTCGGAGCTCTCTCCCTCTCTCATGCACTGGCGCAACACAGCCTGAAAATTAACGCACCGGAAGCTAAAGGAAAGGAAGCAGAGGCTCACTGCGTTGTGCATAACGGGAGCTTTATTTAAGATCAACTCTATAGGCGGCTCTCGAGCTGGTAGTAAATTTGCCTTCTATACATATACCTCTTTGCTAAAAACTGCGCAGCAAAGTCGGCGGGACGACTAATGGCTGCAGGTGAATTTACATAAAGAACCTTCGAGCATGCGTAATGGCGATTTGACAAATACCGACTACTTCATCCCATTTTTCAACTTGGAAAGGGTTCAAAGTAAACAAAAAAAAAAAACAACAAGAAAATGGTTGGCGTAAAGGCACATTATGGAGGATTGAGTTAAAGCGGGAATGTATCCAGAGTTAGCCTTAAGTTGTCGGACCACTGCAGTATATGTATTTCGTAGACAGCCAAGCAGCATCAAGGCAGTAATCTCGTATCACATATCGGCCAGAGTTATCTTGGGAAGCAGTGCAGCTGAGGACGTTACAAAGCCGCAGAAATAACTGAACAGCTACTGCTTACAGAAAATACAGCTCATTGCGAAATGGTAGCGAAATATGGGCAGATAAATTAAACGTGAAACAATGATGAAAAGTACTTGCTAAGGTGTAGAAGACAGCTGCGCTGAGAGCCGCCTCGCCCTACCTGCGTATCGCACTGATGATAAGTGGCCAATAGATCTACACGCAAAACAAAGAACGATGGTTAGAAATACACATGTCTACAAGACAACAGGCGAGGAAACAAATACTTGAACTCTGGCAAGATCAGTGGACAAGGAAGTACAAAGGAAGATGGAACGTTAAACTAATTAAAGATAAATAGATGTGGTACAGAAGGGAATACTACGGATAATACGGGTATTTCTGAAAATACTTGTACTACATTTGAAAAACAGAAAATCCGGCATGTATTCACGGAGACAACCCACCAGACGATGCAAATCACAGCTTTTTAAGTGCGGACGATGTAAAGAAGCACGAAGGGCTTTAGAAAAACAAGCAACAAGGTTGGAAAAATCAATATGGAAAGCCTTGTAGAAAAAATGACAAATAGCGACCAAAGCTAAGATCAGTACCATATCCGGTATATGTACTACGCACTTTATAAAGAGATATGGAAGCCTGATGATTAGACTAAATTAATTAATATTTAATTAAACTTTCTACTAGTTATACTATTTGCACTTTTTATATAAAAACGTTTTTAATTTTTTTTTAAATTCGTTTTTTATTTAAAATACTTTTAATCTAAAGCTTTTATTTTCTTTATAATAAATTGTATTTAAAAAATAAATAAAATACAAAATTTTAATAAATCTTAAATTTTTTATATTAAATAAAGTTATTATTATTAAAAAATATTTAAAATATTTTTAATTAAGACTTTTTTATTTTAAAACAAAAATTAAAACTTTTTAATTTTTTTACATTTTTTAATTTTTTTTTAATTTTTTAATATTTCATAATTGTTGTATTTTTCTAAATTTAGAAAATATTAAAATTTTTTATGTTATTTAAAAGAATTTTTATTTAATTCAAAATAATTTTAATATATCTTTTTTTATTTTATTTAAAATAATTTTTATATAAAACATTTAATTTAAAAAATAAAATAAAATTATATATATTGACATTTTTTTAAATAAAATAAAAAAATATATATTAAAATTATTTTAAATTAAATTAAATTTTTTTATTTTATTTAAAATTAAAATTATTTTAAATTAAATTAAAATTTTTTATATTATTTAAAATAATTTTAATTTCATTTAAAATAATTTTAATATATCTTTTTTTATTTTATTTAAAAAGTTTTTTATTTAAAAAAAATTAATTTAAAAAAAAAATTAAAATTATTTTAAATGAAATAAAAAAATGCTAATAAAAAATAGTTGAAAATTTTGTAATACAAAAATAATTAAAATTATAATATAAAAAATTTTTGATATAAAAATTGCAAATAGGAAAGGAAAGTTTTTAGTAAAAAATTAAGTAAATTATAGTAATTTAAAATAAAAATTATTTAGTTGTTAATTTAATTATTCTATTTTAATATTTTTAATTTTTAATTGCAAACAGAAAAAATAATTCAATAGCTTAAAATTTTTTGAATAGAGAATATACATTTTTAATAAAAAATTTTAAAAAGGTTTGCAAAAATTAATTATTTCAGATGAATAAGCTGGAATATTCAATATTTCCGTTTTGTTTCTCTGACTTAGATAATGAACTTGTTTCCAATTTTCTGTCTCTTTTTGAGTTACTCTCCATTCACTCAACACAACTTACTCTTATAACTAAAGATTTTAAATTTTTTTAAATATCTCCCTTTAGCGCGAAAAACTCCACTTAATTGTGCTAATTAGCTAATTAAAAGTGGATATATCCAACAACAATAATTATTTATTATATAATTTTAATATTTTTCAACAGCTGTCAAATGAATTACTACATTGACACTTAAAACAGCACAAATTAGTCAATGAGACAATAAACCCATTCGACTTGCCAACAAAATACTAATTGAGCACCCGCTGAATAATTTAATGCAATTAAAATGAGCAATAAACTAACCTTTAAAATGAGCTGCTGAATCGTATAAAATGCGTTAGTGCATTATGAAATGAAATCAGTGCAATTGACTGCGACTGAGCAGCGGCGGCGACGGATGCGCAACGCAACAAATTGTTGATATAATTAACCATGATTTTTATATTGTAAACAAAGCATTTTAATTAATTTAATTTTTATGAGAAGAAAGCGCAACATTGTGATGGCATATTTACACAATATTTTTAAAAATTATAAAGCGCTGTCTGTGCAAATAAATAATGGCGGAAATTTCAAAAGAAAAAAACTTTGTTGACATTTGGTTGTAAATTTTATCGCGCGCTCAAATTAAATATGAATGATGGCTGCTAATAAAATGGCTATCAAAGCAACACAATTTATCGCACACATGTATTGTGCAAATGTGGGTGTGTGAGTGTGTGGCAAATAACAAAAACAAACTGAAAACTACAATAATAATGTGCATAGTAAAGCGGATTTTATTGCGACAACAAGAAAATGCAACATTGCGGTGTGGCAAAATGCGAAATCTATTTATTTGTATATAATTTTTTGTTTGAAAGAAGCCGCAGCTGAAGGCTAAAATGACAATCAAAGCGCGAGAATGTAAAACATAAATAAATAAAGTGAAAAGCTGGAAACGATAAAAATTTATAGAAAAAAACAGATAAAAATAAAAACAACTTAAAGTGATAAATATTAAAAAAAATAATAAATAATATAAGATAATACAAACAAGAAACATTAAAAGAAAAAAAAAATAAAACAATCAAAATTTATTTCAAAAAACACACTAACAATTTGACAAAAATTAAAAAGTTTGCCCGCCATAAATATTCTACAATTTCATTATAAAAACTGCCAATAAAATGAAGCGCATTATTTATCAACTGACACGGATTTAAAATTCCAGTAAAAAATTAATTTTTTCCAAATGTGTGTCGGCAACGCCATTAGCTTTATGAGCCATGTAAATATTATTATGTTGCTGCACTAAAATTGATTTACTGCAGATAATGCGCGGTTTTTTATGCATTGTTGTTTTAATTAAATTGTTGTTATAAATAAGGAAGTGCTTTTCCACATTTTTTAACGATACAAAGAATTTTTATAAAGATGCTGTAAATATTTAATTGAACAGCGTTTGTACTTCCGTTTGATAGTTTCTGTTTTTGTATATTTTTGTGTGAAAAAAAGCTAGGAAGAGTGAAAGAAGATTCAAAAAAATTAAAAAATATCTAAAAAAATACTTAACGTTTCGAAAAAAAAAATACTATAAAAAAAAATTACAAAATAAATATATAGGGCAAAAAAAAATTACTTTAAAAATTTCAAAACAGAATTGTACTCCAAGAAAGTTTCAAAAAACAATTGAAAAATAATTGTTATTGAATTGCTATTATTGCTAATTATTATTATTAATATTGCTTTTATGAAAAAGAAACACACAACTTTAAAAAAATTTTTTTTAAGAATTAAAAACAATATTTTCCAAAAAAATTTAAAATTTCAACAAAAAGATTTAAACTTGATTTTTATTGAAAATGGTAAATTCGAGAAAACTTACTTAAAAAGAAAAACAAAGACAAAAATTATCTTCCAAAAAAAAAAATTGAAAAATAAATAAATATGAATGGTAGTTATTAAAATTTTAAAAATTAAAAAAAGATGATATTTTAAAAAATTTATTTTAAAAATTAAAAACAATATTTTTCAAAAAAAATTTTGAATCTCAACAAAAAAAATTTTAAACTTGATTGTTATTGAAAATGCTAAATTCAAGAAAACTTTCTTTAAAAACAAAAACACAACAATTATTGAAAAAAAATTAATAGAATAAATAAATATGAAATAGTTGTTACTAAAAATTTAAAAATTAAAAAAAATATGATATGTATATAAAAGTATATATAAGTAAGTAGAAAAACAAAAAAATTACAAAATCGCGTATTTCAAAAAAAGTTTTAAAAAATAACAAAGAATTGAAAATTAAGTGTTTTTAAAAAAGTTTATATGAAAAAAATACAACTTACAAAATCTTACTTTGAAAATTAAAAAAGAATAATATTTTCCAAAAAAAAAACAATTTACAAAATCCTACTTTAAAAATTAAAACAAGTATTTTGCAAAAAAATTTATACTTGTTTTTTGTTAAAAATGCTAAATTAAAAAATAAGAAAATATAAAAAAAAATAAATAAATAAAAGTAAAAAAAACTTACCTAAAAAAGTAACAAAAAAAGAATATTTTCCAAAAAAATTAATAGAACGAAAATATTAAAAATATTTAAAAAAGAAATGAAACTTATTAAATATTTCAAAAACTAAAAAAATGACCAAAATCAAAAAATTACAAAAAAAATACAAAAAAAAAAATTACAAAAAAAAAAAACAATTACAAAAAAAAATTACTTTGAAATTTTTAAATTAAAATTACACTTGTTTTTTGTTAAAAATGCAAAATTAAAAAATAAAAAAAAATCATAAAAACTTACCTAAAAAAGTAACAAAAAAAGAATATTTTCCAAAAAAAAAATAATAGAACGAAAAATATTAAAAATAATTAAAAACGAAATGATAGTTATTAAAGATTTAAAAAAATAAAAAAATGACCAAAAAATTACAAAAAACAAAAAAAAATAGAAAAAAATTACAAAAAAAAATTACAAACAATAAATTATAAAAAAAAATTACAAAAAAAAAATTACTTTTAAATTTTTAAAACAAAATGTGTTTCCAAAAAAGTTTTAGAAATTTAAAATAATTGAAAAAATGAAAAATACAAAACAGTTTACTAAATTTTACTTTGAAAATTAAATAAAATATTATCCAAAAAACATTTTACAAAAGCTTACTTAAACAAATTAAAAAAAAGAAAAAAAATTAAAAACCCCCAATAAAATTAAAATTTGATTGTTATTAAAAATGCTAAATTGAAAAATAAATAAAAATCAGGAAAACTTACCTAAAAAAAAACGAAAAAGATGTTTCCCAAAAGATTAAAAAAAGTATTTAATGTTTGATGAATAAATCTAAGAGGCAATTCAAAAAATAAATATGTAATGGTACTTGTTATAATTTTACTATAAACTCTTTTCACAAAAATTTTTTAATTCTAAAAAAGTAAGTACATATAAGAGACACCAAACGACAGATCTTATGCTGTTTTGAAAACGCAAATTTTTTTGTCTTTGGGATTATAAGTATTTTCAGAGTTTATAAGTTATAGAGTATTTTAGAAATTTTTGAAAATTTCGTTCACACAAACTCTGTTTCTAATTTAACAAAAAAATATGTTTTTTTAGGCCAATTAGATCATACAATGCCATACTGTGAAAAACCTTTTCTATTATTATAGTTTTTTTTTTATAGTTTTTCTTATCTGATTCTAAGTCAAAGATTTACACACGGTACTATGCCTTTATGCCTTTATCGAGTAACCATTTTAAAATGAAATCGCGCCTTTTATTATGTTGTATAACTGCAGTTTCAGGTTTTTTTACTTATTTCTGGTAGGTTGGGTTTTTTTTCTTCTTTGGTATTAATTGCTTCATCAAGTTTGGTTGCTACTTATGAGCAAATTTGACCTTTGCAGATGTTAATGTTGGTTTTTTTAAAAAAATTACAGTTTACCTAGCACTAGGGAACTTTCTTCAAAGTTACCAATAGCTGTACAGATTGATAATAACCACAGATCGAACTTTCATACTTAATATGTCTCATGGCGGGCCATGGAAGAATCCTGCAGAGAAGTTTTGTTCGATTTTTTCTCTTCTTCCGTAGTGACTCAAAATTCTACCGTAAAAAGTCAATATTGAAATGAAGCATGACCTAAAGTTGATTAAGGAGGATGTCTATTCCTCATTATAAGAAATCAGTGATGCTAAAAGCTTATATAGGTTTAGAACCGACGCCTAGTAGTAGACGGAAAGAGGAAAAATAACTTAGTGATCCTATAAGCTCATATATGATGCCTAGTAACAGACAAATAATAGAAGTGAAATTTTTTTTATTTGAAATTAGTAAAAAATTTAATTTCTTAAGTAACAATTCGAACATGAACTTCTTCGTTCGAATTCTTATGAACACATAAGGTGGAAAGTCAAATTTGTGTATAGTCTCTAAATGGGTTTGGTCAATACAGGTGCCATAAAGGTTGAAACGTTCATCGAAGCTCTTTACCTACGTGGGTTCTTTTATCGACTTTTTGTGTGAAATGCAATTTTATAATTACTAAAATACTCTGGCTGATTTAAGCCTACATGACGCAAGGGGCTGAGGTGGAGTCACCTCGAATGTTGTTAAGAAAGGTCTTAGAGAAAGCAAAGCAAAGAGAAACCATTCTCGTCATTGACACCGACGCAAACTCATGGTATAGCAATGTGTAAAAACTATAGAAAAACAATCTGGGACCTGAAGGCAGCTCCGAATATCCCTTCCAGAGGAGCCAGGGAAGAAATTCTGGACCTCTCCTGACTCGGTGAGTAATTGCGTGGAAGTCGTCAGGACTGCCTATACTTTAAGAGTTCCAATTAAATCACCGAGTAGCTGAGGGAAACCCTTCTGGCGGATATTAAAATTCTTATTGGAGTTCTTGTAGGCGGTTCTTCAGCAAGGCTCATAGGAGTGGGGCAACTAACGATTGAGCTTTGTACAAAGCAAGACTCGCAATCTAAATGACCGAAATAAAGAATTTACAAGTCCGAAATAAGGAAGTCCCGGAAGTGTTAGTCGAAAATCTATTGCGGAAAGGTGGATGGCCGTCATAAGTCTTCCTCACAAAAAACCCATTACTTCAGGAAATTAAAGGATGGGAATGGTAGCAAGTCTTCCTTAGGCTGCTCCTGGATGCTCACTTTCTAAGCAATACTTCCCCTGGAAAGTACTTCTTGGAGTGCTCCTAAGCCTATAATATTCTGCGGAATTTTTGTATGGCGAGAGATGCTGAAAAAGCCTCGGGATTGTACATTATAGTCTATGTGGTCAGCCATCTAACCTAACCTAAAATACTACTTTTCTTAAACTCATTTACAATTTTCAATTATTTACAGCACAAACCTACTTTTTGTAATCTGGTAATGAAACACCCATTATTTATTTTAGTTTATGCAAATCCGCCACTAATTTCGTTGATTACTTTATGACCTCGTCTACGATTAAATGAAAATTTGTTGCGCAGTTTTTCGCCATATAACCAATATCCGCGTTGCCAACTATTTAAATGAGGAGTGAAAGAAACAGGCAAATGGCGGAGAGCGCCTAATTCACTTTGCCGAAATCCCACTTAATGCAGTTGAATAATTCGAAAAAGTCTTTGGCCGCCTACCCTCAAGGGAGCTTTTTGTTACTCTTTTCTACACTTTGCACCGCCATCTCCCTTTTGTCGTTGATATATTTAATGAAGCCTTACTGCCTCTCGCTACCAACTGTTACGCCTCTCTAATTCAATTCAATTTAATACGCTTCGCTGCTCTTCAATTTTCGCCTTTTGTTTACTTTCACTACAAAATTTTTTCTTACCATTTCCATTTCCCTTTCACCTTTGCTTTGTTACTTAGATATCCTCGTTTATGTGTATATAAACTCCGTCTCTCTCCGGCGCACAAATCTATCAAAGTGGCGTATGTACATATATAGTTTGCCGACCGCGCCTTGTGGCAGCGCTTAAGTTCGCTTGGCGAAACAGCAAAAACCACAACAATGACAACAATAACGAAACGTAACGAAACGCCCTAACGCCTACCGCTATCAGCAATGCCGCGGTCTTCAGTCTTCTACGCCAGTGTTGCCATAGTGTTTGCTTAATTGTTTTCGACAGCTATGATTGTTTGCTGCAATTTGTTGTTATTGTAATGTGTTTGCTTGTCGGCTTTTGGCCGGGAAGTGCCGACATTCGAAACCGCGTAAATCCACGCAAATCAATTGGCGCTTACTGCACGCGTCGCCTTAGTGCTCTGTACACTGTTATAGTTGTTATTATAGTGGTTACTTGCTGTTGTTATTGTTGTTGTGTGTTGTTATTAATGCGGCTTCAATGTTATTTTGTGTAAATTTTGATTTTTGGCAAAAAGTCAACAGAACGCACAAAAACACGCTCAAGACAAAGGCGCATAGCAAATAGCTGAAGGGGAGTGCCGCAGCAGTGGTACGCGTGTGGATGTGGCGCAAAAGTGAAAACAACTTTCGCAGATTTGTATCTTAATTGTTGTTGCTTGTTGCCATTGTGTACAGCTGAGCTGACAAGTAATTGAAACATTTTGTACAATTTCCATGCCGAGGCACTTGGGTTTTCGGCTTTTTGCTAAGGAGATGTGCCGTGGGCGGAATTGGCTTGAAGAAGTCAAGGATGGCTGAAATGGTGAAGATTTAATTGAATTTGAAAGCAGTGTGGGTGGGTGAAAAACGTTGGAAAATTCCATAAAGAACCAAGGTCAATTGTTTTGCTTGCTTGATCCATAGAAACTTTCAAGCTATTGTCCAGCTCAATTTTGACTAGACTGTTTCAAATTTGAAGTCCATATCAATAGAATTACTCAATTAATAGAAAATTTGTTCCAAAGGTAATACGCCTTTCAACTTTAGAAGCTCCCGAATTAAAATGTATCTAAAGTCAGCTGTTCGTCGACATTACATGGACTCAAATGAGGAACTGTATTTAGAGCTAATGCGGTTAACTCAGGCCATACTTGGCATATAGTGCCGCAAAGTTACGTCCATAAACTCGCGGTATCATGTAAGGTCTCAGCCGTCTTACAGCTCATCTCAAACATGTCAACTAGTAAGCTGTTCGTCGAAGTTAAATGGCCTTGGGTTCAAAAATTGTATTTGAACTGTATTGCGTTTAACTCAAGCCCTATTTTGGCATACCATACACAAATCTTACAATCATGGAAGGAAATGAACAAAGATGACCCTAACTAAAAGCGAAATTTTGCCTTTAAGTGAAAAACCAGCTTTTCTTTAGTTGATAGACCGCTTCAACATTATCATTCACAGTCGGCACATCAACAGTTTAGTTATTAGAGACGCGAATGAATTATTACGGGGTCCTACTGAACCCTTGACTATATCTTTTTTGCCTTACTGGATAGGTGGTAAAAGCTGATTAGTACACAATTTGTACTGTCCTCCGAATCATTTAAGTACCTCTAACTCAGACAGAAGTCTTGTTGTTTATGAGTTTATTCATGACTTCATAAGATCTTCCACTTTATCCTTTTCTTTCTAACTTAATAATGAGATTAAAATTAGGGGTTGTATATGTTTTTTTAACATTCCTCAGTACACAGATCTTTAATTATAATCCATGCATAACTTGGAGGAAAAAATCAAAAAATTAATTATACAAATATTCATTTTGAGCTTGTCAGTGTTTTTAAATAATCTCCATGAGCTAAAGGAAAACAAATGTTTGGGTCTGAAAGGACTTCGATATAACATTACAGTTAACTTTACTATATGATTTAGGAATTTATCGTGGGATTTTTATACATAGAGGATTACAAACTTATGATATTCAGCTTAGCAAACATCATAAAAAAGGGTTTCGATGTGTGGCAACTACAAATCAAAATCAAAATTCGTGGATCAAAAAACAAAGTCAGATCTAAGAAAAAAGGTTATGAATTGAAACGGTTTTGAGAGTAATACTATACATAATAAATACGAAGCTTACAAAATCCTATATATGTAAATTTTGGTCTTGTTATAACTCATATTTTAGCGTTGCCACCTGGCTGAAAATATTTTTTATAGTAATTCAAAAGTTAAATTTGTTTTCAAAATCTGCGCACAAAAATTTTGATATGAATTTTTTGAACGACGTTCGTACGGAGTTGCCACATTTATTGGAATTTTAAATATTTTTATACAAAAGGAAATAAAGCAATATGGATTTGATATGCGTTCAAGTAACGTTATTTCAAAACTATAATCGTATGAGGTTGCCAGATTTTATTAACTTTTGAACGGTGGACGCTAAAAGAAATAACTTATCCATGCGTTTACCAGTTTCAATTAATGATGTTGCCATCTAATTGCACATATGTATATATAAACTTGTTGAACTTTGATATTTTAAAACATTGAATATATGAGGTTGCCACCTGTTTAAAAATTTAGCAAAAATAATTGCTTAGCATAACTGAAAAAAAAAGTTAAAAAGTTAAAAAGCATAATCAAATAAAGTTATTTCCAAAACTATAATCGTATGAGGTTGCCAGATTTTATTATTTTTTGAACAGTGGGTGCTAAAAGAAATAACTTATTCATGCGTTTACCAGTTTAAATTAATGATGTTGCCATCTGATAGTATGTACATATGTATATATAAACTACTTTGTTATTTTAAAACATTGAATACATGAGGTTGCCATCTGTTTTAAAATTTAGCAAAAATAATTGCTAAGCATAATTGAAAATTCGTAAGAAGCTTAAATGTAAAATGATAATAACCAAATTTAATTTTTTGTTTTTTTCAAAATTAAGACTATATGAGGTTGCCAACTGTTTTTAATTAAAAAAAAAATAATTTTCTGAAAATTCGCAAGAACCGTGGATGTCAAATACTGATACAAGAATATTTTTTTGTTGGTTTGTTAGTTTAAATTCATGGCATTGCCACCTAATTTGAAATATTCATTAGTTAATTTGTTACTAATTGTAGTTTTAAAATATTTAAGTTTTAAAATAGTAAATACATAATATTTTAGTTTGAACATTTGTAATAACAATGAATTTATAAACAGTCTAGTTTCCGAAAGTTTGACCGTTTAAGTTGATAAGGTTGCCACTTAATTTGAAGCATGCGAAATCAATATTTTTCAAAAACTGAAAGAACTGTGACTTTAAAAAAATATTGCCATAAATGGTTTGTTGTAAAAAATTTCTGGAATTGCCACCTGTTTTCAAATGCAAATTTTTTTATAAAACTGGAGATATTTTCAAACGTTTTGTAGTTAAACTTTAAAACGTTTTTATAATTAAAAAAAAAAAAACAATACTTATGTATAAATTATTTTACTTTTAGATCATAAAAATGTTTTCCTTTTATTTCTTTTTACTTGTTCTTTAATCCCAATCAATAAATCAGGTATCAACGACTGTTAACTGATAAATTTTACACAAAAATGTCAAACATGTCAACACAACTCAGAATACAAGTGTGCGCATGTGTAAGTGCGAACATTGCCAATACAATTTACATATTTATAAGCCTACAAGAGATAGTTAATTAAAAGCGGTTTTATTGGTTGTTTAAAAAAGTCAAAACGGAAGTTAAAAGTTGAGGCTGCAATTTACGGGCACACGAATTGAAAGCAAATAAAATCCGCAACCATAAATACATACGTGAATTAAGTATGACGGTAACATATATTTACCGTTAATGTGAAAAATATGCGACACACATTGATTTATGCGCACTGCAGTGGCTTAATGCGCGCCTGGCTATGTACGCGCATGCGTGTATTTGCATTTCCTACCGGGTCATCGATCAATGTCGTTGAATAACTGCGCGACACAATTTATGCCGAGCGTTGTGGTTGTTATTAACGGTAAATTTTGTACTGAAATGAGTTTATTAAAGCAAACATGCTTGTCAACAGGCGCGCAGAATGACATATGTTCGCACATTAAGGTGGTAGGTAAATGTAAAAAGAAAATTTTTATAACAGATTCGGAAAAACTGAAGGTTGGAGTCCGCTATATGATTGACTAGAATTTCCCAAATCGGAATCATAGCTTGATTCAGATGTATTTAACTTAGCGTTTACTGACTGAGTACGTTAAATTGTATAAAATCACAATTCAGATTTATGAAGAACCACCCTGATGTATGGTAGTTACAAAACCGTTATATGATTGACCCAGTTTGTAGCTGGAATTGTGGTGCCTTTTATATTTTTATCGACTGGGTACATAAAACTGTAAAAAATAACTTTTTAGATTTCTTAAGAACCACCCTAAGTATAAAATATACCGTCAATTAAAAATTCATAAATCAGAATTGCAGTCATGTTGGCAAAAATTTACGTCAAAAAGCAACTTATTTGTTTTATTAAGGACCACCCTAAAGTATGAAAAATACCGTTTTATGTGTCTAAACTTAATTAAAAATTCGTAAATTGGAATTAAATTTTTTTTTGGATTTTTGAATTTTGAAGATACACAATTGCGGAATTTTTAGCGCCGCCCTAATGCATATGATAATATAAATATAAATTTAAACCCAGCTGTAAGAAATCGCAATTCCAATTTTTAAGTACCACCTTTATATGCAACGCAATTCCAATTTTTTAAGTACCACCCAAATATACATATGCTATATAATAACATATACTTGTGCTACACAAACGCTCCAATATGCACCCTTTGCCTTCTAGTGTCACGCCAGTGCACTGTGGACATTGAGGTCAGCGTGAATAATCGAAAATTGCATGCAGCACGAAATGAGTTGCATACTTTATGGCGTGCAGCGGCATAAGTGTTGTTTAATTTATTTTAAATAATAACACGCATGCCGAGTATATGCGCGGATAGTTGCATGCCAGCCACAACAACATGCATCATTATGTGGCATGTTGCAATGTTGCATTTATTCAACGTGCCACGTCCCTGCTGTGACCGCAGTGCGGCGCTTTTTAAGTACAAATTAACAGCGCGTAAATATGCATGTGTGTGTGTGTGCATTCATGCAAAAATATTTACTGCCTAGGCAACATTGTTGTGATTATTGTTGTTGTTGTTGATATTTCCAATATTGATTGTTTGATTGATTGGTTGATTTGTCGTGCGCTGTTGTTATTGTACGCCGGATGTGGAAATTAACAGCCAACAGTTTGTACATAAATTATTCGGCATTTATCCCTGCATGCCGTTGTTGTTATGCCGATAATGAGTGGGAAGTACGAGTGCATGAAATTCTTCAACAAATAAAAGCGTGTTAAAAATTTATTATGTAATATTTATCTTTAGCGTTATGCGGACATTTTCCGAAATGAAAATGAATTTGCAATATTTTTAACGCAATTTATGGGTGCACTTACGCACGCTAGCTGGTAGGCCTTATAAATGGGTAAGCCTTACAAATGCCGTTTGAAATACGAACATCTCATTATAGTATCAGCTCGCAACAGCAAGCTGAGCCAACTTCGTCATTTGGCATTTTTCAAAAAGCTCTAGAAATTTTCCTTGTCTCTTTGCTACGATCTCGTCGCATTTGTGAAGTTCCAAATCAAAAACAAAAAAAAATATATAAAAAATTGAAAAAAAAAAAAAATTAAAAAAAAAAAATTGATTTTTTGACACCTAAGCCCCCCTTTTCGTAGACGAGGTCACATATAGTTTTCGCTCGGGAAAAAATCTTCGAAAAAGTCTTCGAAAGTTTAACTTACTGATCACTGCAGAGTATTTTCTTTAGATTTCAACACCTGCGACCCAAATTTTTGTGAAGCCGCCTATCTACCTTTGCTATAAGCCACAAATCCTGACACTCTCCAGCAAATATGTATTTCTTCTTTCGAATTTTTACAGAACTTAGTGCTGAATGGCTTGTTAATCAAGAAGTTTTCTCGTCAATGGGGTAGTAAAACCCGAATCGGAACCGATTTTGTATGCTGCGAAAAAATGCATCTCTGAAAAAAATACGGCTGTGTAGCGGACGTTAAGCAATATCGAAAGCTCAGTCAGGATCGGGTAAGACCTCTCCGATCGGTTCGATACCAAATAAGGTTTCAGACAAGGCGACTTCCTGTAGTGCCACTTCTTAAATCTACTCCTGGATAATAATTCGAGCTGCAGCGTTGAATTGAGAAGGTAAAATCATCCACATCACGTACGCCGATAACATCGATACCATAACAACTGCTAATTCTGCATTCTTCAGGTTGAACAAAGAAGCGAAATAAATGGATCTGGTATTGAACCATGGAAAGACGATATATATTCTGTCATTAAACGAACAGTGGTTGCACTGCGACTTGGCTCCCATGTCACTGTTGACAGTCACAACTTCGAAGACGTATTTAATTTTGTGTAGCTTGGAACCAGCTTTAACACCACAACAGTATGAGTCTCGAAATCCAACCTAGAATAACTCTTGTGAACAAGTTTTAGTTCGGACTGTGTAGAAAATTGAGAAGTAAAGTCCTCCCTTGACAAACGAAGACTAAACTCTACAAGTCACTCATTATCCTCCTACAGCCATATGGTGAAGGAGCATGGAGACCTCCACTCCGTTGGAAAGCTCAGGTGGAGAAGAGTTTGGCTACATTTGGAAGCTCCAATTGGCGCCAAACAGTGAAAAGTTGCCATACTATTTAAACCAAAATATGTGAATTAGTTAGTTAGTTAGATCAGATTAGGTTAAAAAATGTGTCGAAAACGTATCCTCCTTGGATAGCTGAGAAACTGAGAACGCAGATTCAAAGTGCTACCAAAATAGTCTTCAGTTTTGACTACCAAAAATCGTTTAAGAACATTTAGCCTTGCCCACCTGAGGCTCGTAATAATTCCGGCTTTACCCACGCTTACCTCGAAGATATGACTGATGAGATATTTTAAACTCAGAATGTTTTCACCATAACTTCCTAAATACAACGTTGACAGTGGGCGCTGAACACAATTTTTGGCCTTATCGCATGTACCACTATTGGGCAATGACCAGCAATGATTATTAAAATTGCGACAAGAGGAACCTTACAGAGAGAGAGCTTAGTTCAGTAGAACTCCTGCGTACCGCATTAGTCAGAAGTATATCTTCAGCCAAGCTCATGCGAAGATATCTAGAAGACAATGGAAACCCACTTTAGTGCCAACTCGATATAAGCGGGATAAGCATGCACTCTCTTGCGAGCTCATCGGATATGCAGTTTACTGCGTTTCCAATATGAGGCGCCCAAACCAGAGCTGGATGATGAAGTAGATAAATGTATTTGCTAGTAATATCAAACACTTCTTAACTAGTTAGAGTAAAAAAAATTTCAGAATGTTCCGTCAGGCATCTAGCTTCCCTGAGACTTAAAGCGATCTACGCAGCTATGAAACTGCCGAAGAATAGCAGTCTCCCATTGTTGGTATTGCCCGTTGTGAAACATAGATAGAAGTGAGAGCCGCTCTTTGGACACCACCAAGGGTTTCAGCGAATGTCGCTTCTTTAAGCGTTCTCCACCAAATGAAACGCCATATAAAATATTATTGTCACATCCACGGTTTCTAAGAGACAGAAGGAAACGGCGGCGACCCTATATAATATATATTTACTACTGTGTCCAAAAAATAACGTGAATTTAACTGAACGCGTCGAAGGATTTGGAGAATTATTTGTTTCTTTTTAGGTTGGTAGTACTGTCAGTCACATTTATGTAAAATTTTATGTCAAAATATTCATTAGTGTTTGAGATACGTGTCGTTTTGTGAGCTGCTAAAAGTGAGTTTTTCGTTTTTTGCGATGTCGAAATTTGTTGAGCAAAGAATTTGCATTAAATTTTGTTTACGGAATCAATTTTCTGCTGCGAATACATTGAGGCTGGTGCAGAAAGCCTTTTGTGATGAGGCTATGTCTAAAAAAAAATGTTTACAAGTGGTATAGTGAGTTCCAAGCCGGCCGTGAACGTGTCGAAGGCGAAGAGCGTCCAGGGCGACCATCAACCTCAACCGATGAAGCTCACGTTCAACAAATCAAAGATTTGATGTTGAAAAACCGTCGATTAACAATTAGAGACCTTGCTGATGAAGTTGGCATATCGAAAGGCTCAGCCAATACCATTTTGAAGGATGTTTTGGGCTAGTACCGAAAATATTGAATTTTTTGGAAAAAATGTGTCGCGTTGAAGTGTGTGAAACGATGCTTTTCGACTACCAGGGTGTCATGAAATGCATTATAACTGGCGATGAGATTAGTATCTATGTTTACGACCTCGAAACAACCGATCAATCGAGCGAATATCGTGCCAAAAGAGAGCCGAGACCAAAAAAATCGCGCCAAAATCGCTCAAAAATCAAGGTCATGTTGACTGGTTTCTTCGATTATCGTGGTGTTGTGCATTATGAATTCCTTCCAACCGGTCAAACAGCCAACAAGGAATATTATTTGAACCTTATGCGTCGTTTGCGTAACGCTATCCTCCTAAAAAGGCCGGAATTGTGGAAAGACAATTCTTGGTTTTTACACCACGATAATGCACCATCCCATACTGCCCTCGTAATTCGTGATCATTTCGCCAAACACTCAACCCATATCGTTCCGCAACCACCGTATTAACCTGATCTGGCGCCGTATGACTTCTGGCTGTTCACCAAGCTCAAAAGACCGCTCCGTGGACACCGTTTTTATACGATAGAGGAGATTCAAGCCGCAGCGAAGACGAAACTGAAGGCCATCCCGGAAAGTGACTACGACTAGTATTTCGAAGATTGGAAAATCCGTTGGCGTAAGTGCATTGCATCGGGAGGTGATTACTTTGAAGGGGATGAAATTAATTTCGAAGAATGAATAAAAAATTTTCAAAATAAATACAATGTCACCTTATTTTTTGGGCACAATGGGTTGTCAAAAAAGTCTTGCGGTACCTAATATATATTATATATATGTATATATGTTTATATACATATACGTCGCTTGTGTACTTGTATGTATGTATATATATATTATTTAGGAAATATATCATGGCGAGCTGAATGATTTAGCCATATCCATTCTGACTGACTGCATATATGTGAACTAGTCTCTCAGTTTTAGAGTTATCGGTCTGAATTTTCGTGCACCTCCTTTTCTTCCCAATGAACTGCTTAGTTTCTTTAATCAACGATATCGGACCCCTATAGCATATAATTGCCATACAAACTGAACGATGAAAATTAAGTTCTTGTGTGGAAAACATTTCTATTTCGCAAGATATCTCAAGGGTATTTGGCAAGAATTATTATCCATGTCAGTGTTTTAATACCTGAAGAAATGTTTCGATCAAACTACTATAGCATATAGTTGCCATACAAACTAAACCATTAAAATGAAGCTTTTGTATCGCAAATTGCGTATTTGTGAAGTGAAATACACACCGAGCTACAGTAAAACCCAAGTTTAATTGTTTTAAGAAAGCTAAGCACTAGCAGCAACAACACTCGAATGCGCTAGGAAGTCAATTACCAAACCTTTCATACTAAAGATTAGAAGCAGTCAAAGGTATGTATGTAATAATGAAAATATTGTTGATGCCTATGCATCGCACACATTTCGATTTCGCAAACAAATTCGACTGCCAACAGCCCGCAGCTAGGCCTGCCGACGCATTACACTTGACATTTCTGCCATACAAAATGTTGTCGTCGCATGTGTACTTGTTAAATATTTGCATTTCATATGCAGAAATAATAAAAATTAAATAATATTGCATATTTTTCGGCTGACATCAATAATATGTATGTACGCATGTAAAGTCAATTACACGCACGCGTACACGCACACACACGCCCAGTAGCAACAAAGCCAGCGACTTGTGAAAATGCGCTCATTTTTGCTGTCACATGAGCGCCTACATACAATACTCAGTGCACGCTCACACATACTAGAGAGCGTGCTGTGGCACTTATTCTATATGCAAATAGTTAGCATTAAATTTACAACAATAATAACAACTAAAATGTCAAAAATTTGCAACAATTTCAACTATGAGTTTATGGTCAAGTGTACTTAGCTGGGTCATTTACATATACGAATGTACGTCTGTAAGTATATTTGAGTGTGTGCGTGAATTACTTGAGGTTTGTATATATTTAGGTATATGCGTGTGTGTGCGTGCTGGTGCTTAAGTGCGCTCATATGAGTGCGCATTTATTGTTTGAGGCTCCAAAAAATGACTGTTCAGTCGCACAAGTGGCCTGCATTTAAGCGTACAAGTGCACTACACCTACACATGCATGCATAAATATTTATAAGCACATGCAGCTGTGTGTGTGTACAGCATAGTTTAGTAGCAGCCGACACACATACGCATACACTTGAAGTGTCTATTTGTCTATGTATGCAAATATTTTGTAGTTTTTTACTTTTCTAGTGCCACTACACGCACTCATATACACGCAAACATTTCTTTACGAGTGTACATACTAATTTATGCGCTCGTCTGTATGTGTGTGCCATAATCGCACATTTATTTTGCATTTTTGCCAACTCAGCGCCAGCAGCTGTGTGTTTTGCTGGTGCCAGCAGTTTGCCAATTTGCTTACACATATATAATTGGCTGTGTATGTATATGCTTTTGTGTTAGTATTAGTGGCAGTGCAACTACTAGAAACTCTTATGTTTTATTATAATAGAGAATTGCTCGTATTTAACAACAGACCCAAATAGTTAGCTGCCGAAAGCGCATATTTGTATGGCATTTCTTAAAGCACTCTTGACATTTGGGTTTTGCTGCGCTTGTATGTGCGTGCGTGTGTGGTTATGGGTGTGCTTTTCGGGCATTTATGCATAGACAAATTACTATTGTTAAATGAGGGCAACGAAAGCTGGTCCGTGCTCGGCTGGCGTAATTGACCACTCAGCATAAGTATGGCGAAATTTCAGGGTCCATTTAACTGTTATGCACTGAATATTCAGCATTTCTCGCATGGTTTTAGCAAAAATTATGAAATTAAAAGATATAAAAAAATTATTAAATTTTTAAAAACACGAAAACCGTTAAATTTACCTGCACCGTAGCGTTAATATACTTCACAGGTGACTTTTTTATAGCAAAAAAAGATATAAAAATATCTTAATCTTGATATTGATTGGTCAGTTAGCTTGACAGCTATATGTTATAGTAAGGCGATCTGAACAATTCATTAAGAGATTGTAGCATTGCCTTGGAAAATAATTCATGACAAATTTAGCCAAGATATCTTTTCAAATAAAAAAGTGTTCCATATAAGCACTTGATCCAGATCGTTCCGTTTTTTTCGGATATCCCATCGGATCTCAATAATTCTTTCGCATATTATAGCAAAGCTTAAACAAAAGCTGTGTGCCAAACTTTTTGACGACATCTTACAGATAAAACAGTTTTCCATACAAATACGTGATTTCGATCGGTCAGTCTATATGGCAACTCTATGCTATAGTAGTCCGTTATAAGCAATTTCTTTGGAGATAGTAGCGATGCCTTGGGTAATAATTTCTGCTAAATTTCTCTAAGCCACCTCGTCAAATAAAAAAATGTTCCATGCAAAGATTTGATTTTGATCGACCAGTTGGTATGACAGCTATGTGCTTTAGTGGTCCGATATCGACAGTTGCGCTAAGTAAGCAGTTTCTTGGGGAAATAGTACGTCGTCAAAATTACAGATCGATATCTTGAAAACTGAGATACTATTGTAGTTTGCGTTTAAACAGGTAGTTGAAAGACAGACAGGCAGATCGAACTGGCCAGTTCGACTTACCGCTTCAGGATGCTTTATATGTGCAAGTATATACCATTATTTTAATAAGAGTCTTCTTGGCTCCCGTGGCTTGTGCGCTGGGTGTGGGATCCGCAGCGTAAATAACACTACAAACGAAATGAAGAGGACAGCCTCGACAACGCCTGCAAACGTGTTAAGGATTATGATTTAAGGGCATGCACCTGGAATGTTCGGTACCTTAATTGGGAAAGTGCCGCTGCCCAGCTGGTTGATGTCTTTATAAAAGTAAAGGCTGACATCACAGTCCTCTAAGAAGAGCGATGACTTGACAAGGACTTAGACGAGTAAGTGCTTGTGGCATTTACTACAGTGGTTATATATAAGAGCGCAAATTCGGTGTGGAATTGTGGTCGCGGAGGGACTCCGTCGCTGAGTACTGGCAATCACCCCGATGGATTAACGTCTATCCAACATCTGCATTAAAGCAAAGTTCTTCAAAATATCACTAAATTGCGCCTACGCCCCGACGGAAGAGAAGGATGATGTGACCAAAGTTGGCTTCTATGAGCCCTTGGAGCGCATCTATGAGAGCTACCTCCGCCACGATGTCGAAATTGTGCTTGGCGACTTTAACGCCAGGGTGGACGAAGAAGGTATCTTTGACACAACGGTCGGTAAATTCAGCCTCCTTGATAAAACAAGTAGGTTGAGGCTAATCGACTTCGCCGGGGCCCAAAATATGGTTACCTGTGGTACAAGATGACTTAATCAAACCGTGAACTAAGAACATTCGTTGGATGAAAGAAATTAAAATTCATAATATATTTGATATACCTAACAAAAGCCATATACTCTGTGTCCAAAAAATAAGGTTATATTTGAATTTAAACTGCGCGCGTCGAAGGATTTGAAGAATTATTTTTTTTAGGTTGGTAGTACTGTCAGTCATATTTATGTAAAATTTAATGTCAAAATATTCATTATTGTTTGAAATACGTGTTGTTTTGTAAAAAAATGTTTACATGTGATATAGTGAGTTCCAAGCCGGCCGTGAACGTGTCGAAGACGAAGAGCGTCCAGGGCGACCATCAACCTCAACCGAGGAAGCTCACGTACAACAAATCAAAGATTTGGTGTTGAAAAGCCGTCGATTAACAGTTAGAGACCTTGCCGATGAAGTTGGCATATCGAAAGGCTCAGCCAATATCGTTTTGAAGGATGTTTTGGGCCTCAAGCGCGTCAAATCTCGACTGGTACCGAAAACATTTAATTTTTTGGAAAAAAAGCGTCGCGTTGAAGTGTGTGAAACTAACTATAACTGGCAATGAGACTTGGATCTATGCTTACGAAACCGAAACAACCGATCGGTCGAGCGAATATCGTGCCAGAAGAGAGCCGAGACCAAAAAAATCTGGCGCCGTGCGACATCTGGCTGTTCACTAAGCTCAAAAGACCGCTCCGGGGACACCGTTTTTATACGATAGAGGAGATTCAAGCCGCAGCGAAGACGGAACTGAAGGCCATCCCGGAAAGTGACTAAAACCTGTGTTTCGAAGATTGGAAAATCCCTTGGCATAAGTGCATTGCATCGGGATTACTTTGAAGGAGATGAAATTGATTAACAAATAAAGACTTTTCAAAATAAATGCAATTTCACAGTAGTACGTCAGAGTCTTGAAATCTAATCGACGAAAACCTCGAATGTAAATGGGGATAAGTCGGCTTGGCTAGAGGAAGTCCAAAAAGTGTAAGGAGGAGTTCCTGTGGAGATAAAGAAAGTTGACTTTCTAAGCCTAGGTGGTGCTATTCAGGCAAGTGTCTTTTAAAAGGAACCGAATTGAGTCAAAATTATTATAGTATTATTAACAGGTCTTCAGCATATGTGGTCTTATATCAATGTCATTTACCATATGAAAGACTTTGAAAAGACCGCAATAACAACTTTGTGATGAGTAATATAATGAACTAGAGACATGACGTTTAAGAAAAAAATAAATTCGAAAAGTTCTTAAAACCGAATTGAACCGTCTTAATATGGTTTGATAATGGTTGAAGCTTATGGAAAATGAAGGCTGGATTGATAAATAACGTCTTTACGATAAACAAATATGGACAGAACTCAATATGATCACCACAGGCCACTTAAGAAGTCGGAGAGTTCTTAAAAAGCAAAACTACAACGTGAAGAAGATGCCTTAGGTACGGAGATCATAAACTCTTTACGTACTTAAACTACCTGTCAAAAACAGGAAGTCGTTGATTCTGAGGGCAAGTGCTGGAAAATCAGTTATATTCGATTAAATAAAGGTGGTCGAAATAAATAATTACGCACCGACAAAAGACAGCTGAAGATCTGTATGAAAATTTAAAACACTCATGACCTAAGAGAAATTTTAAGCCGGCAGGGTATTAGTATGCATAGAAGCCATACTTCAGGTATCTATGATTAATAAAATTCGTGAAGGAAGGACAATGATCCCCTCCTTCAATTTTGCTACGGTTAATTGCTAGCAAAATGACAAGTCCAAGAAGGACTGGATTTTATTGTTTATCAGCTCTGTACATCAGCTACGGAGATCCGGAGAATATTCAAATGATGAAAATTGAAATGACAAAGACTAAGCAGAGAACGTAAGACATATATGGAGACCAAGACGTAACTAACGTCGTGCTTATCCCCAATTTAAAGCAATCTAATAAGTCGAAAGATAATATTAATATATTTATGAAGTGAAAATAAGAGTTGACACCATCAAAACAACAGAAATACTGATCTAAATTCATAAAAAATTATGCGAAATATTTGAAAGAATAAACAAGGAAACCAATATGGACCTAAGTAAGTAAGTAAGTAAGTCTGCTTCAATGAAGCCAAGAATATTATACGAGTATTTTACCACCCACTTTATTAATATATAACTTTCAGCCTATTCAAACACATTTAAAAATCAATTATTCCTTTGATCAATCAGTCGTGAAAATTTAATTGAGCTAATAAAATGTTCATCATTGATTTTTTTAATGGAGGCCATGAGGTTTATTTATACTTTGCTACCTTTTATTAGTGACTCTAAGTCGCACTGCGACAGCTAATAATACGCACATGAAGAAAGCAGCGGCGACATAAACACATAAAATGATTGTGAGTACACAGATACACAAATGTACATACATATGTTGGTAGATATGTATATAAACTCCTTTAGAAATAGTAAACAGCCAGGCTGAGCTGTCAACAGTTTTTATACCCGAGAACAAGTTGTGTTGCATGGGGTATTACAGTTCTGTACAAAGAATTGTTTCAACCCAACTACTTATCACTGCCTCATCGTGCTTGGATCACTCCGCTGGTGCTTCCTTTCGCCTATTTTAAAGAAAACTTCGTGTGAACCATTGGCTAAGACCAAATTGAAAATATGAACACTAGAGCATTGCATTTCATGTTACCTTCAATTGGTTAATTATCTGGGGAGCTCGTTGCACCTGAAGTTCTTGTAATCTGACTGTCGACGAGCGGATTCCTACCACAGCTGAGCTGCTTTCTTTACCGTCGACCAAAAAGAGGACTCTATGGAATGAAAAACTCTAAAGAGATTCTTACTATGGGACACATACAATATAATGAAAGGAACCCAATATTTACGAAAGGGATGCGCAACTCTATCAATTTAGATTTACAAGTTATGCTTAGGCTGATCTATGAAAATTTTATGTTCTGGTGTTAGCTTAACTTGAAAGATCTCTAAGCGATCGAGCGACCCAAAGCTGGGAACAAGAAGCTTTTAAGGGACTCTTCAGAGTAAAGAGCGTCGAGAAAAATTCCATCTTTGTTCTTTTGGAGAGCACAAAGTCAAAGTTAGGTTAAGTTAAGTTGATTTGGTAGGCCAATAAGCCACGCATAGACCAGTTTTGAGACCAGATGGAGTTCAGCTCCTAGGGGCAAGAGAAATAGTCATACTGCGCTTGACGCGAATTTTAACAGACTTTGCGGCCTCACTATCGATACCTCCTTCAGTGCATCAGATCGTGGGAACCCCAGATGCTTACAGCGTAGTCTTGCTACATTGTTTCCGCGCAGTCTCGCTCTAGACATTTCCTGCGGTATTCTCGATCTATCAGCCTCATCCTCCGTACGTGAGTGGCCACCAGACAGTGATCACTTAGAAGTACCATCATGCTCCAATTCATCGAGTACCAATAGAACAAGTTAAAATTACTTCGATAACTTTCGAATAGTGGATGTATTGATGGAGGTGCTCCAACTAACAATTATACCGTAAACAACTTGGGTCTCTCCGATACTTTGCTTATGTCCCTGACACATTTTATGCTTATAACTATGACGGTCATCTGACGAAAAAATCTCTCACATTGCAATACGAACTTGATCCCACCTTACTTGTTCATTTTCACTTTTTATGCCTTTTCCGTTTGCTTGTAAATCTTCGCTTTGGCTCTCATGCGCCTTAAAGATAAAGTCAATAGCAACGAAAGCGGATATTACAGTCGCCATACCGCAACAGCGCAGTAAAATAGCAATGAAGTAAAGGATACATGGCTGCGACAGAAAGGCTACAAGTGCGAGCGGAAGAATGTCACATAAAATTGAGTGAAATCAAAATAACGAAAATGGATGGGATAGCACGAATACGGCCGGCTGGGATGGGCTACAAGTAAAGACTGCTATGAAAGTCAACAGCTCAGCTGGTCGACGATGGATGTGAAATATCGACGGTATGACAAACCAGCGAGCCGACGCAGCCACAACTCAAATGACAATCGTCAGAACATTTCCGGCGGCACAATGGATAGTTAGGCGTGTTGTTGAAGAAGCGACGAATGGTATGGCGAGCTGCGGAGGAGCAGCAGAGATTTTGTAGGAGTAAGCGGGCTAAGAACAAGAATGACAACGGGATATTTCGAGCAGCAGTAAGTGGCTGAAATTGTCAGCTGTAATGATGCGACGCAGCGCCAGATGGTGTGGGATGAGGCCGGTCGGATGATAGATGGCGAAGTGTGCGTTGGCAATGGTAGCGATACCGCGACGAGGCGTCGGAGTGAAAATGAAACGTAAAGCTGGGCGATATCGAATTTGTTCGAGGCAGTTGATTGAATTGGCAGCACATAATGGAGGCGCTGTAAGCGAAGTGGAAATGCTGGCTTTTGTAAATGTGGAAGATGCACAAAATAGTAAGGGGATATATAAATGTTGGCCAAATACGGGAGATGCTCGCACTGATGCAATGATTTAAGTCAATATAACCAAGAAGCTGTGTTTAAAGGCTTGGCAATATTAAAGCGACGAATCATACAAGCGCAGAGCTCAACACACAGCTAAGCGACTCAACGACTGAACGACCGACTGAGCAATGGTCCGTTTCTGTCTGCTGCCCGCTGTCCAATACCAGCTGCCCGCGGCGAGCTGCGCAAATCAATATTTTCCGCTTAAAGTACATGGTGTTGTTGTTGCTTTTTCGCCTTTTCTGCGGTCATTCTCTTTCGCAGGCGCTTTTGTTGTTATTGTTGTTGTGCTCGTATGCGCATAAGCAGGCCCATATCCGATGATGTGTGTGCACGTCGTAAAATCAGCACTTTACTTTTATGTATCGGCGTGTGTATGAATTTGTGTGTATGTGTGCGTATTTCTTTTGTCATTCGCATTGATGATTTATTGTGCGAGGCCTATCAGTGTTGCCGAAAGTAGCACTCGTGACACAAACTGGCAAAATAATAATAATAACAATAACACATAAGTATACGCTTGTATGCATGTATGAGTGGCATAAGAGTTGTAGCTCTTTTGTCAACTACAATAATAACTACAATACTGTGTAGAGTATGAAAGACTGTAATGTCGTCGTCGCCATCATTATTGGAATTGAAAGTGTCAGTGGACGACCACAAACATTTGTCAAGCATTTTTGAGGATGCATAGAGGAAATACACATACAGATTTTCACCAATAAATGTTGACTTGACTCAATATGAAGACCCAGTTGGGTTGAAATAGTTGAAAGAAAACTGAGAAAAATGTTTTATTTTAGAAGGCTCAGAAATATGTAGATATATTCAGAAAACAATTTATATTGTTAAAAAATAAAATTAAAATTGTTCAATACAAAATGTCAGCACAAAAAAAATTAAAAAATAAAACATATGTAAATGTGACCAAGCAAGAAAAAGTCTAAACAAATTGAGTGATCAAATTTAAAAAATAAAATTAAAAGTTTTCAATTCAAAATGTCAACACAAAAAAATTAAAAAATAAAACATATGTAAATGTGACCAAGCATGAAAAAGTCGTAAAAGAATTTTGTGTAGTAGCTTAAAAGATTCCTGTCAAACAGATGGTAACCCTATAAGAACATTTGCTTTCAAGTAAAAAAAAAATTGTCTTCAAAGAATGGGAAAATTTTTACCAAAAAGAAAAATATGTTTGAAAATAGCGAGCTATATGGAAAAACTGATGGTAACCCTACAAAAATATTTTTAATTTATAAAAGTATATAATAAAAAGCATTAAAAATTTATAAAGATATGCAGTGAAATCGAATTGAAAAAAATTTTACATATTTTTTGGTGATGGTAGCCCTATAAAAATTTTTTTTTTGACTTCGGACACCATAAATGTACAAAGCTTAGAAAAAATATGAAAAAAAAATATTATAGTTTGTTAAAGTTTTCGAAAAATGCCATCAAAATTATAGTAACCCGGTACAACATTTTTTTTTTTAATTTTTACATTGATTCCCATCAAACAAATAGTAATCCTATAAAAACATTTGCTTTGAATTAAAAAAAAAAATTGTCTTCAAAGAATAGGAAATTTTTCACTAAAAAGAATTTTGCTTGATAACTGCGAGCAATATGGAAAAACTGATGGTAACCCTACAATAAACATTATTAATTTGTAAAAAAACACATAATAAAATTAAAAAATAAATATTATATGTGACCTGGTCTACGAAAAGGGGGCTTAGGTGTCAAAAAATCAATTTTTTTTATTTTTTTTTTTTCAATTTTTTATTTATTTTTTGTTGACACCTAAGTCCCCTTTTCGTAGACCAGGTCACATATGTAAAACAAATGCTATGTACTAAACAAATATTATTTATTTTTTTTTTTTACTTTGGAAAAAATTGATGGTAACCCTATACAATCATTTTTTGCTTTTGACTTAAAAAAAGAATAAATATACAAACTTAGAACAAAAAAATACAAATTATAGTTTATTAAAGTTTTCGAAAAATGCCATCAAACTTATGATAAACTTGTTAAATGCAGAAAAATTCAAAAAAAAAAAATATTTTTGGAAAAATCTTGGTGATAAAAAAATTTCAATTAAGGAAACATATACTTTAAGCTTTGGGGAATTAAAGAAAAAAACTAACTTATTTATATTTTTAGCAAATTTGCAACAAACCGATGGCAACCCTAAAAAGCTAAAATTGTATTTTCAAAGAAAAAAATTCGGAATTGAGAAATATTTCAAAAAGAAAATATATTTTTCAAAAGTTGATAAATATATGATGGTAACCCTATACAAAAAATATACATAAATAAATAATATGGATATTAAATGAAGAAAAAATAAAATTTAAAGTTTTA
The DNA here is from genome assembly GCA_027475135.1 of Bactrocera correcta. Classification (NCBI taxonomy): domain Eukaryota; kingdom Metazoa; phylum Arthropoda; class Insecta; order Diptera; family Tephritidae; genus Bactrocera; species Bactrocera correcta. The sequence goes on from CM050322.1 coordinate 4,329,651, forward strand.
ATAAAATTTCCACAGAATGATAATAACTTTGCATAAAGTGAATCTTTAGCAAATACAAAAAAAAAATATATATTTTTACGGTATGAAAAAAAAATGATGGTAGCTCTATACCAAAACATTTTGTTTAAACTAACAAACAATACAAACTAATGGAAATCATAAAAAAAAAATAAAAATAAAAACTTATTTACCTGTAGTTTTCGAAAAATATTATTAAACCTATGGTAACCCTATATCAAAAAATTTACTTTAAATTAAGAAACAATATACATACAAATACAAACACAAACTTATGGAAATCATAAAAAAAAATATTTATCTATAGTTTTAAAAAATATCATAAAACGTTGGTAACACTAAACAAAAAATATATGTTGAAGAAAAGTAAAGGTAACCCCATAGAAAAATACTTTGTACTAAAGAAGCGTCTATAAAGCTTAAGAATTTTGTGACAAAAATAATTTTTTTTATAGTTATGGAAAATTTTTATCAAATCCTTGGTAACACTATACAAACAAAAAAACACTAATACATCAAGGGTGGATACAGAAACTATAGCAAAAATACAGAAAAAAGTTTAAGTTGGAGAACAAGTTTGGCAACTCTATAAAGAATGGAAATTAATTAAAACATATATAATAATATCAGGAGATGGCAACCCTAATTTTCTAACAATCTATACGAATATTATAAAGAGGAAAGATTTGTACCTTTTTTTGTATGTTTGTAATGAATAGGCTCCAAAAGTACTGGACCGATTTAAAAAATTCTCTCACTAGAAGAATGCTACATTCTTCCAATTTGACATAGGCTACATTTCATTTTGAAAAAAAATTAGGTATCCTTGGTAAAATTTGAACAATGTAACCGAAGGTGTAGAAAAATGAGTCTTAAAATGTATTTCGTCGAATGCGCTACCGAAACTATTAGCGATAGAACCAAATAATGTACAACAATATTGAAGAACATCATAATGTCTACAAAAAACCCCGCGGTAGCATATGTATAGTATTGTAGTTATGTCACTACAACAACTTTTTTCATTTTAATCTATACTAATATTATAAAGAGGAAAGATTTGTACCCTTTTTTGTATGTTTGTAATGAATACGCGCAAAAAGTACTGGGTCGATTTTAAAAATTATTTTACCAATAGAATGCTACATTCTTCCAATTTGACATAGGCTACACTTCATTTTGAAAAAAAAATAATAAAATAAAAATAAAATTAGGGATCCTTGGTAAAATTTTAACAATGTAACCGAAGGAGTAGAAAAATGAGTCTTAAAATATTTTTGAACATAATAGACTTACATACAAATATAACTGTGGGATTTTTTTAATACAAATAAAAATATTTGTGAAAAAAGTGTTTATATCCAAATTTCCAAAAATAAATAATTGTCCACCCCGTGCGATGCCGGGACGGGCTGCTAGTCCATTATAAGCATGATATTTCAAAATTTTTGACAAATCTAAATACGCAATTTTGCATATACTAAAAATATTTATGAGATAATTTTTTTCTGGGATTAATTAACTACTCATTGAAGCCTAAAAAAAGTAAAAGAAAAATATTTATTTAAATAAATTCTGAAAAAATTCTTGTCAAAAGAATATTAATAATAAAATTCGAGAGATAAAGTAATATTGAAGAGGACAGCTATTTTTGTTTAATGCTGTTGATAAAATTGCCTGGCAACTCTGATAACATTTTTAAAAATCTGTATGTTGATTTCAGTAATTCAGTTTCTGACAGTAGCTTAACCATCGGACGTTTTAAGGAAATATTAATTCATATAAATTTTTGTATATAGAAAATAAAATCTGGCAACCCTTGAAAAGGTTTATCTTTTGAAAAAAAAAACATTAATCTTCTTTGAAATGTGCGTTACAGCTAAGTTTTCACCCAATAATTTTTTTAGCTTTAATAAGCTTTAAGCTTTTTAAGATCCGAAACCCAACAAATGTTTAAAAATGTATGTGGCAACTCTGGCATTAGCTATCACTTTTGAAAGGGTTGTACATTTTTGCGAACTATAAAATTTTAAAACAAATAAAATTTTCTGCTTAAAAACTATTTCTTTTTACAATATTTTTCCTACAGGGCCTACAGTGATGCATATACATAGGTGAAAATAGAGCAAATTCAGGCCTAAAAAACAATCAATTTTCTTATAGTTATAAATCCCTACCTTTCTTACTCCGACACTCCATCATAGCAAAAGGCTAATCTGCCAAGCAGTCGAGTGTGTCAATTATCTGGCGTACTCCTGCGCCACTCACTGCCAGTATTTAAGCACCTTTTCTAACTGGTGGACCCCCATGTGCTCGTGCTCAGCCTGTTTCAGCTTAAATTGGCATTTTATCTCAAATGGAAGCATTGACTGACGCCGCCTAATGACCACTCATGCGACTAAATATTACTGCAAGGACATGCGACATAAAAGTGCGGGTGGGCAGGCTCTAAAGAAGCTTTGGGTGTATTTTTGTCTGTGCGGATGTGTGTAAATTCTATTAAAGCAAAGCAACATTTGTGGCAGTGCGAAAGTGGTAAATAAATGCAAAAAAATCTTGTTACAAGTATAGTTGTAGGCACGTACCGGATATTACTGTGATATGTCCAAAAGCTTTTTGGGTAGGAAAAGTGCTTAGAAATTGATTTATGTAGAGTGATGACCCATTGATAAGACAAGGCAAGCTAAATTATTATATCTTTGATAGATGTACTTATGAGGTTAGGTTAAGTAATATATTGATGCTCAAATTAGTCTATGTACGAGTGCTCTAATGGCTTTAAAGCTTCAAGGTTATATAATATTTTATTTTCCTTAAATTTTCAAAAGAAGTGTACAAATTTATAAATGTAAATAATTTGCTTAAAAATCATGCATAAAACAACATCTTTCTCTTATTACCAAGATATTGCAGAGTTGAGAGCTTTTTGTACATATAATTTACAGCTTTTGAACCAAATACATTTATATAACTAACATTATCAATTAAAGCTAACAGCATATTATATTTTGCTCGAAAATAGCATTCGGAGCTTTTTTAAAGCTTTTCTAGGATGTAAGCTTAATCGGCAGTAAGGAATAAAATTACAGTTACAAAAGTTTGCAAATTCAAAAGCATAGTCCAACAGTAAATGGTTTTAATAAAGCTTTCATATGAGCTTTTGGTTCGAGTCTTTAAAAAAGGTTTTCAAATTTATTAAAGAAAAAAATGTTATGCTACATAAAGCATTTATTATTCAATACAGAAATTCTGAAAAAGCTGTTTTAAATATAAGGCTTTCATCTCAAACTTTTACACATTTAAAACACAAATGCTTTATTGTTTCATTTATAGTCTTCCTTTATTTGAAAATTTCAGCTGAAAACAAGACAATTTTCCTGAAAGCTTTTAGGGTTAAAGCACAAAGTACGATAAAGAAAAAAGCTTTAAATTTCTGAAACGTAATTTGATGCTTATACATAGATAAAAATTACTAAGTTGCTTAAAAAGCTTTCACAAGCTTTCCCTCAGCTTTCCCATCCTCACAAAACTAGTTGAAGCTGCGTTCCAAGCGAGCTTTCATGTGTCGTACAAACTTTCAAAATCAAAAGCTTATTTAAATTCCGTAAACTGAACTTTTGACACACTTTAAATGAAGTTTAATTGCTACATCGTGCTTTTATGGCAAGTTTATTACCATTTAACGGTACAGCCGTGCAACATTGCAATGCCAATGCCAGTTGTAATATGAAGCCTGCACTGTCAACTTGATAAACATGCAACGCGTGATTTTTACGATAGTGTCAAATGTGAAATGAGTAGTGTTTGCAAACGATGAAGATACTAAAAGTGTGAGGAAATAAAGGAGGAAGAGCAGTGTTAAAAGAATTGATGTCTCTTTATATGACTGGGTGGAGGAAATGAGTTCGAAGTAAGCATGAAACGGAAGTGGAATTGAGTGCTTCTGAAAATTTATGGGACCGTTTTAGTTTATGTTCGTTACGAAGATGGGAAGTGTGAATTAAGGAGCGGAACTATAAAATTAAGTATGCTTACGAGCTTTTTAATTAGTGGAAGAACTTTTGAGTGCTTTAAGAGGTTATGAGTATGTTGTAAGTAAGCAATAGAGTAGTAAAAAGATATGTGGAACCATCGACTTTTCGGAGCTTTTTTTTCGAAACATTAAAAATATAAAAATTAGTAAATTTCGAGGAGGAAACTATGTATATAGTGACACAAAATAATGTTTTGTGCGGATCTTTTTAGTAAGCGTTTCTAAAATTCCTTGTTCTGAACCCAATCTACCAATTAAGATATATTGTATTAAGCTAAGTCATTTCCAAAGCTTTAACTAGAAAGCTCTCCGGAACGGAAGTTTTTTTTTAGCAAACTCGAACTTAAATTATAATGAAGTGCACATCGATAACTAAATTATAAAGTGACACAAATATTAAAAAAAAAAATATATGTATTTGCTTCGGAGCTTTTTTGGTAAGCTTTCTTAAAAGTGCTTTTCTTGATAACTAAATTATAAAGTGACACAAATATTACAAAAAAAAAAAAAAAAATACTTGCTTCGGAGCTTTTTTGGTAAGCTTTCTTAAAAGTGCTATTTCCAATTTTTCTTGATAACTAAATAAATGTTTTAGAGAAAGTGAAAAAAATTAAAAAAAAAATTATATATTCTGTAAGCTTTTTCGGCAAGCTTTTTAAAAAGTTCTGCTTTCTACAATATTTTAAACAACTTTGAGATGCACTCAATTCTACTAATTAAGAAATTATGTATTAAAAGCTATCTCATTTCTGAAGTTTTAACTAAAAGCTCACAAGCAGGAAAGTTTTTTTAGTAAACCTGAAATATATTTTTTTGTGGTTGTTTTGACTAACTATTTGTCTTGAAAATTTTACTCTTATTTGAGCAAATTGAAAATACTTTTTTAATAATGAAATAAAAGCTTTGAAAAGGAGCTTTATTAAAAATTCTTCATAAGGAGTTACAAAAGGCATTTTCATGGAAGCTTTGAAAAATTTTAAGGGATCCTACTGCCGTTTCTTCTTGTGAATCTTAAATATCAAAAATGAGCTTTTAAAAGCTTTTCTGAAGTGCGGCTGATTTCACTAGGTCTGTATGTGTACTTTTTTTTTAATGAAATCTTTGCCACTAATTACTTCACTTTCCATAATTTGTCTTCAATTTTCAGTGCTTGTCAAAAATATGCGCCAGCAATACTTGGCTGCAACAACAATGAAATAAAATAAATTAGAAATAATAGTCAAAAGCTTGCAATTGTACACAAATGCGAAAACATGAAAACTTTTTGAAGTTTATGTTGCATACTAATTCTGCCGTTTCTAAATGTATTATAAATGAAATGAAATCTGAAAGCAACCAAAGCAGTGCATAAGCAAATTTGCTGAACAAAAAGAACTTCCGCCTGTGCACTTTCTTCTTAAAGTAATTAAGTGTATGTTATTTGTGAAGTGCCGGAGGTGAAAGCGTGTTAAGCAATTAGAGTATAAAGCAAGTATAAAAGCTTTCAAGACTTTGAAAGAGAAGGAGGAAAGAAAGAGTTATGATGAGCAAAGAAAAAAATAGTAAAATCTGCGCATATTCGCTGGGAGCTTTTGGAACTAAAAAAAAAGTTTTTGATTCAAAATTGTTATTTAAGGTTAATATGAAAGCTTCTAAATATAAAAAATTTATTTCTGATGAAAAGTCGTTTATAAAGCATTTAAGATTTTTGACTTTATTTTATTATTGAGTGTAAAACATAAGCATATTTTCTTACACTCAAATGAATTACCTATATTATTCAACTACTATTTTATCGAAAACGAAACTTTGTTGGAGCTTTTTGAAAAAATTTGAAGCTTTCTTTAAAAATGTTAAAATATTTATTTATTTTAAATTTATCGTCGTTATAAGCAAACTTTTTTGTGGATTTGAAGAGTTAAGTTCTTGATAGGCATAAAATAGAAAAATTAATGCCAATTCGAGTTTTATCGAAAAACGAGCTTTGGAGCTTTCAAGAGCTTTTTCGGAAAAGCTTTCTGAAACATTTCTTTCTTAAAAACGACTTAACTTTCACTCGAAATGTGAGGTAGTTTGTGAATAATTGCAGCTTCATATAGTTGTTAGAACAAAATCAACGTAAAATTAATTTGTTTCCCATATACAGTCTTTGGAACATAAAATTTAAGAGAATATAAAGCGCTTCTTTTCGGTTTTATAAATTAACATACTAACATTAAGGCGTTTTAGAATTTTTTACACAACCAAAGCTATTTAAGCTTAATAAGGATCTTTTTAAGGGCATAAATTAGAAAAAACTTTGGGAGCTTAGGGTATTTAAATGTATATGCAGTTGTTTGTAGGAGGTTTGAGATTTTTTTCCTCAATAAGCTGTGGCCAGAGAATACATTTAAAACTTTGTTGTATACAGGCTAGAAAAGTTTTGTAGGAGCTTTCGAGAGCTTTTTCATAATGTAGGAGCTTTCAAGAGTTTTTTTTATTAATAAATCATGACCATTAATTTTAATCTTGCTTGAAAAAAGTAAGGCTTGTAGTTGAAATAAACTTATAGAGCAGTAAAGCTCGTGGTTTTTGGGAATGTTCTCATCAATAAACAGTGGTCAATAAGCTTGTGCTTTGATACTGAAACCGCTTTGAATCATTGCAGGCAGTTCAACTTTTCATAAAAAAGAAACAAAGGATATCGTGCGAATAAGTTTAAAAAGTTTTATAGGAGCTTTTTGATTAATAAATAGTAAACAGTAATTTTAATACTGAAACCGCTTTGAAGCACTGCAGGTATAAATTTACTTGAAGAAAGTACTAGCTCTGTATTCGCTCAGCGCCTAAACGTATACTTCTTTCTTAAGGGCACATTGCAAGTTTCAAAATTAGGTCAAACCCGATTTCAAGTTTCAAATACATTTTCTACAATTATTCATTTAGTTAACTTGAAACTTTATCCCTTAAGCAGCCATCACGAGTTTAAAAGTGAAATAAACTAAAAAAAATGCATACTTTCAGGCGCAGCTGCACGTGTGTTCCACGAAGATAGAACATTGTGAGTACTACCAAAGTTTCCTGCCCCTAAGTGCCGCTATGTAACAACACAAAATGATATACTCGTATATTTTTCTACCTTACTTCTTCATCTACAGCCGAGCACCGCTGCGTATACGTAATTTGGTTACAGGTGCACGTAGCTGAGTAGAGGTGGCAGAGTGCGTGCACGTGCGGTATGTGCTTCACTTGGGTTTGCCACTTTTTCGCTACAACAAAAAATATACTTCATTTTAAATATTTTTCCTATTTTTAAACTCAAACTTTATTGACAATTTTCGGAATTTTGCTGTCTTTTCCCTTACTCTACACGGATGTCATTGGGCGCACACTCTGTTTATATATTAAAGTAAATTTAATTAAAATATTTATTGTTGTTGTTGCAATTTTCAGTGATTCGCAGTGTGGAAAAACTTTGTGTGCCATCGGCTTAAATCACACGTGGCCAATAGCAACAACAATAAATTGGCACATTGAAGCAGCTTCACCACAGAAAGCAAAAAGAAAGTCGTGGCCAAACTGAAAAGAGATTTACGTGTGGCATTAAAAAGTTTTCTTCACTCTACGCTACTTAGCGCTTGCCTTCAGGGCCATTCTTTGTTGCTGTTGATGTTGTTATTGCACCGGCGAAATTTTCCTTTCGTCAGGGTATGCTTTTTGGCTTGAAGCCATTGACACTGAATGCCTTCTAGGAAAGAATTTGATTATATTTTGAGTAAAAATCGTTATACTAACACATGCTGTGCCCGACAAGACAAGTCAACATTTCACAGAGTATTAATGCTCTATCTAGTATTCTATGTTGCAGGCTATGAGACATACGGAAATCCGCCAGTTCACCCTCGAAGAACTGCAACTGGCCGCATTTAAGTTCAAAACTAACAAATCACCCGACGCGGACGTGAAATAGCAAGGAAAAAGAGGATACCAGCTTAAGCATACAGGCCACTAAGCATGCCTGACACAGCAGGAAAGCTTCAAGAAGGACTACTTAAACCTATACTGGAAGCGGCTATGAATGAAAACAGCACTGTTTTAGACCTGGAAGGTCAACCACAGGCACTATCTAAAACGTCATTGAAAGAGTAGAAGTCGCACAGCGTAGATGAGCCAAACAAATATGTTGGCGACTTTAGATAATCCCCTTCATTAGCGCGAGATGAGCGGACATGATCGACGCTTTAGAAAATATTTTTAGAATCCCTGATTACCTTGTGGTGTGGAGCGATCTTCGCAACAGAAAACTGCTGTGACAGAGTATAGAGGGATCGTGACAAATAGAAGGTACGTCAAGAGCAGCATAAGGGTCTATTTTAGACCCAGACCTGTGGAGCATTGGTTATGGCAAAATATAAAAACTTGAAATGCCAGAAGAAAGCTGAATCAGGTCATGGTTCGGACGCAAATATGGGCAACCAAGTCATTTGTAATTCACAGTTTTTCATGTCCTGAGAAAACCCTTGTCATTTATCAGTCATAAGTGGTAATGGTCCTATTGACCTTTTAGCTCCCGAAAAACAAAATGTGTGGCTGCTAAAGAGACCAAATGAAAATAACAGAAGCGCTGTTGATCGAATAAAGAAATACAAGATAATCGCATGGCAAAAAAAGATGGCGGAATAAGAGTTGCGACATTTATTTTTTTCCTACAGGGATTTGCTGATTCGCACGCCTGTTTACCGCGTGTCTTAATTAAATTAAATACATTTACGCGCTTGCACGCACTTGCTGCCTAGCTATAGTTATTGTAGCAAAAATTTACATATAGTATATGGCAGACTTATATACATGCTCGGCTCATTCATGAATATATGTATATACATACATATGTATATAGATAGTTGTGCTCCCTCAATTTTATATGTGCATTGTGTGCCCCACTTTCGCACTTTCCACGCGGTAGTTATTGTTTGTGTAGCTAATTAAAAAGTTAGCGACACGAAATTACATCGCCGTAGCCGCTAAGTTTCATAAAAGTCTTCGCATACGAGTTCGCTGTAATATAAATAGCTGTAAGCACGAAGTATGTGCGTGGATGCATCCTACAAAACCATGTGCAGAGATTTTGTGCGCTTTTTGTGGTGGTTTATTTAAGTTTCTTGAAAGCATCATTTGCGTAATTTAATTGCTTGATGGGGTTGCTTCAAGTTTTAATTTTATTTTGTTTAATGCAAATGTGATAGTGAAAGTAATTTTTTAGTATAAAGGGAATGGGAGGAGAAATAGTTGAGATGCTGATTTGATAAATTCGAAAAAACGTTTGACAGGTTAAAGTTTGTGAAAGTCTCTTTCAGCAAAACGATTCAAAAAAAGAGAAAAAATGAAATAAATAAATGAAAAAAATTAAAGATAAATTAATATAATTTAAAATAAAATAAAACATTCTAAATAAAAAAAATAAAAAAAATAAAATAGAATAAACTTAAATAAAATAAAATAAATGAAAGTAAAATAACTTAAATTAAAAAAAAAAATATGAAAAACATGATTAATAAAATAAAATAAATTAAATTAAAAAAATACGAAAAATAAAAAATGGGCAAAATTTAGAACATTTCATTCATTAAAAAAAAAAAAAAAAATAATAATAATTAGACTAAAATTATAAAATAAAATAAAAAATTAAAGAACTGAAAATTAAAATTCAAATAAAATGAAAAATACATAAAAAATAATACAAATGATATTTACTAAATGAAAACCAATTAAATAAAATTTAATATTTTTTTTTATATAAAATATTAGCTCAATTTACAGTGGCATTTCGAAATACTCACTCTTAAAAAGTTTCGATTTAAGAACTTCTAAGTTTATTTCGTTAATATATTTTTTATGCGGGAATCCTTACCTGAAAATAGAAAAGAAGAGAATTTAGTAGAATGAAATATTTTTAGGTAAAATTAAATTAACGTTAGAAAGCAGTTCAGAACTCATACTTTTGTGAAGTCTATTAATCTCAGAGAAATATTCTTAGAGAAATAGTATTAAAGTCTCAGAGAAATATTCTTAGAGAAAAAGTATTAAAGTCCTTATCATATCATTCATATTACATCAAGTCCGCTAAGCAAGCCGATTCACGTCATGTTACGGATAATCACAATCTCCAACTCAAGCAAGGCAGAGCTACTACTGCTGACATGAGCATATACAGGGTTTGTCCGGAAAGTAATAGCACCGTTTTTCTACTGCCGCGACTGTACTTCGGAGTGAGCGCGCACGGAGTAGACCAGGTAGAGGGCGTCCCTAGCTAAGGAACGAGCGGGTAGTGAGTTCTCTCCGAGCACCTGGAGAGCCCGGACAAACATTTTCGCGCGACGTGTTTCTGTGGGTGGTACAAGTCGAAAATGCAGCGTTCGCTATAGCAGAGGTACGCGATTAAATTCTGTGTGAAATTCGGTAAATCTGCGATAGAGACCAAGAAGTGGTGTCTTTTGGTGGCACCAGGCCTTTTGTGGAGGGCCAGGAAGAGGTCGCTGATGAAGACCCAAAAAGGGAATAATGAGCAAATACAAAGTGAAAACGATTCTCATTGTCTTTTTTGACATCAAAAGCATCGTTTACCATGAAGTTGTTCCTCATGGACAAACCGTCAACGTTAAGTTCTATGTGGAAGTCCTAAAGAGACTCAAAGGAAGCGTCAATCGGGTCCGACAAGACATCGCAGCCGCTTGGAAGTTACACCATGACTACGCCCCGGCTCACAACGCCTTTTTTGTGAACAGCTACCTAACAAAGGCCGACATCCCAAGGCTTCCGCAGCCATCCTACAACCCACATGTGGACCTTCAACCTGGGCGGGTTTTTGCTAGCTTCTCTGCATAGGCTGATGAAAGGTAAGAATTCAGACGGGATCCAAGCAGCGTACACGTCGGCTTTCAAGGCTATTCCGGAGAATGCCTTTCCTGACGCCTTCAATGCTTGGCAAACGCGCTGGCAGCGCTGCATCGACGCAGAAGGAGCCTATTTTGAAAGGTAAGGCAATATTTGTTATAAGCGGTAATGTTCTTACTGACCATACGAAAGAATAAAAAGAAGAGGCATATAAAAATAACTAGAGCACAATGGAACAAAAAAGAAAGATACGATATCGGCATGTCAAAGATGATGGGAGGATAACAGTCATGGCAGCTGTAAACCATTGTTACAAGAAAAAAGCAAACGAAAAACCTTTCGATTATACAGTAAGAGTTTCTAGGCCATACTGAGTCTGGATACGTGCCTCCAAGTTCTTGAGCTTTAGTTTCGGAAAACAACCTGTTTTTCCTATAGGATAACCATTAAGTTCCAAATGATTCACCATAAAAATACGCCTAAAAACTATAACCAGTTCCAGATGTGAGTGGTTTCACACAGAAATCGGCACTCATCACACCAAATAATCTAGGCACTCAAAAACCAACAATTTCTCGACTGCAGACGCTTTTGTTTAATGGCCAGGATAGCCAATTGAAATGAACTGTCATAGAGAAACAGTAAACTGTTTTTGTAACAGACATCTTCTGGTATTGAAGGTTGAACTGACCCCGATAATGCAATATTCTTAGTATTCTAAGCCACAAAAGTGACTTATGGAAGTTTGGACAAGGCTGCATTTGCACTTAAGACTCTTAGAACATTATCAATGTTTCTGACTTTAAACTTAAATATCGAGGGTCAGAGCAGAAGTTATCTCAATACCGTCAGAATCGCATTCAGAACGAGGTTTTTCGCAAGCTTATAAGCAAGTCGGTTGATTAAAACTATGCTGAACTCAAGCTTAACTATGCGAGCCGCGGAAAGAAAGTCGTAGGGTTGTTGACTCTAAAAAACACTGGAGGAACGGAAGGATGATGAAAATAAATGGGATATGAAGAAAGATAGTAATGTACACGCCAGTACGAAGAGTTTGAATTCGTGATTATTAACAAGAGTTTGGAAAGTTGTCGTCCAAAAATGTTAAGGTTTTGCGGTAATAAGAAAATACTTATAATAATAAGGGAAATCCCAGAAGTATTTTAATTAAGAAGATAAACTACTAAATGAAGTAGACAATCGTTTTCACAGGAAATAAAATGCGCTTTAGGAAGGAGCTTTGAGAGCACTTGAAGACTGCTTGTAAAAGTCCCGATTATTTTCTCTCGAAGATGAAGAACACGAGGTTCTCATTTTAATGTAATGGAATTGACAAAGGCTTTACGCAACTTTGAGCTACTACTTGAAATTTGGTTGACTAAATAGTGAATTGAAAGCCGTCGACCAAATAAAAAACTTGCTTACGAAACTTCGCTGTAAAATTCCGATTTTTCATTTGCAGACATCGAAAATCGCTTTGCGGACTTTTTACCGCACACTTTTAAGCAGTTTTTCAACCGCTTTTCCCGGCGCTTTCTAGCACTTGCAATTTCAGGCACGGCAACACAAAAACTTCCTATGTCTAACCCAATTTCCGTTGCTGGTAGCACTCAATGTCGTCAACGCGGGCCGAAATGCGCCGAAAAAAAGAAAAACAAAAAAAACGAAAAGACACACAACAAAAAAACAGTCAAAAGGCGCAAAAGTAAAAACGTTGTAACACTACTTTTAGCAGTATGTGTACCAGGAAAAAACGGCTATGAGAAAAAGTGAACAAGTTTCCGAAAAATGTCAACAACTTCCTTTCTGCTGGCTGCAGCCACAACTACAACACCGGTTTACTACTTTTGCCGACAAAAGCGGTACGAGCATTTGCGCCACGCCGCTGCTTAAGCGGCGATTTTTCTTTTACTTTACCAGCGCTTTTTCCTGCCTTCACAATGTGTGTGGGTTAAGTGTTGGCCAGGAGAAAACTTCACATGGCTTGTTGGCCACTTTCATATTGCGGCTTGAGTGGCAAAATCGAAGTGAAAAAATTTTAGAATTTTTTTTTTTTTTTTTGGACCGCACTAGCAAGCCCAAAACCGTTATATGCATTCTACAATTTTATATGTACGAAATATTTTTTTCTAAGAATTTTACACCTACAAACACACGTAGATGTTTCTTTCTAAGCGTTAAAATCGTAAAAAATGTTAACGATAGTTGTGTGTTAAAGTGTCACATACTTTTAGGATTTTAACGAGTGTGAGGTACATTAGCGAAAGTTTGTACTTACACACCGTTAAGCTGTTTTAATGAGGTCAGAGAACTCTTTTACCAGGTGTACGGACTTCAACTAATGCGAAGCCATGCCAGAAGAGCTTTTATCGGTCAGTAGTTTGTTAAAACCCTGACCTACTATGAGCCGATGGTAGTAGTATAAAATTGGCGCGCTGCGGTGTCTACGCCAGTAAAGAAAGAAGTAGTGTAAAATTTGGTTTTTACGTTTACCGAGGTTATAGGCGCTATTTGGCGCAAATTTGAGATACTAAGGGCAACCAAGTCCTTCTCCACCTGGTCTCTCCAACGGAGTGGAGGTCGCCATTTTCCTCTACTTCCCACGGCGGTTACAAATACTCTAAGAGCTGGAGTGTTTTCATTCATTCGCATGATACGGTAAAGCCAATTCGAGATACTAAGTACAGCCGGGTCCTTCTCCACCTGATCACTCTAACGGAGTCTTCTTTTTTCTTTGCTCCTACCGACGAATATTAACTCTAAAACCTTCAAAGCAGGAACTATGTCAGTATCATCGTATATCTCGTAGAGCTGATCCCTCTATGGACTGCGGAACTTGCGCTTGCCAATGCGCAAAGAATCATCCAACACTTATGACTAAAAGAATCGTTAGAGCTCGCTTCATTCAAACTGGATTGCAGCCGATTCATTCAGAGGATGCCTGAAGTGATCTTGGGTCTGGGATTCCCACGCTCAATCTCCACTGATTCCTTTTTTAAGAATCTTCTCATATGGTAACTAATGCAGATGGGTTAGGAATAAAGTCAAGGAGCACGAGAACGAAGCTTCAAAAGAAGTTGAGTTCAAGAGGACTTTAGAAGTAAATAATCTACAACTTTAAAGTCTGGTAACTGTTGTGACACCAATGTAAGGGGTCACGACAGAACAGTAGCACAGAAGATATAAGTTGATTGATTCCTCTAACAACTAACAATCAAAACAATTATTGAGAGATATCGCAAAACGTTGAGCTAGTTGGCTAGTAGATACGAAATAAGGCTAGCCGTAGCTCATATAATAAGTCGGTAGGTTATGCAAGCAGATAATACCTAGACTCGGTTAATATCAACTGGGAAATATGGACATAAATGGAAATGAAAAGCGGACGCGTTGGTTCACTCCGGTGTAGCTGGGAACGATATTCCTTGAAGCTGCCCCAGACTATTCAGTTTCTGTAGTTGGTTTGGAGCAATAGGCTCTAAAGCAGCAGTTCAGGTCTTGGAACACTATCAACACAGGACATGCCACAAGGTAACTTTAAAACTCGTGGATAGGCAGACGACATGGGGACTTAGATTTCTATCTGACCCAAATACTTAGTGGACATGGATGCTTTAGAAGCTATCTTCTGATTCCACAATGACATTAGTCCGAACTGTCTGACGTGTACAGAGTATATAGAAGACTCTGAACATGTATTATTTCATTGCTCTCGATAACTTGACGACACTCATGTGTCAGACGACTGATAAATGGAAAGCTGTCAGCGAAGCGTCAGCATTTATAATGACCAAACTGAGATCTTTTCAACAGACTAGGCGTCCGTCAGTCCGCGCAATAGAGGAGACCTAAATATCTTGTCCCTCCCACGAAGTAATACCTAGCCGGTGGTTCCGTGGGAGAGATCTGAGGTGGGAGTAGGTTTAGCGGATTAAAGTTCCGCACTTCGGCTTTCGATGCTTCCCCCTACTATAAAAAAAAGGGTAACTTTGGAGTAGTGTTGATGTTGGACAGGCTTAAAAGCTTTTACTTCTAGGAAAAAAAATCTCAGTATTGCAGTGGTCATCACAAAGCCTGTACCCACAAGATTCGTCCTTCAAAAAATTGGAAAGTGGATTCGGCAGAATGCCGAGGAAGCACTGAGAATGATGAGACGCTGGAACATTATCTTTGCCTTTAGCTGGCTGAGACAAGATATCTGCCACGGTTCTCAATACTCCAACTTAAGAGTCTTTGCGCAGCTGGGTGGAAACCATCAGGTTTTTACCAGACCGACAGAGTTACTGGGTAAGGTTTAAATCAGTGGAAACCATCAGGTTTTTACCAGACCGACAGAGTTACTGGGTAAGGTTTAAATCAGTTACCACCCGGGAGCATCGTGCGCCTGATGTTAGCTTAAGTGCGACTGCCTGCTGCGGTCTGGCGCTTCAGTGTCGCTCTTTTCAAGCAACCAACCAACAAAATTTGAAATCTTCAGGAGTTCGCTTATTTCACTACACCTTATTTCGGAATGATCCAAATACAGCTTGAAATGAAAGTTTACAGTTCCGGTGTAAACTATGAGGAACTTGAAAAAAGCTTTAGCTGCCAGTCTTCACTGGCTTGTCTTCCTAATTACTGTTGAATTCGCAGAAAACTTATCTGCAGTAGTTTTGAGAAATGCTACCGAGTTGACAGGCCTTGGCAGAGTCAAAATCCGAGTTCGCTTCAGTTACGCAGACCCGACTCTCGTAGGAACGGCTTAGTCTAAGTCTTTTGTTTTGCTTTACTTTGGATTACATGACTTCAGCTCTTTACTCACAGAACCGAAAATGTGGATGTAAGAGCGTCATAAAATAAGAAGAAGAAGCGTGAGTATAACTTTCGAGAGAAAGAATTTTTAATTCTGACATACTTAGTAGCATTTTCTACTCGCCTAGCGCAGTGAAACAAGAAATGTGACACGCAAAATGTGGAGAAAACTAATTTCGGTGTGCTTTAGCGCATAAGACATATTTGCAAAAAGTGAGGTTATGGACGCGTTAAAAAATTTCCGTTCGATGACGGCATGCAAGGTTGTCATCAGAACAGTGGCAGCACTAGCATGGGTAATAAAGAGAAGGTATGCAGAAAATGATGGCGAACACGAGCAGCGCCACTTCACAGTCAACCATTGTGCCGGCGACATTTTCATTTTCCGCTTGCGTGACATATAAAAATGTTTGCAAGCTAACGGCAGCGTGTCGTTGTGGCAGTTAAGTGCACATTAATCTTATGCCACATCAATATTTGCCGCGGCAAATATTCGTGGCAGGCAAGGCGACGTGGTGTTGGTGGCTTGGCGCAAAGCGCAGGCGAAAAAAGTGAGTTGAAGACTTTGTGCGATGCGATTACGCGTGCCGACTGCACGCTGTGTGCCGCCTTGTCTCCACTGGCAGCAACTTTGGCGACCCAACTTTTAACTCCTTCGCCGCTTCGCTGCATTCAGCATTTGTGCGCGCTGTCAGTACTTTTTAAGCAGCGCATGCAATCGCTCACGAAATTGCTTATCAGTTTGGCGTATTCTATGTCCGCTTTCTTATGTCAGTTTTTCTTTCGCTTATGCTTTCTTGCTTGTCGGTCTCTGCAGTTTCTGTTGTAGCGGTAATTTGTCTTTTTTCGCAAATTATTTGTCACAAACAAACGAATTTGAAAAATTTTACGCTTGTAAACAATGGTGATAAGCGCCGCAAAGTTCTTGTACCGCTCTGACAGTTTGAAGTATTCGTTGAGTTTTTTTCTTTTCTAGATTTGATAAATTTTGTGACATACTTTCGAGCGCAAAAGTTTTTTTTTACGCTTAGATAATCGCGAATTTACAATGGTTGCATATAAAGCAGTGATTTGGTTAATACGAAAAGAATTAAACAAAATTTAGTAGCATAATTTTTGGCGTAGCACTCAATTAGTTTAAGTTAACGCAAATTTAAAGCATACATTCGGGCGAAAGTTGATTTTCAATTGGGTGTTAGGCAAACTTCGGACTGTTAAGGTATTGGAATAATGTTCGAGAGTACACCGATTAGTTCTGGGCTAACAACATAGTTGTACTCTTCGGAATTATGACCAAAATTTAGGCTGAAACTTGAAAAGTTCCTTGTTCAAGAGACGGTATCACAGTTTCCTACATGTCAGTTACAATGTAAGGTATCGAACCCTTCAAAAGAAAGTGTCATTATGCCGAGCGTGCAGTCTGAAAAAAAACAATGGAGTGATCGGTTCGAAGAAGACCATTATAACGAAGGCGGAAACTATACTCGAGAATAAAGAGGGTTTTGTAGAACTTATTAAGACTTGTTTATTACGTTACCCTAAGATATAGGGATTACAATGTCGATAGGAATAATAGAAAAAGAAAGGTGCAGACCAATACTGAGGCTAGTATACAAACCCACTGGCTCTGGAATCCTTTAGACCGGTCAAAATATATGCACGAATGTGTCAGACTCTGTTAGAAATCCTTTAGATCGGACAAAATATATGCACGAATGTGTCAGACTCTGTTAGGAAAATAGGAATGAAGTGAAATAGATGAGAAAAATTGTCACTGCTCAAGGTTAGCTTAGGTTAGGTTAGGTTCAATGACTGGTCTTTAAGCTGGGATCTCATTTGGACTACTACATATATAGTATACAATAATTTTTGAAGTCAGCATAATCTCGGGCCACGAATGGCCTCCATTAAACAGAGTTTTTTTACAAAGCGCCTTTCGGTCAACATAAATTTGCTGTTGCTTTTTGATTTCTATGCCTATCAGCTCAGTGGGAAGTTTGAAAGTCTGAGCCCAAGTGGTAAAGTTAAAGCTCAAATCTTCGAGGAAATATTCTTGAATTAATTATTAAAAATTTTGAGAATAAAGGTGAAAAAAGATGAAAACCTTAAGGAATTCGTATCAGTTACAGTAACAGATATTTCTAAATCGAAAAAAATCAAAACTTTATTATAAACGTGACGGATCTATGAAAACTCAAAGGTTAATGGAAGACATACACTACAGGCAAATTGAATCTCTGAGATTGAGTTCGGAAATTCTCAGAAGCGTTTGCTTCCAGAGCTAAGAAAGTGGGCATTGTTCATATAAGAGCATTGAACGATGAGGGAAAGGTATGGCCTAAGGAGTACATTCTGTTGAATTGATCGATTACAAAAAAAAGCTAGGGTGTTGTGGATACAATCTTCCTAAACTTTGATTCAACGATTAGTTCATAAACTTATAGAAAAGTGAGGTCTCCCTCTGATGGGTGGATTGAGTAATGAACAGATCCCTTACTAAAACAGTCATGACCACATAACTGGAATAGACCTGGTTATCTATGCGGCTGAGAATAGTTAACAGCAAAATCTCTATCTGAATTTCTATAGAGCCAAATATCATCAAATCGCCAACATTTCTCAAAATTGCTAGCGGAATGTTTCCTTTCGCCACATCAACAATAGAAGTAAGCAGCTCTGTGAAATAGTGCATTAAAATTGAGAGAACAGCAACGGTAAGTTAGGAAGTCTCAAGTTGTTGTGAGCTTGAAAGTTGAAAATGAAGCAGTTAAGTCTATGTTTATACCGTCAAAAGCGTTCGGTGAAAGCAGAAATCGCACAAGAGGAAGTCTACAGCTGGAACTCGCAAAAGAGCTACGTGATTCGGAAGAAACCGCTTCATACACCTAACCACGGATTCTTCAACATCGCAACACCATATACCAGCTATCAGTGGAACGACCAATATACCACCAACCAGCACGATGGTATATAAGTACTAACTACTAGCACGACGACGACGAGCATACAATATTATACAAATTTAATTTCCTTCCGAACACATATTAGCGACTTTCGCGAGTTATTTACTTGCATATAATGCTCAACCCAAAAACCCGTCACTGCACATTGCTTATCCAACAGCAGCAATCTAGCCAGCCGCCAATGTATGCGCTTCCGTTCTTCTTTAATACATTTATTACTTAATTATACCAAGCTAATCCGACACGCTTGGCTGCACAGTGAAAGCGCTTTCCTTTTCCTTGATAAAACTAGCGCGCCTTACTGTTGCCGTCGCGTTGCCGTCGCACATGCCCAAGCACCCACTCTCTGTCTCAACCGGCGCGCGGTCTCATCTTTTCGCTGGCACTCACTAATAACTATTGTATAATTCCCCCACTCGAGTGCCGTTTAATCTCTACCATTTTAATTGGCTTTTCTGGCGGTCTTAATACTTTTGCACTGCCATCAGCATGCTGTTGCCCGCTTCCGGTTGCCCTCTTTTGCCATCACGATGTGTTGTTGAGCTCACTTTTGGTGTGGTGTTGGGTTAGCGGCAATCGGCTTGCGCTTTTTTGGGTGTGCTTGACAGCGTCGGCAAGCGATTTTTCGAAAATTTCGACCTTATTGTGTCGGCCTTTGGAGCAGTCTAAGTATGTAGCTGCTTTTGTAATTATTGTGGTTATAAGTAGTATTTTTGTTGTGGCCGTTGTTTACGTTATCCTCAATTCTGTCACTGCTGTTAGTTTTTGTCAGCGCTCGGCAGCCGGTCGGCTCTTGTTTTATTTGTCATACCCTGCACAAGGTACTGAATTTGCCATGTAGCTTATAGTACCAAGTAGAAAACGTCGGAGGACTTATCCAATATAAGTATATTTATATGGTCAGAATGACGAGCTGAATCGATGTCAGGTTTCTCTCTACGTCTGTGCCCAAAAAATAATAAAAATAATAAGACATAAGAATTTAACTGCGCGCGTCGAAGGATTTGGAGAATTATTTTTTTTTTAGGTTGGTAGTACTGTCAGTCATATTTATGTCAAATTTTAAGTCAAAATATTCATTAGTGTTTGAGATGCGTGTTGTTTGTGAGCTGCAAAAAGTGAGTTTTTCGTTTTTTGCGATGTCGAAATTCGTTGAGCAAAGAATTTGCATTAAATTTTGTTTACGGAATCAATTTTCTGCTGCGAATACGTTGAGGATGGTGCAAAAAGCCTTTGGTGATGACGCTTTGTCTAAAAAAAATGTTTACAAGTGGTATAGTGAGTTCCAAGCCGGCCGTGAACGTGTCGAAGACGAAGAGCGTCCAGGGCGACCATCAACCTTAACCGACGAAGCTCACGTTCAAAAAATCAAAGATTTGGTGTTGAAAAACCGTCGATTAACAGTTAGAGACCTTGCTGATGAAGTTGGCACATCGAAAAGCTCAGCCAATATGATTTTGAAGGATGTTTAGGGCCTCAAGCGCATCAAATCTCGACTGGTAACGAAAACATTGAATTTTTTGGAAAAAAGGCATCGCGTTGAAGTGTGTGAAACGATGCTTTTCGACTACCAGGGTGTCATGAAATGCATTATAACTGGCGATGAGACTAGAATCTATGCTTGTAATTCCGAAACAACCAATCAACCGAGCGAATATGGTGCCAAAAGAGAGCCGAGACCAAAAAAATCGCGCCAAAGTCGCTCAAAAATCAAGGTCATGTTGACTGTTTTCTTCGATTATACTGCCCTCGTAATGCTTAATCATTTCGCCAAAAACTTAACCCATATCGTTCTGCAACCACCGTATTCACCTGATCTGGCGTCGTGCGACTTCTGGCTGTTCACCAAGCTCAAAAACCACTCCCGGGACACCGTTTTTATACGATAGAGGAGATTCAAGCCGCAGCGAAGACGAAACTGAAGGCCATCCCGGAAAGTGACTACAACCAGTGTTTCGAAGATTGGAAAATCCGTTGGCATAAGTGCATTGCATCTCCCGATGGGATTACTTTGAAGGGGATGAAATTGATTTGGAAGAATAAGTAAAGAATTTTCAAAATAAATACAATGTCACTTACTTTTTGGGCAAGTGAATTAGTTTCTCAACTTTTGAGATATCCAGCTGAAATTTTGTGCCGGCCATTCCTCCTAGAGAAGCTTCTCATATAATGAAACTGCCATACATAATACATCTGTTCTATAAAATGGTCCATCAAAATCAAGTTCTTGTATAGATAACTTTCTCATTTGATAAGGTTTCTTCACGAAATATGGTAGAAGTTATAACATTTGCAGGAATCTGCCATATCGTACTACTAAAACATATAGCTGTCATGCAGACTGGACCATCAAAATCAAGTTCTTGTCTAGGAAACTTTTTCATTTGTGCAGGGTATTCTAGCCAGGGTATTCGATGCCACCGAAGTTAACTTTCTCTTGTTTATTGTTGCTATTCTTGTTGTTTTGCGGCCACAATTTACCAGCAGTCAGCTTATGGAATTTCTAGTGTCTTGTCTCTCCGTCAACCCTCTACTCTTTACGCCTTTCAGCGCCAAACTCGCTCTTACGTGCGCTCTCGCCTCTTCTTCTACCGTTATTATTATTATTATTACTTTATATATTGTTGCAGCCGGTTTCACCTCCACCCCTTTGCCATTGTTGTCTGCCAGTCATTGTCAACGCTAATACCGTTATTGTGTTGACGGCTTTTTTGTTTAACTTATTATTATTGCTGTTTTTGTTGTTATTACCACTATGCAGTCGCATCAATTTCGGTTTTTGTTGCTATTGTTATTGTCATTGTTTTTGTTGTTGCTGTTGTCATTGTTTGCCGGATTTGTAACGTGTTATTATGGCGTATAAAATATTGAGATTTGTTGGGCAATTTATTGGCCGCTCAACCGCACGCAGAGTTGCATAACAACGCCGTGCTGCCGAGGAGCGCCAGAGATTTGTGTGGCGTAATGGCGTCGGTTTAGTGGGCAGAGCGCGCATCGTTTGGGCGCAACGCAAATGGCATGCCATAAATTTTTGGTAAGTGTTGGCGGTAGATTTTTAATTAGAATGCCAAAAAACTTAATTACCTTTGTATGAGTTTGTACTTTTTGAGCGTTTTTTGGAAGGAAATAATGGAATTATGGAGGGAGGAAGCAGTTCTTGGTAGAAAAAAGAGTTGGCCGTACGTATTGTTGGCAGCTTTTTGAAAAACAATGAGCTCATAAATAAAGCATAAACTCAAGAGTTGCCTGAGCCATAGAATGCCAGAAAAAGTAGAATCGCACAAAACAATGTCATATATGTATATAAGTGAGGTTGTGTTTTGTTTACAAAAATATCACCGAAAGATATGGGATATCAGTTTCGGAACGAGGCATGAAATGAATGTACTATGCTGTTAATCTTTGCCTACAGAAAGACTCTACTAGGATTTTTGCATAGAAATCAATCCTATAGTCATCCGCTTGGAAGCTCTGGCTGCCTCTTAAAAGCGCAAGAGATCATTCCTCCGTTTACGTCAGAAATATTGGAGTATTTACCAGTCTACCAGATTAGTAACTCAACGGATTTCACACATGCACTTAACGCAATTTACAATGGAGCTATTAACACCTTCCCTGCCTAGGAAGTACCAGTGAATAGTGGCAATGAAGTGAAACCTTCAGTTATATCAGAAGAAGAGCTCTTAGTCTTTGCATGCTCTTTAAAAACTCATTTAACTAGTACATCTGAAGTCAGCGTAACATTTAGTTCTCTCAGTGAGATTTACTAGTACATAAAATAACTACTTTGACAAGGTCCTATATACAAAAGATTCCCCTCTGAAATCTTTTAATATAAAATGAGAACCTCAAATTCCGTGAGGAGTTTTGAAAGCTTGGCACTACGACATTATAATAATAAAATGTCTCTCTTCCGATATTTGTAAACTACGCAGCTCAATAAAACATCTCGTTCTTATCTTAAATGTGAGCGGAGTGTCTCACTTTGTAGTATTTTCTGCAATGCCGTCTATAATTGATGTGATCTTGTGGTATCTACACCTTTATGTAGTTTTAGATTGGTCCGCTTATCGAATCAAACTGTAATTCCTTAAGATTTATTGGGTATTTAACCAAAATGTTGAGTTTGGAGTAACTCAGATTGATAAGCCATGCTTACGAGTTTTTTTCTGTTAGAGACCAAACGAAAAGACGATGACTGATGGTTCTCGCACGAGGATTGGAGTGGGATGAAGGTTGAGGGTGGAAAAAGTCAGAATGGGAATGTTGCCTGTTTGAGCTCCAGTGGCCCGTGAGGTCCTCTGTTGGCCACTCAGGGAGCAGTAGTACAGTTAACTTGTGATCGACTTCCTATGTGTCTGAAGGTCTGAGCAGGTCCTAAAATGGCTCCATCCATTGCATGTATTACACCTGACCGAGGTGGAGTTTGGCTGGAGCCTTTTGGCGCAAGCGCAGCAGAGAAATTTCTCCGGGCCCAGGTTGGACTCAATGCCAGCGCGAGTCAAACGGTGTTAGATCACTGAAAAAACAGCCTTTGGTCAGATTAAACCCGGGTCAATTCCGGTGCACTTTAAACTGCTGTGAACTCCGAGAAGCTGGTACAATTAACTTTTTGGGGTTATTAGATTATTTATGTGGGTATTTAATTGAAGTTATTGTTTAAAATTAGATTGTTAAAGAGAAAAAATTTGAGAGAGCAAACTTTCATAAACAACATTATAGAGGCCTAGTAGTCATTTTGAGACTGATGACAGTGAGATTATTTTCTTTAGGTCATGCTGAATTTGTCTTGAAGCAGTATGACTTCATCTACGAAAGATATATGTGATTTATAACTCTCAGTATAATGCCAATGTAACCACATTCGAAACTCGTTCTTTCAACTGTGTCTTCAACCAAATTAAAAGAGTACCGCCTCTTTCATACGGCGACCATAAATCAATTATAAATCATATTCGTAATAAAAGTAATGTAGCCTGTGCCAGTGTGTGGCAGCAAATAAAATTACATGTACAAATATTTAACGCTAGAAGAGAGTACTTAAATAGGGCTTGAAGCGCGCGTCCAAACCACTTCAACTACAATCTCCACTACCCGCTGTTCCCACAATAGCAACTCGCGACCATAGCACACTGACCCGGATGCGTAAAGGGAAGCAGGAAATATAAAGAGCAACACCAAGCAGCGCAACAAAATACCGTTACAAATGAAAAGAACAACAACAGCAAAGCCGCCAACAACAAGCCGAATGAAATCGCGCTGAAATGATAACAATTTTATGCAAATTTATGCAAAAACAGTGAAAAGAAAAACAAAAACAAAAATGTAGAATATAACAACAACAACAAAAGTGTAGCAAACAACAGAAACCAACCGAGTGTAGTGAGCAACAACAACAAACGCGTAGTAAACACGCGAAGTCAACGAAGTGGTTGCGCTAGACAAGTCAGCGGCGCGGTTGTTTATCAAACCGGCGTTGGTGGGTCGGTAAGTACATAAGTGTGAGTATGTGTGTGTAGGTGAATTTGTTAGCGCATGAGGTTATGTTACTTACAGCAGCGCTTTACTGGCGCGAGCATGAGTATGTGTTAGAAATGAAATTGTTAGGGTGCATGTGTGTGTGTAGACAGTTTTGATGTTTGAAATTGACTGCGTTATGGATAAAATATGAGCGTGATAATGCCTCAGCTTAAAACAGAGCTATATAGTAAGAATGTTATTTTTGACTTGAGACACAGTGGGCTGAGCAGATAATTGCGAGAATATTATTTTTAAATTCTTTTAATTAACTTAATTTAGGAAAAATCTTATAATAGAAAGAAAATCAAAAGTACTATAATAAAATTAAGAAATGATATAAATAATAAATAAAATTAAATTTAGATAAAATAAAGTGATATAAAATAAAAATAAAATGAAATAAATTAAAAAAAATTTTATTTAAAAAGTTTATTAAAAAAATTTAATTTAATTTAAATTGATTTCATTTAAAAAAATAAAATAAAAAAATAAATAAAATTCAAATTTCATTGAAAAATAAATTAAATTACATTTAAATGAAATATAAAAAAAAATATAAAAAAAATAAAATAAAATAGAATAAAATACAATAAAGCAAATAAATCATTATAAAAGAATTAAAACTAATTAAATTACAAATTTTATAGAAAAAAAGCAAATCAAATTTAAATAAAATAAAATAACACAAAAAAAAAAATCAAAAAAGTTTATATGTTAAAAAAATAACTGGATACAGTTTTGTATATAAATAAACAAAAATAAAAATAACTTAAATAATATATAATAACAAGAAGATAATGCTAAGTTAGTACATAAAAAAAATAAATTATTTTTTCAGATAAACTGATTTTTCTATAAAAAAGGAATAAAAATTCGAAAATGGAGAACAGAAAGTTCCGCAAACATGTATAATAAACCAAAAATATATGTAAATGTACATAAATATACCATAATAAAAAAAAATAAAAATTATGCAAAGAAAAAAATAATTTAAGGATTATTTAATATAAAATTAAAACAAAAAGATGAAATTTTAATACAAAAATACCAAAAAAAAAAATTTAAAATGTAAGTAAGAATTTTACAATTTTTTTTCAAAATATATAAGTTAAAAAGAAAAATATTAAAAATATAACAAAAGATACTTATAAAATATAAATATTGATAAAATATAAATATTATAGGAAGAATAAAAATTTTAAAATAAAATTTTCTTTCAAAAAATGAGAGAAATATATAATAAAAATATATTATTAACATCAAAAACAAATCATCAAATATTAAAAAACGAAAAAAATTATGTAAAGGGGAAAAAGAATAAAAGCATTTTTAACATAAATTCATCATATAAATATTACAACCAAAAAAAAAAAATTTATTATAAAATCTAAAAAAAAATATAAAGTAAAATATTTTAGGAATAATATAAATAAATAAATAATATTTAAAATTACAAAGAAACAAAATTATTAAATTTTTTTTAAATATTAATTTTTTTTTCAAAAAATTAAAAAAAGTAATAAAAATATAAAATAGTTAATAAAATCGTACAGCATTAATTGTACTAAAATTAAATCATAAAAGATTTTTAAAAAATTGTGAAAAGAAAAACTATAATGTACAGATTTTGTAATATAATGTAATTACATAAAATTAATATAACAAAAAAAAATTTAAAAAATTTTAATACAAAAATTAAAAAAATATAAAGAAAAGTATTTTAGGATTTGTTTTTTTCAAAATAATATTTAAAATTATAAAAGAACGAACTTTTTTAAAATAAATATATTATAAGAAGAATAAAAATTATGAAAAATTTTTTTTTCTTCAAAAAAATTAAAAAAAAAATAATAAAAATGTAAAATAATAAAATCGTACAGCATTAATTGTATTAAAATTAAGTCATAAAAGATTTAAAAAAAAATATGTAAAGAAAAACTGAAATTTACAGATTTTTTAATATAAATTTATTATTTAATTAAAATAACCCAAAAAATACTTAAAAAGTTTTAATACTAAAACTAAAAAATATAAAGTAATGTTTTTTGGGATTTGTTTTTTTTTTTCAAAATAATATTTAAAATTATAAAAAAAAAACAAATTTTTTGAAATAAAAACTAAAAACAAAATAATATTTAAAATAATAAAAAAAGATTAAAAAAAAAAGAAATTATAAGAAGATTAAGTATTATTACAATTTTTTTTAATTAAAAAAATAATAAAAATATAAAATAAGAAAATGGTACAGCATTAATTGTGTTAAAATTAAATTATAAAATATTTTTAATAAATTATGTAAAGAAAACCTGAAATTTACAGATTTTTTAATATAAATTTATTATGCAATTAATGCCATAACCCCCAAAAAAATACTTAGAAAATTTCAATACAAAAATTAAAAAAAAAAAATATAAAAAAAAGTATTTTAAGATTTGTTTTTTCAAATTAATATTTAAATTAATAAAAAAGGAAAATTTGAATTAAATAAATATATTTTAAGAAGAATAAAGTTATGAGAAAAATTTTCCTTTCTAAAAATGAAAAATAATAAAATTATTAAGATATAAAAAAACGTCCAGCATTAATTACATTAAAATTCAATCATAAAAGAATTTTAAAAAATTATGTGAAAAAAATTAAATTTGCAAATTTGTTAATATAAATTTATTATACAATTATTATAATAAAAAAAAAAATCCATAAAAAATTTTAATACAAAAATTAAAAGAAATATAAAACGAGGATTTGCTTTTTCACATTAATATTTCAATTAATAAAAATGAAATATGTTTATAGAATAAATATTAATTATTAAGACATAATATATTACAAGAATAAGATCAAGAACAAAACTTAATAGGGGAAAAATTGTTTCAATAATGTAAAATAAAATAAAAAAAAAATATTAATAAATAAAAATATATTTATAAAATATTAATAAAATAAAATAAAAAAATATATTAATAAAATAATGTATATTTCAAAACTTTTTAAGCATAAAAAAATTGATTTTTATAACATAAATTTGTTGATTTTTTATGAATTACATCTAAAACTACTTGACTCAATGCATGAAAATATAGAAATTTTATTTTATAAAAATTTATTTCAGCAAATAAAAAAAAATATTTTTTTCTAACAATAAGTTTAGATGAGAAATGACATTGTTGATTGAAGGTAAAGTGGTGAGGTGGCGAAAATACGGACGCATATCTTTTCAAATATTATTTCGTTATAAAATTAGTATTTTCATAATTCAAATGCGATAAATCAAAGCATTTCCCATTTGAGTGAAGAAAAAAGGAACTCCTTTTTAATACACGCGTTCACAAGCAGTGGTGTGAGCTTACAGAAATCAGTTCGTAATTTTAAATTATTTATTTTGGCGCCCTAAGGGATTTTGCGATAAATCCGCTGAAGCAACAGTATCTAAGAAGCACAAACAAACAAAAAACAAAGGAAAAAAGCACAAATTATCTGCCTAAAATTTTGCCCACACAAATCTCCTCCACCGTGCATTCAAACGCTGATTATGCCATTGCTATTTTATGCGGCGCTTTAAGCAATTACTGTAATGCTGATAACTCCGGTTGGCGCCTAAAATTATGCTAACTAATGCGTGCGTTGTGTTATGAATTTGCAGGCGCTGGCGGGAGGCGTGCGGCGTTCGGGCACAATTTTCTGTCATTATGCTTGCCCATAATTTATTAGACACATTATGCGCGTATTTGTTGCGCTGTGATTGTTGTTTTTCCACCGATTTCGTTGCTCATTGTTTGCTTTGTCTTATTGTCACGAAAGTGGAGAGAGAAAAAAAAAAAATTGTTGAGACTGACTTTTAATGTTTTTACGCGCTCTGCCGGCTTTTTGGGCTTGTTTCTATGTTCTTTTGATTTTGTTGTTTGTGTTGTTGTTTACTTTGTTCTTTTGCCTGTTGTTGTGTCAAAGCGCGTAATGTTAGGAATTCGAAATTAGCTGCAAAATGCGTAATGGAAATGAAAACTTAGGCACATTAGAGAATTATGTAAGCGCGCATTAAAAAGTTTCGAAATCCTCCCACTCTTCGTTGTATCCTGTTGACTTTGTTGGTGGATGAATTTCATATTGTTAATAACGCATTAGAATTTTAAATTTAATTTTGTAATTCGTAGCAACAAAGCATAAAAATAGAGAGTATTATGTAAGTGGAGAATTATGTGTTGGATAAGTGAGAGAGTGGCTTAACTCCCCAAAGTATGCTAAACAGTATTTTAAACATCCGCTTTTGTACTTTGCGGAAGTCTGCTAATATCTTTCATACATGAAACATTTTTCAATTAATATTTAGGAGCTTAAAAAGCTTGGTAAGTGAAAAATAAAGCAAATTTACCTTTATCAAGGGAATTATTTCATGAAGAGAGTTAAAATAGAACCATAAAAATAGAAAGGATGAAATAAATATGATTCAAATTTTCTAAAAATATAACCCGTTTTACACTTTTCTATTGGAACCAGTCGGTATATTGGAGCACGTTGCTTCTCGACATATTTTCTTGGACTAACGGATCTTCAACGGTCCTTCCACCAAAGCAGTACGTGACCTCGAGGTTGGAGATCTTATGAGTGAGGATAGGTTAGATGACTGACCCCGCAGCTTGGAGGGGGATTCCACTTGTATTATTATATACAGTCTTTTGTCTTTTTTACAACTGCCCAGCTGTTCGCAACTGACTAACATTTGCTAAGCTAGCCTCAGGCCAAACGCGCCAGTAGTAAACCATAGGAAATCAAAGGATTTCAATTTCACAGTTATTGACTCGAAGTACCTGTCTGAGCAAGCTTATAAGCCTTACAGTTTTCTGAAATACCGCTGTGGACATGCACTCAAGCCTGAATAATCATAAAAAAAACACGTTTCCATGGGAAAGAAGCCTAGACATCCTTTCAATAGGCTTCAAGCTCCTTTCTTCAGCGAGTCTTTCCCTTGCATTCCTCCCCGAAGCAAAATAAAGACCAAAGACCGATAGTAAGGACTCGGCTCTGCGGTCTGGTAATCTTCGATTCAGTGGCTGTCGATCTTTATTGGAATCAATTGAGAGCTCAGAATAGAAGTTAGGCTAATTGAATGAAGAAGTCTATTAAAAAATTGTATTTCTGATAATCTGGGAATGTGAAATTTCGCTCGCTAGGTTGGGCGGTAGTTGACTTAAGGAACCGAAGCAGAAAGCAGTTGAGCAAGATTAGGTAATGTTAGGAATCAATTGAGAGCTCAGAATATAAGTTAGGCTAATTGAATGAGGAAGCCTATTAAAAAATTGTATTTCTGATAATCTGGGAATGTGAAATTTCGGTCGCAAGTTTGGACGGTAGTTGACTTAAGGAACCGAAGCAGAAAGCAGTTGAGCAAGTTTAGGTTATGTTAGTCCTTTGTCAAGCCATAGAAAAAAAGAATTCTTGTGTTCGAACTTATAAATTAGCAAAACGCTTAGTAGCCAATAAAATTTTCCCTTTCCCGTCAGTTCGGTGGGATGTCTGCAGGTATGAGCTCCTAAGGGTTTAAGCTTTGACATTTCAAAAGCGAGACAGTCAAGAAGGAAGTGTTGAGTCGTTTCCACCTCGTCATCTGCCATGTAGCTTCTGCAGATGGGGTCTGTTCGGTTTCCAAGCCTTACAACGTGGACGCAAACAGCCTGTTACAATCCGCGCTATTAGGGAGAGGCTGGCCTTGCTGGGGGCAAAAAGATCCCGAGAACTCTCGTATCGGCCGTGACCTAGCGCTGGCCGAGCTCGTGAGAAGCCCAGCTATCTAATGGTAAACCACAAGAGGTTACGGGAACGCCGACCCGGTACCATTCCACTGATGGCTTTTTTAGGGTGCCTTTACCAAAGGAGTTAAGTTAAAATATTTATAAAGTTAGTACTTCTAGTCAAGGTTCTCTAGGCATATTAAAGTAAACGCCCAGTGATATGCAGGAATTTTTCATTTTTTTGGTTGCAAATCGACTATATCGGACAGAGTCATTACAAAATTATGATAAATTATGAAATTAATGTCATCCCTGACCTCAAGCACTTCCATGTCTCAATTTCCTTTCCTTGAAGCTTTAAGGCCGCACTTTTCACTTGAATTTAAAAGCGCTCGCAATGCCAGTAGCTGAAACTATAGTATTTGTTTGTTTGCACAAAATTTAAAAGGTTCATTATTCTATTATTTACCAACGTAAAGTAAACCGGCGAGACTACACCTGACAGCGCAGCCACGAATTTCCGCACAATAAATTGCCGAAGGAAGTTCGCAAATAATACCAAAATGAATGTTATACGAAAGGAGAAACTGCACGAAAATGGACCTTGGAAGTGAGCGGGCAGCGATTGTGGTTGTAAGCGTGGTGAGGTAGGGTTTATATATATATAAATATGTGTGTGATGGTATGTGTGTGCATATATACATATATTTCTAACTTTTCTGTGACAGCTTCAAGTCGAAACGTGCTGGTCAAGGTTGTAACCGGAATTCAGTTGCGTAAAAAATTAGAAAAAATCTGCCTTTTTGGCATTTTCAGG
This sequence comes from Bactrocera correcta, assembly GCA_027475135.1. Classification (NCBI taxonomy): domain Eukaryota; kingdom Metazoa; phylum Arthropoda; class Insecta; order Diptera; family Tephritidae; genus Bactrocera; species Bactrocera correcta. Next base: position 4,360,368 of record CM050322.1, read on the forward strand.
TGCAAAAAGCAGAGACGGCAAGGTGAAGTGGCAGTTGGAAAAAATTGCACACTTCCTTTTACATCATTTATCTTTATTTGCTACATTTCGCAGCAATTCCTGCAAAGCTTTGCCCACAATTTCAATGAAAGCATGCTTACAAAAACAATAAAAACAAGAACAATAACAGAAAAATAGCGCTGCTTACACGCACACTTACACAAGTAAACATACACATACATACCCATACATATACATACCCTTAAATATACATATACACACGCACATTCAACAACGATCCATTCCTTTCTCGTCCGAAATTCAGCACGCCGTCGCGCTTTTCACTTAAATCAGCTGACGCGCTGCGCCCACTTGCCTTGTTAGTCTTTGGTGCGGCAGTGTTGTTTATTTATTTCATTTTATTTTTATTTTCAATTGACTTTTGTTGTTGTTTTTCTATATATATACATATGTACATAGCAACTAGCCGAGCCGTGCGCTGCCTGTCTGGCCATGCATTGGGTATTGAGTTGGGGCTTGTGGAGCTTTTCGAACATTAAATAGTGTACGCCACGGGCAATAAAGTCTGGCGGAAAGTGTAACTATTTTCCTTTATAAATACTCGCCGACTTTGCCAACACGTTTCGCGCTACTTTGTAGAAATCAAGAGAGAGAGAGAAAAGTTGTTTGTTTGAATAGCCAGTGGGTCGAGACGAGCGCTGCGAAACTTTTGCGTGTAGCAGGCGAAAGTTTTAAAGTAGCAAAGTACACGCTCTTTACAGGCTTTAGATCAAATACTATTCTATGGAAGTAGGTTAGAGGGGAAATACGCTTTTCTTTTATGCTTGGAATCAATAAGTTTAGCAAATATTTTGCTTTGATGTTTATTGAAAAGGGAAAATATTTCCGAAATGAGTAAAGATAAGTAAGAAACAAGAAAAACCCATCAACTCCGACTACACAGAACTTGTAATGCTTTCCACAAATAAAAAAATTTCTCTGCAAGAATTTGATTGTAATCGGCCCATTGTACGGTAGCTACATATATGCTATAGCGGACCGATCTGCATGATTTCTTCGTAGTTTGTGTCGTTACTTTCGACAATAAGCCATGTCAAATTTTGGGCAGATATCGCTTGAAATAATGCAGCCTTCGATATCTCAAAAACTGATGAACTAATTCGCTTAGACGCATAAGGATAAATCGACTCAGCTCGTGCATTTATATACTATACGAGGGCTGCTATATATATTTCTGGCCTAGGCAACACTAAGTGTTGCCAGGTGCAATCTGACACTTCCATTGGAAAGTTTGACATGTTTTAGCATAACATCACTCAGAACGTTTTGTCATTTAATAGTGAATTGTTTTATTTACACGGAATTAAAAAATTCATCTCGGCCAAAAAATGGAATTAACTCGTGAACATTTTCGTGCGATCATTTTTCACAACTTTCGACGTGGATTATCACGACAAGAGTGCATCGATGAACTAAAATCTTTATATGGCTATGAAGCACCATCCTATAGCACTGTGAAAAACTGGTACAACGAATTCAATCGTGGCCGACGCTCGCTCAAAGACGAATTCCGTGAAGGTCGTCCAAAAACAGCAGTTGTGCCAGAAAACATCGATGCCGTACGTGAACTGATAATGCAAGACCGTCATGTAACATACCTTCAGATAGAGGATTGCCTATGCATTTCTCCCACCAGCATACATTCGATATTGCATGAACACCTGGCCGTATAAAAGAATTGTTCTCGTTGGATCCCGCACAATTTGACAATCGCTCAAAAAAAGGTTCGTGTGGATTGGTGTAAAGAAATGCTGAAAAAATACGATCGCGGTGCTTTAAAAGACGTTTATAAGATCGCCACAGGTGACGAATTATGGATCTATGCGTATGAGCCCGAAACAAAACAGCAATCGACCGTGTGGGTCTTCCAAGACGAACCAAATCCAACGAAAGGTGTTCGTGGAAGAAGCACTTCGAACCAAATGGTCGCCTGTTTCTTCGGCAAAACTGGTCATGTGGCGACTGTTCCGCTTGAGCAACGTAGGATGGTCAATTCTGAGTGGTACACTACCATTTGTTTGCCTGAAGTCTTCGGAGAAATTCGAAAAACGAACAAGAGAAGACGAATCATTGTGCACCATGACAATGCGAGCTCTCACACATCGGCTCAAACCAGCGCCTTTTTGACCGGCCAAAACGTCGAATTAATGGATCATCCGCCGTACAGCCTTGACTTGGCATCCAATGACTTCTTTTTATTCCCACACATCAAGAAAATAATGCGTGGTGAACGATTTTCGTTGCCAGAAGATGCTGTTGAAGCATTCAAAAACCATGTTTTGGAGGTGTTTCAATCGGAGTGAAAAAAGTGCCTCGAAAATTGGTTTGAGTGCATGCAAAAGTGTATAAATCTTGATGGAGAATATTTCGAAAAACAATAAAACCATTTTCGTTGATAAATATTCCTATTTTCATTATTAAGTCAGAAATATATATATAGCAGCCCTAGTACTCGTACTTCCAAATTTTTAGGTCCAAGAATCTATCTAATTCAGTCTTCTCTTGATCTTGAAAAAGCTAGCTTAGAGTGCTTCAGCTGAAACTCTATTATTTTTAGTTCAAGTTCATTTAGTTCAGAAGAATGTGCTCAAAGAATGAAGTTGTGGTCACAAGAGCCGGGATTAGATATAGATGTTTTTTCAAGAACGTTCATAGAACCGTGACTAGACCTAATAAGTTTGGAGTTCATTATTTAAATCACTGCAGGCATCGAAGATAGAAAGTACGACCTACTGAGCATCTGTAAATCAAATTTCTGTTGACAGTAAGTAAAACTTGTCAAAGTATTCGATGACTTGAGATTTTAAGAATTTTTCGAAGTATTACGATACTATTTTAGGAACATGAAGTTCTGAATTTCAAGATTTCTGCAAAAATATGTAAAAAGTTTCGAGCAGCTAGCTTCAGAAAAGTCAGCTAGTACGTTGCGAGTACGATGTGTTTGACTTCCTTCGTACTGCGCCTTGAGGTTTTTACTCTAAGTAGGTTCCTATCCCTCACATCCGCTGAATTCAAAGGGTTTGATGTTTGAGATGTTTAGGTGTTAAGTGTTACATAAGAAAGACTGTACTCCTTCGCCACTCATACGACCGTAATTATTGTCAAAATACAGAGCACTAAAAAAAGTTTCAAGTGGCTACCTCACAACTACGCTGCATGGATATAGTCTACAGGATGTAGTGAAACGCGGTTGAAGAATCAAAATTTTGCACTCCAAACGATTACAGGATATCTGTTGATGTCTCCTGCTGAATAGTTACATAGCTAGGTCCGCATGCTGTCGTTCAACGCACTCCTCTTCAAGCTGGAGTGCTTAAAGCGGCTTTCATTGTTTTCATCGACTACTACGTGGACCAGATTTCGGACGTTAAAAAGCTTAAACACGCACGGAACGCCATTCACAGTAAAGCCTTCAATAACTTCAGCGACTATTACAGTGAATGTCGTTCATGCAGTCTGAAGCTCTTTGCAGACGAAGAGCTTGAGTTGATCAGAAAAGCTAAACTGACTGTCGCGGAACATCGTTCTGGATCCTGTAGCAGGTTCTTCTACTTATCTAGAATCGATCCTGAAATACAAAATATATGTAGCGAACCCCACTTATCTCACACGCCTCTCCATACGGTTCGACTTCCTCGAAACAGCGCGTTTTCTTGGGCTCCGTTAGATGACTTCGATGACAACTGACCTGAATCTTACTAACCAAGCGCGGACTAGATAAGGACTAGATAACAGCTACAACAACAAGAGCTTTGGAGCTAAGATAATGAGAAAGCTTGGTTATTAGGTTTAAAAATGAAGAAAAGTACTCAAGGTGTTGATAAATATCAATACGAGTTCGTGTTCCTGAACTGAACTGACTAGAGAGTTACAATCTTTTAAGATAGTGTATAACTGGTGGCAGAAGCACCAATAATACCAATAACAACGTCAGCCTCCAAATACAACGCAGAACACCTCTTGTCAACAGGTTCTATTTGAATAGTGAAGTCCTCTTTCGATGAACAAAGACCAAACTCTAAAACTCCCTCATCATTCCAGTCCTGCTGTAAGGTGCAGAGGTATTAACGCGGACAACATTTGATGAGTCAGCGTTACGAATTTTCGAGACAAATATTCTTCGGAAGATTTATGGTATTGGTAACGGCGAATACCGTAGTCGATGGAATGTTAAGCTGTACGAGGTATGCGACCACACTGACATAGTTAAGCTTTAGTTTAGTTTTAGAATAAAAACACGCCAGCTCTCAAAGTATTGGATGCGGAAGCTACCCGTGTAAGCAGCGGAAGAGGAATACCTCCACTCAGGTGGAGAAGGACTTGGCTACACTTGACATCTCCATTTGGCGCCCAACGGCGAAAGGGAGGAACGACTTTAGTAAACTCCGCTATAACCGTGTAAGCGGTGACTACGTAAGGAAAAAAACAACATTTATGTAACAACTAAATATGTGCTTATCATTAAATTATATTAAATTACATACTCTGTAAGAGCATGATACATCATACTTAAATCGCGAACACTGCAATAATGACATGACATCGGCATTAAGCCAAGCAATAAAAATACATCACGTTTTTATAGCTGGGCGACCAACATAGCTTGTCACTGCTTTAATCACGCTTATTATATGAGATATCATAAAATTAAATACAAATCAATCATAAGCTTAACGCGCGTATACACCAACAATAAAAGTAAGCGGCAAAAACAACAACAGAAAACGAAATGAGAGTAAAGCTCAAAGTCATAAGCGCCAAACAACTGACATTGTTTGTGCGCGCAGTAAAGAGAGGAGTATGATAGTAGACACACATACGTATGCACAACGCTTACACATAAAAGTGCAAATAAACTACTGTTACGAGCAATATTATATGTCCACTTCGGCATACACTTCATCATCATGTGCCATGAAGCGGCTTAATGGCGTACGCGCTGATGGGCTAACGCATGCGTTGGTGTGAATATGTGTGCCAGTGAATGACAGTGAGATAAAAAGACACAAATCAACACATAAATATATGTACATGTAAGTGCATATGTATATATATACATGTATGTGCAGTGAGCGCAGCCGCCTCAGCTTCAGCTAAACACTTCATTTTTATTTCATTGCCTTGTAGTGGCGTGCGTTATGCGTATATGAGCCGAAAGGAATTTGGTGAAAAGACGAAAAAGAAACATGTGCTGTACTGTATATAGTAACAGTAGAATAAGCCACGCATGACAAAGGCATGTCATTGCTGCACAATAGTAAACCGGCACTCCAGTATTAATTCCACTACGCCGTCGAAAAATGCTTACAAAAAAAATTTGGCGGCTTGAAAGTGGCAAAACGACCCTACTACATATATGAATTGCAAAAAATAGAAAAAATAAGTGACACACGCAGACAGTTACAAGCTTATACACAGACATAATTGTTTTCATGTAACGCGTGGAAGCATACATGCGGTGGTGTCATGTATACGCCATGTCGTACAATTAAGGTCGCAAAAAAGCATGTGAAAGACAACAACAACAATCAGAATAGCATAAAGCTTAAATTTGGACAAAAGCACGTTACAATGGGTAGAACAAATGATATTTAGTTGCTGCTTAAATCACCAACGAATCCAGCTTAATTTATTATCACCATACAGTTGAAAAGGATCGCAGCTTACCGCAGTTTGCGCTAACTAACACATTTTTATGCTACGAAATACTTGCACATATGCTTACACACACGTTAAACGTGCATAATATTGTTAGCCTTTTTAACTTTTGGTAGATTGCTTTGGTGAGAAGTCTATTTGGTTGGATTAAACATTATTTTATTAATGGCATAGCTAAATGAAACAAGAACTTAGCAGTTTTGTGGGCTGCAAGATTGTCACTGAGCCTTTGAGTTAGCCTTCGAGGTCATTCAATACAAAATCCACATGAAAAACAAAGTTAAAGGCAAAGACGGGTCGAAATGAGACGTCTGCAAAATTTCTTGTTGAATTCGTTGTGGAACGTATGTGTATTGTTTGTGGAACATATGTATGTGGAACGTACTAAGTTAGGGATATTCACGTTATCATATACAATGTTACCATGACAAACCATTCAACACAAAATCCACATGAAAAACCAAGTTAAAGACAAAAACGGGTCGAAATGGCGACGATGATGAGACGTCTGCAAAATTTATCGTTGAATTCGTTGTGGAACGTATGTGTATTGTTTGTGGAACATATGTGGAACGTACTAAGATTTGGGATATTCACGTTAACATACACAATGTTACCATAACAAACCTATATATTCATTTAGAATACGTTCCACACATGTTCTAGATGCAATCCAAGCCTAAGACAAAATTTTTTACGGTGATTTGCGTTGTAAAAGCTTGAAATTCTACTTGTCGAATGTTCATATATGAACATATGTAGATATGTATGTATGTATCTGAAAGCGTATTAGTCCTACATTGCGTATGAGTATTTTTTTTTAATCGCTAAGGCTCATCAACTTTTTGGTGTCAACTAAAACTCACAATCAAGAATCATACATAAATTCTTCAAATTGTCAGACCACATTACACATTTATGCCGGAAAGGAAATTAAACTCCACTTCTTTTGAATAATTCAACACAAAAGCAGTGTTACATTGCGTATGAGTAACATTTTGACACTAATTGACATGTTTTCCGAAATGTCTAATGAGGCTTGTAAGCTTTGAGATTTACTTCCTTCCATGCATTATGCCAATCAACAATGCTACAAACGAGCCTGCAACAATGCAAACGAGGCAATCGTATAACGGTACGCATAAGTGTGAGTTTCAGACACAGAGCTTTAGCAAGTTTCGCAAATATCGGAGCAAAGGAGTCACAATTCACGGCCAAATGCAGCAGTAAACTTCAGATGAAATTCAGCAAAAGAAACTGAAATCGAAAATTACAAAGCAAAAGTTTACTTTGAGTCCGCAGGGTACGGATGGGGTGGCAAATGGCTCATCGTATGCAAGTAAGGTGGATAGAGCACGCAGTCGTAATACAAATTTCGGAAGTTCGAGAGCAAATGTGAAAGGTCGCAAATATGTGTGGCAAGTCTTAATATATGTAAATGCGTGCAGTGAAGTCACGACAGGTGTCGCACTAATGGCACAATGCACACGTGTGTGTCAAAACAGCAGTGTGCTATGCAAGCAATGTGCTAATACATTGACTGTACGTTGGAGTTACACAATGCAGTTATTGACACAATGGCAGCAAACGAAATTAGAGCAAAGCGTGCTTATATAATTTGTTTGTTTTGCACACACCGGTACTGCTAAACAGGTCATAAAAATGGAAAGTTGAAAGCAAGAAATTGGCTAAGGAGTGTAAGAGATTAGTAATTTTACTACAGAAAGAAACTGAAAATTTGGAAAGTATGTGCGCTTAGTACAAATGAAGGTGCGTGTGCTTGTTAGTAAGTATTTGAGTACTCAAAAGACTTATCAAGTGCTGCAAATAGCTGGTGAAAAAATTATAAGCGTACCTAAATATAATCTATACTCAAATTTCATGATTTTGACTTGTGGAACTTATGTGGAACGTGAGTCTGAACATTATATTTTCGTTATTTTTCCCTAAATAATAATATTATTTAATATTTGTTTATTATTAATTTGATTACAGTTGAAAGTAGTAAGTGGAACTTAGGTATTTTTCCAAATTTCTAGCCCGAACGTTAACAGTAAGACCATTCTTTTATTATATATTTATTCAGAACTTATGTGAAAGGTGAGTCATAACATAATTTTTCCGCTATGTTTTTTTTGAATAACAATATATGTAAGTTAATAGTAATAGTCTGATAGCAGTATGTGGAACTTAGGAGTTTTCGGAATTTCTAGCCCGAACATTAACAGTAAGTTCACGGATAAATTTTATGTAAAATTCAGATGTGGAACTTATGTGGAACGTGAGACAAAACATAACATTCCCGTTTTTTGTTATACATATGTATTTAATTAAAGTAAAATTTTTTTTTAATAATGGCGTGGTTACAGTTGAAACTAGCATGTGGAACTTATTTTTTTTCGACGTTAACAGTAAGAGCACTGATAAGTCTACATTAAATTTTGATGTGGAACATATGTGGATTTAATGTGGATTACATGTGGAACTTACATAAAACAATTATATACATACGTGCTTCAATAAGAATAACACAACATTTTTTTTTAACTTAGTCTACTCAAAGTAATTTAATTCCTTTTATTTTAATTGAATTTACAAGCAAACGACTAAGGATATGGCACAAACCTCCATTAGCAAAATCAAGCAACACTTGCACTTGTCGTCCGTGAAAACTTTTTTGATAATTAAAAGTGTTAGCTTACAGCCACCATACCCCTTTACCTTGGCCATTTCAACAAACACAATACACATGAAAACTAAAATTCACAGCAGTTGTCAAGACAACTGGCAAACAATTTGCTTTCTTTGCTCAAAAATGTAGTAAGAGTTTGGGAACTTTCACTGCAGTTGGCATGGCAATCAACAGAGTTTTCACAGCAAAGGAAATATACATAAAAAACACAAACACACGCACATGCATACGTACACGTCAAACAATTTGCACATGCACGCAACGAATAAAAACAAATAAAGCAAACGTGCTCTAATGTTAGTGAAATTGATGAGATTACCCCTCGCATTTGGGCGATGACTTGCTGCTGCGCACAGTGCTCTGCACTAAAAGTCAGGAATTTATGTCTATAAAGTGAATGTAAGTGAACGAGAGCGAACAAACACTTCACTTAACTTCAGCTGCTTAACGGCTTATACTCGTTTGCGTATGTATTTGTATGTATGTATGTTTGTCATGTTTAACAAAATTGGACGTGTTAACGGAAATAACTGCTTTTGAAGTAGTTTAGTATGTGCTGGCGCAGTCAAGGTGAGTTTCTGTTTGTAATGTTGGAGGCGATATTAGGAAATTGTTTAAGTACATATATACATACATACATACTTATGTATGCTAGTAAGTAGTTATATACTTTAGTATATAGTTATGTAGTTATGAGCAGAAGCTCATTGACAACTCAGCTTTAGATACGTGAAGATATTAAGCTTTGAAGCGTAAGTGTTGTAATTAGATTTCTTAAAAGTTTTCGAAAACGAGGTGTCATAAAAAATAAGTCGGAAATGAGAAAATGGCATAATGTAGCAAAACACTAACAACATACATACATACATATACGCATACGACGTGTGATGTGTGTGTAAAAATATAATTTTTAACCAAGTAGTGTAAGATTCGACTTACATATAAGAATTTGCTAAGATATTACCTAAACTAAACTAATTAAAGTAGCTGCTCATAAAAGACAAGCGTTTTTCCATACATATAGTATGTATGTATAAATGTATAAGGTATGTATATGTCGACTTAACATTTTGTTAAGATTGGAGCAGAATATTTATGTACATATGTGGAACCTATGTGGATCATAATATTAATTTAAGTTTCTATTGAAGCCTAAATAGCTTAATTTAATTACGCTTTCGTGGAACACGTGTGGAACTTATGTGGAACGTATTATAAATTCAAATATTTCTTCAACATTAAAATGCGCATACATTTCTCAGCAATTCTAACTCACTGCGTAATTTAATCCGACTTTTGTGGAACTTATTTGGAATGTATTCAGAAGTCAAACATGATGTATTTAACATTAGAAAAAATGCATATATTTTGCTGTAATTCAAACACTTGAAACATTTTCTAGACAAACTTAGGAACATACATACATATGTAAGTACGTATGCAGATGTTTATCAACGCGCAGATTTCACATAAGGTAAGTGTCGACCAATGACTTTATTAGGCGCAGAATAGCTACGAAGTTTTGTTGAACTACATGTGGAACATATTCTTAATTCAAGTTATTATTGACAGCTAAGAGTTATTTGGTTAATTTTTTTTTAAATAAAAAAGTTATGTTGAGCATATTCTCAACTCAAGTACTTATTAAAGAAAAAAAGTTTCATCTTTTTTTATGTATTTAAAAAATTTTAAGGCATTTTGTTATTACTTGTTAGCTGAGTAACGGAGTATAAAACTGCTATAAGCTATGGTTGAGTGTGTTACTGACGGCATTTCAACAATTCTTGTAAAGATTTCACTAACTTTGTGATAAAAATTTATAAAACATATGTGGAACATAAGTGGGTTGAGCTGTGAATTATTGAAAAATGTGGTTAAATGTAATGACATAGAATGAGTTATAGACAAATAATTATTGTTATTTTAATCATTGTCATAAATAAGTCACTTTGTATTGAATAAAATGTGGAATGTATTTGGAATGTATGTTTTAGACAAAATAGTTATTATTTTTTTAACCATTGTCATAAATAAGTCACTTTGCATTGGAAAACAATGTGAAACCTATTAGGAATATATGTGGAATATAAGTGTATTTTAAATTTTTTCATATAATTTGCATTATTTGAATTGTTGAAAATAATGTTACGACAAAATGTAAGTAAATCAATCAAGTGGAACGTAAGCAGTTTAAAAGATATTGTAGAGATTTTGCGCAATAATAATTGTTTTTGCTCATTTATGACTTATTTGGAGCTAAATCAATTAACAATGGGGAACATATTTACAATGCTTGTGGAACGTATTTACAATGCATGTGGAACATATGTAAGTGGATTTTAATTTTCAATGTAAATTTCGCATTTCAATTGTTGCAAATAATACAACGAAATGTAAGCAAATTAATGATGTGCAACGTAAGCTGTTTAAAAGATATTGTGGAGATTTTACGCTATGAAAATTGTTCTTGCTTTTTTATGCCTTGCTACGCCCCAATCCATTTACAAGTATAATAAAAAGATAATGCTGACGTTCCACAGCTAAACATAATTCAAGTGTTGTGTTGTTGTTGTGCACAAATTTAAATTAATGTTGCATGCAACTTATATGACGTGGCAATGCTGCGTGGTACTGACAATAGCATCGTGTCGCATGAGTGCGCAGCGCAATAATCTGAGAAATAATATGAACGTGGTGTTTGATTATGTAACGTATACTTATACTATATTAGTACACAAAAAGCTTTCTGCGAGAGCAACAAGTTTTTTAAAGTTAGCTGGCGCATAAGTTGCTTTGGTCGTATTTGAAATTAAAAGTTATGAGAGACTGAAGCATCTCCTCAGAAAAAGATGACATATGAAACTTGAACGAGAAGCTACAACGAACTTAGTACCAATCTTTAATAACACAAGCTGAGTGGCTTAACAAAATCCGACTTCATGGAGATACTACCTTTACAGAAAAACAAAATATTTGCCGAGCGGATGAGTGAGCAAACGGATGGTTATAAGAGGTTGGACGAAAAGACAGCTGGATCAATGACTAGAAGGTGAACGAACTGATTGGGTTCTCAAGTATATACTTAGAAGTAGGTTAGGTGGTTTAACGAAGGATTAGGAGATCGAAATGAACGCTTGGATTTCGAGAGACAATCGGAAGGTTCCACAAAATGAAGTGTGGTTGGATGAACAGAAGATCGAATAATTCGATGGACTATCTGAAGGTCCTACAAAATGCAGTGCGATTAGATGGCTAAATGGATTTTCGGATGAGTTCGTAACCGGTTGGACATAAATAGCTCAGATGAGCTAACTTAATGACAATAGTTGGATAAATTGACTTCTATAGGAATGAACGAAAATACAAAGCAGGTGATGAGTATGGAGGAATGAAAGATTGAAGGTATTTTTACTTCAATAGAGAATCGGACACTTGGAGGAGTGAACAGAAGGTTTTACGAAATCTTTGGTGCTAAAATTACTAGAAAACTGTCGGGTGAGCGTAAAATCAGATGGATATTAGAAGGTTGAATTAAGGAACTTTTTGATTGCAAAAGTTCAGTGCATGCTTAGGCGGACAAAAATTTTACAACAATTGATGAACTCAAATCGGTTGAAAACTTAACAGTTGGATAGACGTTTGAAACGTTGAACGTAATAACAAGCGAGCAGTTAACTAAATGGATAAATGGAATAGGGAAATAACAGTCGGCTTAAGGAACGCATAGCTTGACAGATGCAAGGACAGTTAGATGAATGAAAGGACAGCTTCTCAACATTGTAAGAGTTGAGTACTCAAAAAAGAGAATGTCCACCAATGACCAATGTATCCAGGATTTGGTGCCGTTTTATTTTTGTTGCTTTTCATCGATTTTTCCAAGCAGTTCTTTAACTGACTGTGTTAATTTTATGCCAGAGCCAGAAGCTGATTTCAGAGTCTGTTAGACTCAATTATGTATATTGGTAGCTTTCGTCATAAATAGCCATCTTTACAGCATGCGCGTTCGTTTAGCAATTTGCTTACTGCTCAAGCATGCTAAACACTCCACAATCAAATCAGCAAACGCCACAAAACATTAAACGACCGCCCTGGTGGCTCAGCAACCTTATCGCCTTGTAATGTAATTTATAGCCAGCATTTTGTAATGCAACCGCCATATACTACTAAAATGCAGTTAAGACTATGCAATATCCATAGGAGCAGATGCGGCAAAACGAACAACACACGCGACGAAGGAGACACAATGTGCGGTTTGTGAGCGCTATGCGAAGGGTGTGAACGCTGACGATATTCATTTACGGGCTAGAAGTAAAAGTGGGCAGTCTTCATCAGCATTGCTGGCGCTCATTGCGTACGGTAGTTAACGTTAACGTTTTACAAGGTTGTTAACAAGCAGCCAAGCCGGCCGCAGTAATTGTGCGACGCAGCTCGAGCCGCACAACACTATGAATGCGGCTTGTGGATAAACAACAACCGCAGTAATTTCTGCACAAATTACCGCGACGCTAGAGCCAGTCATTCGACCGAGCAGCCATCAAGCAAACCGCCAACCAGCCAGTAAACCGGCCAAGCAGGCAATATGATGGTGCGCTAGCGACCAGCAGCTAACCGACAAAACAACCATTTGGGGTGAAATGCAATAAAAACGCACATATACGAACATACAGCATACCATATTCGTATGTATGCGTGTATAAGCTTGAGTCCACGAACTGCGTTGTTATGCTAGAAGAGTGCGCTTGCAATGGCTTTGCTTTTACTGTTGCCATCATAGCCGTTGATAATTTTACATAATAATTGGATAAGCATTGCAGCAGTAACTGATGCTTGCGGCGGTCATCAGCAGCTAACAAGCAACAACAATATCATTAGTAAGTTGAAGCCCATAACTGCAGACTGAGTTGGGCGGAGATGTGGGAGGGAGAGAGTGCTGTCGACGCTGGTAGTGAAAGTAATCGTACTATATACATACATATATACATAGAAGATATACATACATAGAAGAATATATGAAAACATATAGGGTGTTTTTTATGGAACTAAATAGTTTTGACTAGTTTTATATTTAGTACTTGCCGTCTTTCATGCAAAGATTTAGTGATTTGCTGCCGGCCTTACCAAACTTCGTAAGTCAAAAATCGGTTCAGTTAACGGTTGAGAACATCCGTGTCTTTCGAAAAGAGAGCGGTCTTTTTCAGACTGGACAGCAGATTTTGGATTAAGACTAACATCTAACTTCACCAATCTTTAGAAGATGGAGCTCATGAGCGAAACGTTTTTACCAAGTCGAAAGGAGTTAAAAGGATCTTCGTAGCTATTAGAGCTCATGAAGGTTTGGAGGCTCTTACTTTCAATAAGAGTCACACAATATTGAAAATACCAAGTTTTTGCTTTACAATAAGCTGTGTGAACCAAGTTACGGTTGGCTAAAATAGAGGTTCAACAACCGAGTCATAGATAAAAAATATGTATAATAATAATTAAAAATATTCCACTAAGGACTCGGACTGACAAACTGACAAGTGAAATTGTATGAAAGAAGCAGGAAAGACGATTAAGTCCAGATAGCGAAGCCAAGCTATCTTACAAGGACGAAAGATGATTGGATAAACATAAGGCTGTCCGGCGCACGGATGAATAGAAGATCAAATGAACAACTTGACGAACGACATAGCTCAGAAGGCGAAGCCAAGCAATCAAAGACGAAAGATGAATTTCGATGAACGTAAGACTGTTCGATGCATGGCTGAATACAAGATGAAATGAACGACCGGAAGGACCAATGAATTAACTCAGGTCGATTGGATGAAAGTAAAGATGAAGGATCGAAGGGCTTTCTGAATGAAAGTTTGTAAAAATAGAATTTAAGAAAGTTGCATGGAGGAAAGAAAGATCAGAGGAATAATTAATTTAGGTAGGCGGAGGACAAGGTTTTGATTGGAACTAGTCGAATGTGGAGAGTTCTAGAAAAATGAGTACAAGTAATGGTTGTCTATCGTTATCATGTTTTGAACTCCAGGTTTGCTGGACTTTTGAAAGGTTTTAAGAAATCGCAGGTATGGTCATACGTGCAAATAAATACATATATGTGACCTGGTCTACGAAATCTATTTAGTTTTTTTTTTTATTTTTAATTTTTTTTATTTTTTATTTTTTTATATATATATTTTTTTTTTACACCTAAGCCCCCTTTTCGTAGACCAGGTCACATATGTATATGAGTTTCAAAGTTCTTGTAGATATTATAAACCAACTACGAGAGAGTTCTTATGCAGTCTCTGGTATCGCAATGCCACATATTTCCTCGACTCGTCCATTATGTATACCCTTTATTTACAAGCAACTGCCAGCATAGTAAAGTTAAATGAATTCTCCACCCACTACACACACGCTCCGCATTCGTATTCGCATTGACCTAAATACTCGCTAGATGCTTCCCCGAGTGGGGCTCGTGGTGGCTGGGTAATAGCAATCGCGGCGACTAATACATGCAGTTGGCCGAGGAAATTGAGCAAAGTAACCGTCGCACAACTCAATTGCTTCGCATATGAATGTATGTATGTATGTATGTATATATATTCCCTATGTATTTCAAAGCTCGTTACATTTTTATGGCAAATTGAAATTGAGATTTTATGACAATTTAATTAAAGACCAATAGCAAAGTAAAACCGTAATCCGTAAGCGAGTGGCGGTTTCTTTATACCGACAGCGCGATTGGTGTGCAATAGAGCGTTGACAATGGCTGATAAGGTCCTTTGTGTGGGCATTATATGTGCATGAGATAGTGCGGTACATTCATCGTGATCGAACATATGGAATTATGGTTTTGTGGTGAATATGTAACTGAAAGTATTGAGCTTTGCTGAGCTTGGAAGATCTGTTTGAAAGAAAAATTAAAATATATTAATGTTATAGTACGAGGATTTAAAGAAATGACAGCTACGACAAGCGGACCAGCGGAGGTTAATGGGAACGCTTAGAGTCATGACTAATGATTCCGTCGTGCCTGAATTAGAGAACGTGCATTATGATGACCAACGACGCTACTTGCCATACATCCAAAGAAACAATTAATTTCTTGAAGTAAACTTTTGGTGAGACTAAACACGGCTAGAGTATTTTTTGCACTTCGACGCGTTCACATAAGGTTCCGATTGCTAAAAAAGATGTTTGAAAATCGGCTCTCTCGACTAGAATTTATTCAAGCCAACCGCCAGTTCTCCTGTATTACGTCCTCCGACATACCTGTTGTATTCGTAAATCGTGAATGGAAGCGACTGGATTCACTTCAGATATCAAATAATAACAAAAAACTAAAGAGACAGATCTCACCGAGAAGCTGCCCACTAAAACCAATCGCAGTGAAACGCAGACCAGGGAGCTGTAGATATGTCAGAACACTGCACTCCGGACTACAACAGGATGCCTATAAGTTAGGGAGCATAATGAACTCCTCTACAAACATTTTCTGCTAGTGTGCTTTCTCAGAAATCATCCCAGCAGTCACCTAATTGTAGTGGAACCGCCTTCTAGAGCATCAAGAGGTCTTTTCTCAACTGCGTCGACGACATAAAACAATACGCCGACCGGACTTCGGACGCAACAAACTTCAGACATACACTGACCGCCTTTCACAGGAGACCCACTAACACCTTCAGCTACTCTTTCTCAGTGAATGGCGTAATTGAAGTCCAACACCATCCATTGCAGACGAAAAGCTCAAGTTCGTGCTGGATTAGCGGGTTAAGCTGCTACCAATCCAGCTCCTACCAAGCCACAATTAAACATATGTTCAGCGTGCAACAAATCCCTGCATATCACTAACCACCCCTTTGCATGCCCTGCTATAACCCTACACATTTTATATCCCTCTCCCTATGGACCGAACCCGTCAAAACAGCACGGTACCTTGACTTATAGTTGGTTGATCTCGATGACAACTTATCTTATCTCAAAAACAACTAAACACAAACAAGCAACTACAACTTCCTAACCAACAAAATGACTATGGAGGCATAAAATGAGGAGTTAGTAAAAAAAAGTTCTTGGACTGATTTAGATTCTAGTCAAAATTAGGCTAAGCAAAATATTACAATTTATATCAGCTCCAAGTTCTCTTTTACCTGTTTAAATGTAATGATTTCTGTTCACAAAACCTTCAAAAAAATTAAAGTAATGATTAATGCTTATAACGATGCTTTAAGATATAAAAAATCAAGTTACTCACCTAAAAGTATGCAATGAATACTAATATATTCTAAAAATCACAAGAAAATGCCATCCTACGGATCACATGCAGTATTAAAAGAAGATATAATATAATTAGCTAGACAGCTAAAGAAAACGAGGAAAAAATCCTTAAAGTAGGCCCCTTAGGACGTTCTTCGTCTATTATTCATTGCATACTTTTCGTGACACATGCGTTACATAGAAAGTAGGTTGACAAGCAGGTGAATTAATTAATGAAAAAAATGTAATCTATACAAAAGCACGCACATACGCATACATAGCAGCGCTAAATAGGTAAGAGTAAGAGTTTGACATATTTCAATTTGGTTAGCATACCTCTAGGCACGCATGCGGCAAAGATAGCGCGTTGTGGCCATGTAACGGTGACATATGTTATGCTTCAAAGCGGAATATCTAAACATGTTTATATGAAAATATATTTTAAGAAATATGCAAAAAAGTAGGTATGACGATAATGCCGTGGAAAAATTGAAACGTGTGACCAAAGCAACCACCGGCACCACACGCTGAAATGATAGTAGTGGAATCTTAAGTAAAAGTCACGATTACTAAGGAGAGCAGGTGAGCACAACAATGGCGCAACGCCAACAGATGGGAAAGCGGAAACGGAAGCATTGTCTTTCTTCATATTTTTCGTATTTTTACATTTTTCTTGCTTTTGCTGTACCGCTGGCAGTTCGCACGTGCATTTCACATGTAATTTTTCACGCACGCATACACAGTGGCACATTCACACACATAAACACGAGCACGCGAAAGACATTTTCCTGCATTTGACGTGTATGCAAAATTAAATGGACGCCAGTTCAATAAGCATATATTCCTTGAACTTTTTAAAAAAAAATTGAGAAAATCAGGCTGACAATACCGAACACATGCGGTGAGCTGGAAAAAATATGCCATATGTCATAGTGTTCAATATTTTTTTTTTTTTTTAATTTTAATTTCATTGCTATTTTTCCCTCATTATATTAAGATATTTGCCAAGGGGATAAGAAAAATTTGTGATCTGAAATTAGTGAATCGGACAAAATATATATATAAAAAATATATTTAAAAAATATTGAAAAAAGTAAAAAAACAAAAATTTGATAACTCTGTTCTTTTTCAACACAGTGTTTGTAATGCATTTGCCTTCATTATTGATAAATTTCTTCCCAGCGAGTATTCTCTTGAAATCTGAGGATAGGAAATAGTCACAGGGGGCAGAATTGTAGAATACGTTAGATGCGAAAGCAATTCTAAGCCCAAGTCATGAAATCTTGACATCACATTCATTGCTTTGTGACAAGGTGCGTTATCTTGATGAAACCTCACTTTCTTCTCCTGCAAATAAAGCCGTTTTTCGCGGCTTTGTCCTTCAAATGCGACAAAAATGTAGTACTATAGTCGCAGTTAATGATTTTTCTCGTTTGAAGATAGTCGCTGAATGTCATGTTCTTACCTGAATACTGATGCCATCAACTTGCTAACCGGCGTTTGCGACTATTCATGCTTTGGGGTCGATTCCTTATATGCAATTCGCTCAGCTGGTGAAATGATGCAGCCATATTTCATTTGTCGACGAACAAATTCAATTTCATTACGATTAAAGAGCTTCAAAAACTCCTCAGAATCTAAAAATAATAAAGCCAGCACGTTCCTTTGAAATGTTTAGCTTCTCATCATTCTCAACCACTTTCACTTTACGGACATCCGAAACAGCTTCTTTAGGGCGTCCTTCTTGCATTGTCCTCGGTGCCCAATTTGAACTCAGCAAACCACTTTTCAACGACTGATTTCCCTTTTGAAGAGCTCAAATCATGTGGATTAACCTAAATATTGGCTTCATCTGTACTATTTTTCGCCAAAAAGCAATACTTTATTAACACACAAACTTTCCTTTGATCCATTTTTTGGAAACTGACACAAGTTATTTCATACAAAATGCCATTTCTAATAAACTAATACATCAGCAGCTGGGAATATTTAAATGTATGTACTAACTAAAAATCATATGGATTTAATATTAGTAGTGCCATCAATGTATCAGCCTACGAACTTTTCAGTTCTTCTGTTAAGTAACAAAATCTGGCAAATCTAGTTCAATTTTTTTTATTAAAATAGAGCTATATAGTACATTATTAAAGGCTACAGCTTAGCAAACTGTTGTCGGTCTATGTTCTTAGGTAAGCTGTGAATACTCAATATGTCCCTGTCCAAAAGAAAGAAGAAAGACCTGAAACATCCTATGAAACTCCGGGGAATTCGGTGAATAGATGCCGTCTCGAAATAAGCAATCACAATTCCTAAGGGGCTGCCATGGCTCTCATAACCTAGGAGAGAGCAGCGACAGAGCAATACGTGGCGCAACAAATGGAAGCCATTAAACAAAAATCTACAATTCTAAGCTCAACGGGGGTCTCAGATGGCGGATAAAGAAAGAACTGCAAGACATACATAGGTTAGCTGTGAAAAAAAAAAAACAAGCAGCAGAAATCAAGCACCGAAGTAGGATCAAAATTTTGATAAGCGTTTTTGAAACGTTGAACGTGGATGGGGGCTGTGGCATTGCAGGAGTGATATCTTACAGACATAGCTTTCAGGGTAATGTGAAAGGCACCACCATCCCATTAAAACCTTGGCAGATCTTCAAGTACGTTCGAAGCTGTCGCCATTAAGTTAGCGGTACAGGATTAATCGATTTATATACTGACTAGTGCTATAGTTATAAGGATTCGTGTTAATCCTCCTGCAGCCTCCCTACAATGAACAGATAATCTAGTTAACAATCGAGTGGTGTTGGCGGCTAGAAGCGGGCCCAAGGCAGAAGTCCAAGCTGAAAATAAGAGCAAATGAGACGCTGTCCTAAAGTACCGCACTAAAAGCGCGGCAGCCCAGTTAGACGAGGTCTTTAACAATATAGTCAACTGGTTTTGAAACTGGCTAAAAGCAGAGCATGATAATGGGTTGTCAAAAAAGTCTTACGGTATTTTTGCTAGTTGGCGCTGAAAGCGCGTAGTTCTAGTTTTATTCGTCGCACCGGGTCATGCTATACCTTTTTGGAAAGCTCATTTCCGGACCTGTACTGCCAGCAACTGGACCGCTTCGAAGGCAGCACTCATGCAGAAGAGACCATCTTTGATCAACAGAGGCCGAATTGTCTTCCATCAGGACAACGCCAAGCCACACACATCTTTAGTGACGCGCCAGAAGCTCCGGGAGCTCGGATGGGAGGTTCTTTTGCAACCACCGTATAGTCCGGATCTCGCACCAAGTGATTACCACCTGTTTCTGTACATGGCGAACGCACTGGTTGTCTGAAGTCAGCCACAAGAGAGTCCTGTGAAAATTGGCTCTCCGAGTTTTTTGCCAATAGAGAAACGATTTTCTATGAGAGGGATATTATGAAGTTGGCATCTCTTTGGTAACGGGTCATCGAACAAATCGGCGCATATTTGACTTGAATCGCATTATTGTAACCAATTTTATGAACAATTAAAAATTAAATAAAAATACCGCAAGACTTTTTTGACAACCTAACATAAGATGCACGAACTGATTTTTCAAGGCCAATGACAGCTCCTCTTAAAAGAAACGACACCAAGTCCAGTAGAGTAGGAGTTAAAGAAAAGAAAGCGTGGAATCGAAAATACAGTAAGATAATAATAAATGTGATAGAAAATTGTTCGGCAGAGGACATTCCCATCACAGTGAGGAGCTAATACTCGGATAGTGTGCCTTAGAGGTATCTATCAACCAATTTTATACGAAAAGTAATTATTTTTTCTGATCCACCCTATTAAGCTTATGTTATATATATAAAAGTCTGGGCACAAGTAAATATACTAATATATAATCACATTGTGTAGTGAAATTGCTTGAGTTAAATTATTTACTCACATAATTGCCATGAATTTCACAAAGAAGAGAAAAGTGTATCCACATGATAGTACAAACTAAGCTCTGAAGCTTTCAGACATTGGATTTTCTAGTGAATATATTGCAATAACAAAATAAAGCCGAATTGATTGGTTGAATAATTTAGTTTAATGCTGAAAGCATGCGTTTAGTATTTAAAGTAAATAAAAGGATAAAATGATGACATAAAGATAAGACAAATTTGTTGAATAAAACTATTAAAAGTGAGTAATCGAAGAAGAAAGCCTGAATAGAACTGAAACTCTAAATCTCTGTCGAGCAAAATGAATATTTGAAAGGCTGAAAATAGAAAACTGACAAGAAAGCCGAAAGAAGGGAAATAATAATAAATTGCAAGGAAATAGGAAAATATGGTATATTTTGGGAACATTTAGGTATGCCAATGTTTAAACTATGCAACGAATGTACTAGAAATTATTGAAGAATTTTGGAATTCATTATAAATGCTTGAATAAATTTATATACATAGTACATAAATTACTAAATATATAATATGTAAAACTATGACTTGCAAGGAGACATGATTTTGCTTTCAATGTGAAACGTATTTGTATGACGAAAGTACAAGCATTTCTAACTAATTTATTTAGTAGATTGTACTCAATCAAGAACGCAAAATGCTTACAGTAAAAATAAGTCAGTGGATACTACTCTGCATACTATCGGGCCATGGCTTAAGGGTTAAGAACATTAGAGTTAAGAAAATCGCTTTTAGAACCTTCCTTGATTTTGACGGAGCTTTCAATAACGTACTGCCGGAAGTACTGCTCTGGTCGGTCTTTTGGTTTAACAAAACCTCAAACACTTCATTTTCGGTCTTCTGTGCGACAGAGTGATTGAAATGTGCTCGATGGAATGTACATAAGCGAACCGCAGAAGGTGAAGTTCTATTTGCTTTTCTATGGAAACTCGTCGTTAACGACCGACTTAAAAAACTTGAGGATCGTGATTGCCAATGCAGACGATGCCGCACTTATGATCAAAGGAAAGTTCCTGAGAACTTTGTAGGAGTTGACGTAGGGATATCTCAGCGCCATAACAAATTAGGCAGCCGGAATTCGTCTCGCCATCAACTCAAATAAAACCGAGATGGTTTCATTTACTAGAAGATACAAAATCCTCGTGGTTCCGCTGCCGCAAATGGGAGACATTCGTCTGCAACTGGCGGATACAGTGAAATATCTAGGGCTAATCCCGAAATGGAAGTCGTATTTCAAGGAGAGAGAGAGAGAGGTCAAAGCAGGCATCGAAAACCTGATAATGCTGTAGAGGAGCCATTGGCAAAAGGTGGGATCTCTCACCGAAAGCGATGCTCTAGCTCTACGACACCATAGTCAAGTCCATTTTGTTCTATGGAGTCATTATGTAATGGCGGGCTCAAGAAAAAACCACACTTCTAAATAATTTCGAGAACGTTCAACGGGCGGCGCTTGTTAGCATATCTGGCGCACTATAGTATACTCTAATCATGGCACTTAACGCCATCTTGCACATAGTGCACGTAACATTGTCGGAAGAAGTAAGGCTGCTGTCAGAATCAGAGAATCTGGGTTCCTAAAAGATAACGTGTATGAACACTTGGGTTGCCAAATCGAACTCTACCGGCTCCGTATACCGACGAGAGAGTTGTGGGTGGGAAAGCAGTGGTGGAAGGAGAGGAGGAGGGAGCTTTCCAGCTTGAGGTAGGGTTTACTGTCAGGAGCTCTCTATCAACTCCTGCTTCCGACTTCCTGACTATTGCAGTGTTACTTGAGGGACTTTTGATGGAAAGGTTTACTGTCAGGAGCTCTCTATCAACCCCAGCTGCCGACTTCCTGACTATTGCAGTGTTTTCCAAGCTGAGATTCCAGCCATAAAGGTAGCAATAGTTCTACTGTTCCGATATTCCTTTAGAGAAATGACCATTCACTCAAACAACAGGACAGCAATACTAGCCTTGAACTCATTAACAGTGTGTTCAAGGTTAGTCAAGATGGGGCTAACCTCGCTATCAATAGCAGCGAGTGATAAGACTGGTATGAGTGCCAGACTACAACGAAATTGCAGGAAATTGTAAAACTGATGAGCAAGCAAGAAAATGCACCCTAGAATCGTTATCCATAGAATGCAGACGGGTCGGTACACCCGCATCTTCTTGTGCTCTACTACTAGATAGCTGGGCTTCGCGGAAGCTTGGTCAGCCCTGGGCCACCATTGGTAGATGTGCTGTCGCAAAAGTCTTTTGGCATAAGATCGATCGCAAGAGTTCTAGTGATTTTTTTGCCTTCAGTAAGGCTAGCCTCTCCTCAGGTATGAGGCTTTTAACGGGCTATTGCCCTATTGGAGTCCATGCTGTAAGGCTAGGAATCTGGGATGGAAGGTGGAAACTACTCAATACATACTTTCTTCTTGGCTATCTTGTTTTTGAGAGATCAAGACTTAACCACTTGGAAACGCATACTTCCAGACATCGCTTGGCGGGAAATGGAAGTTAAACGCCTGTGCAAATTTGTATTGGCTACTAAGCGTTTCGCTGATAGAAAGCACTGAAGACATGAAATTCTTGGGAAAATAATACAAGTTCTGATAGAATGTAGAAAATTCGCGAGTGTTACGGGCCGGAAACTCCGATTCGGCTTATTGCGAGATTGCTACTTGAAACTTTATATGTGTGTTTAGTTAATGGTTCACTAAATTTTATGAGTGAGATTAATGGACGCAATCCTCATTGATGGGCTGTCTAATCTCAAAAAAGACTTAGTTGTACTAAGCGCTAGATCCTCTTTGATAAGATCAAAGTAGTAGAGGGAGATAGCTAAAGCGGCTAGGAATCCGTTTGGGGGTTTTCAACTGCAAAACTGACTTTGTCGGATTTGACGAACGAGGGAAATGACAGAAAAGATATCTCTCTAAAGAAAGGAAAGTACTACTGAAGCAACCGACTGAATTGCATTTGGACTAATAGAAACTTTCCAATTCTGCAGACTGGACTTACTAAAATGCTTGCATAATGATCCATTGAGGAAAAGTGTAAAACATTATAGGCTTATAATTTTAAGTATATTTCTATATATTTACGCTTGTAAGCGCCCCTTTTCTCCTCACATAAAACATCATTAATTCTGATTAAGTGACATCTCCTAAAAGTAGGCAATAAATCTGTGCAGCATCATTAGACAATTAGTAGGTGATAAAAAGAAATTTATTTCGACGCACGTCTTCACTTGGCAAAGCCATAAGGTGAACATAATTCAACTGCGTTGACATTATTAAATCCGCCTAAAAGTATGTAACGACATTAAAGTAATTATGCGTGCAATTATGGCAAACATTTAAGGACCAGACATGCAAACGCTGTTTTTGCAAACGCTGTTTTTGCAAACGCTGTTTTTGCAAACGCTGTTTTTGCAAACGCGCTGTGAAAGTAAATGTGTAAAAAGCGCGCTTGATGAGCTAAAGGCAAAAGCTGCCTAAAAGTATACATATGTATGTGCGAAAAGTGTGGCGTATGCAGAAAAGTATTGAAATTATGGCTGCTAACAAACGTATGTATTCTTTATTTAATATTTTAATTTTTTATATGTTTGTTGGTCGCTCCATGTCTGCCTCGCTCACTCTTTATCTAACGCTTTCTCTCTTAAACTCTTTCTTCATCTTCACTTCCTCTTGCCTCGTAAGCAATTAATACTGCGCTGTTTCGTTTGCTTTCTTTACTTCATCGTCCCCTCTCAGCATGACATATACACGCCATTTAACCTTTTAGCCATAAGGTACACGTTTTGTGCGCCTAAAAGTATGCACACAAGTAAATTAATGACACAATTTAACACGTTAATGCAAAGATTTGCCACGGCTGAACAAAGCATATGCAAAGGCAACGCAAGCAAGCTGTGCTGCGCCGCTGCAACCTGCTGATTTAGAGCGCTTACATTAAGCAGTTGAGTGAGTCACCCCTAAAAACAACGTGCCGTGCCGATTTTGCTTTCTTTTCACAATCCGTTTTTTTTTTTTTCAACAAAACTCGCACACTGTCGTGCTTCCTCAAGCACTTAGCTGCGCAAGTGGTTTCATAGTCTTACATTTTTATAATTTTTTTTCACTTTTCCTTTCATTTCTTTCCGTTTTCAATTCTAAGGCTTTGTAACGGCAACCGCTATGGCTGCTTCTTAAGCCAGTCAACGAAGCGTGCGCTGATTGATGTGTCGCGCCTGCTGTGAATATGAATGTACAAGAGCGCTTATGTGTATGATTGCCATGTGAGCTCGATCCAAGTGCAGGTAAAGTAAAACTGTTGGCTTGTGTGTTGGACATCGAGTGGCTGACTCTTGGTTGCAAGTGCTTACCTCAAAGGTTAGTAGGATCAGAAGCATGCCGAGCCACTTTAAAAATCCATCAGTATACCCAGTAAGAAACATGCGTTCGAACTTGTATATAAAATTTGAATACTTGGGCCTAGAGATGAAAGCCGCCTTTTAAAGATTCTTTAAGAAAAAATTAATTATCAATAGTTCTGCCAGATGATAACTTGAGATTACGAGTATACGGTTTCAATATGGCTCGGCTTAGCACACTAACTTTATTTGTCGAGGTTAAGTAGAATGCAAAATGAAGATTTAAGGATAAAGAGACGACGGATCAGAAGATCAAACATATGTGTTCATAAAAGATTAGCTTGAAGTAGGCTGATGAAAACTTTTCAGCGTCTGAGTTCTCTCGATGGTTCGCTTGATTTTTAAAGATCCGAAATAAATATTTAAAGATGTAGAGACGACGGACCTAACAGGCTAGGAATACAGGTTGCGGTGGAAGATCAACAATGGATCATAAAAGATCAACTTAAAGTAGAGTCCTGCTGATGAAACTTTCCCGTGTCCGAGTTCTTTGAATAGTTCGCTTGGCTTTCAAAGATTGGAAATTATCATATCAAGTACCCTATAATAACGAGATATTCTAATGACTAACAAGTTAAAGAACATCACGATGGTATTATGATTTATATTAAGACACTGTCTAACTTTCTGACAAAAGTTAAGTTTTTGAGAATTTGCAAGAGGAAATTTTCTGGTCGAATATAAGTTTCCAGAACAAACCTGGTGTCCTAATTCCTACATTAAGACCCTGGAACACTTTTTTACAAAAGAGCAGTTACGAACTTCATCACACTACGAGCGAAGCTCTAAGAGTTTGTCGGTCTTGCTGTATGCTGTGAGGACCATAACTGGGATTCAAGTTCCTTGTGAATTTAGTAAGAGCTGTCGAAAGATATTAACCATTTCTATAGGTTAAAAGGCTTCCGTAGCGAGCAACTATATCCTAAGGCTGGATGTATTGTCCGTTCAGTGGATAGTCGGGCCTAAGTAAGCGAAACGGACCCGAATTTTTATATGGCCAACTCGTCAGAATTCTGCCGCTATAAGAACAAAAAAAGGAAACTGTTTCGAACTTGGAGCTTTTTGTACCAAAAGTTTTTACTTTGGCAGTCATGGGATTATCGATATGGGATTATCGATATGGGATTATTGATAGTGGTTGTCGGAATCAACATATCGGAAGCAGTCTATACAGGAGATTAACACAGGACATAGTATGTAAATGCACAAAGAGCTGCAGGGAAAACCAAGAACGAAGTATCTTGTCAGAGAAAGTCCATAAAAACTAATGAGCTGCTGATTCTCAAATATTGCAATAACAGTTAGTTAAAGTGCTCCTTGTGTCATTATTCTCGGCCCATCTGAAAGCAAAAGCATGTAATACGCAGTTCAAACTCCCTCCCTTTTACTCACGTTCTCTTGCTCTTTTGATCATTATACTGATGAATCCTAAAAATCCTAGAAAGACATGCAAAGTACTCCAAGTCTAATGGATCTTTAGAATCTTATGATTTCCAATAAGCTCCTAGCGGCAAGCATCTTTGGAGACTATAGTAATTTCCAGCAAATATATATCTACCTACAATGAGCTTTACATGTCCGCTTAACCAGATGTGAATCCGCAGTGAGCGCTCACTAAATTTACAGTTACCAGATGGGTGAGCAAAGCGATATGCTCTTGCCGGCAAGAGGAAGTAAAAGAAAGCACACAAAGCAAAAAGGAAAATATATAATAAAATTCCGCATAACGCTGTCACTCAACGGTTGCTTGTTGCACAAACCACCTTTGTTGCTAACATTGTGGCAAGTTTTGTTTGTAGCTGTTGTCAAGCTATTCTTTTTCTATTAAGCGGAAGGAAAGCATCTAAACGTGTCGGGTCTCATGACAGGTGTCTAGGTGAGTGAGCGGCAACTTGATGCCAATGTCAAGCTAGGACTTTTTATTCACAGCGCCTGCAAGTAGGCTATATTTTTTCTATTGCTGCAGCGCAGCTTAAACTTATTAAATAAGTATGAGTGCATGTGTCTTCAAGCGCGCACTCATGCAAATCTACCGTCCGACACTCACAGGTTATACGTACACACATATGTATGTCAGAGCACTTTCTAAGCCAAGGTGCTTTTAACCCCTATTTGGTCGTTTTGTCTTTGAAGTCTGCCACTGCTTACTGCTTCTTTTCAAGCGTTTCTTTTCTTCATATGCACACGCGCTTGTTATCTGTTAGTGATCACATAAATTTTCAAGCAGCTTAAGAGTTCATAAATTTTAAAAGTCTTCGCAGTTGACGCAGGCCATAAGCCAGCAGTGGTGGTGTAGGCGGCGCTGCTGCATCACTGGCGACAATATTGCTCCACTTGTCACTTATAAATAACAAGCGAGTATACGCATATAAGTACTGCCATTCCGAAGAGTTTTGGCGCAATTTAAATATTGTTAAGTGTTTTCGCACATAATTTAGTCTGTGTACAAGGAATTAATGAAATAATGACTGCTCGAGTGTTGTGCGGGGTGGTAAGGGAAGTTGAGTGCAAATTGAGTGTGGGAGGCCAGGTGAAGTGCTCTCTGGAATGGAATTTCTTGAGTGTGTGTAAGATTTATGACTCATAATAATTCTAATTGTTAACAGTATGAAAACAAAATAAAGGTTTTGAAGTAAAACGAGCCTCTCAAAAAATAAATCAGTCTCGCCTTGAAATAAAAAATTGGGTATTCCTTTCGGTAAATAACTCTGGAGTCTAAACAAAGTATTGAAGTGAGGTGTTGTTGGATCAAGGACTGATATACGCACATGTATTTGAGCAGACCCTTATATTCCAAGTTAAAATTTTCGCTGGGGATCGATCGAATGAGCGCAGCACTGATGTCGAACTGCTATGAAAGCTTTAGTTCTGACTTTGCCGGTTAAATGTAGAAGCGAGCTCTAGAGCAGGCAAATCTGATCAAAATATATTATAAGTAAGAGCTGGCTTTAGTTTGAAGTTGAGCTGTATCTCTTACCAAAACTTCCCTCGAGAAAATTTGTTATATGGATCGAGGTGGAGGGCTATGAGAGTACCACAGTGTAAGCGGGTACCTTATAACCCGACAAGAATATCAGCGAATATGTTATTATAATCCGCAGCTCATAATTAATAACGAACATCAAGAGGATTGACGGATTTAACCGAAAATCGAGGTGGACTGCTAAGTTTGTGCCATTGTGTGAATCCAATATTTGATACAACAACCAGATTACCAACAACGGCTTTTAGCGACAACTAAACTGACCTATTTTTTGGTGGAATCACGGAGCGCTGATGATCTGTTCATTCTAAAGCTTGGTTCTGGCTGCTAAACCTATTGATAAAGAAGCCGACGTGGAGCTGTTGTGGATTTAAGGAGCGGTGAGTGAGCTTGGAACTAATTGGTAAATTACCATTCGTTTCTGTTGTAATAAAATTGTAAGCTTTGAAAGATACTCAAACATTAAAGCTTGAGAATAAGTTGGTACTGAATGGCACCACTTCAGTGGATATTTTTCGCGATTGGTAAAGAGTACAGAGCTTATAACTCTTGCCTTCTAACTGAATAGGCAACTGCGAAGTAAAGTCATCTCTCGATAAACAAAGACCAAACTCTACAAGTCACTCATCAACCCCGTTCTGCTATATGACAACATTTCAAGAGTCGAGTTTTCGAGAGAAAAGTTCCACGGAAAATTTATGATCCTTTACGCAATGCCAACGGCGAGTATCGCATTCTGTGGGCGGTTGAGCTGTACAAGATATACGACGACATTGAGACAGTTCAGCGAATGAAGAGGCAGTGGCTAGGTCATGTCGTCCATGAGAGTATTCGACGCAGTACCGCCGGAGGAAGCAGAGGGAGAGGAAGACCTCCACTCCATTGGAAACACCAGGTGAAGAGCGCCAAACATCAAAAAGGAAGAAAGACTGACGCGCTCTTGCAAACTTGGTATTAATCTCAAAAGTGGTGTCTACACCAATAAAGCAGAAGAAGAATGTTAAAGCTATAGACTAAATCCTCTACATGTTCAGAGATCATATGACCAAATAGGCGATTGGAAATATTTTGTCATGCTGGGATCTTCTTCTAGGTGTTTACTTTTGTCAAGGACTGGGCGCAATTTACGTAATTACTTAATTTGAAAGTGCTCAAAATATAGCCGTTCAAGAACTGAAATCGCTCGACCTTCCCAAGCGGCATCGCTACTCTATATAGACTATTGAAATGTTATAAGAAGATCCGACGTTTTCAAGCCAAACTATGTTCAGTTCATCGATTTCTCAATGGGTATGTAAATAATCAAATTTGCCACATTTGGCACAAAGAGCAAACAGAAGAGATTCAACAGGTGCCATGCCGATTATTTGATGCCTGAAAATGAAGGTCGTGATCTCAGCGAAATATGGTTTCAGCAAGACAGCGCCACTTCTCACACGATACATCAATCAATGGATTTATTGAGAGAACACTTAGGTGAGCAGATAATTTTGCGTTTTGGGGCGGTCGATTGGCCAACAAGATCGTGTGATATCACACCGTTTTTCCTGTAGGGAATGTAAAGTCCAAATTCTATGTAGACAATCACGCTTCGATTCAGACTCAAATTAGTCATTGAAAATTGTTGTCAGCGGTTGGACCATTTGAGACGTACTCACGGCTAACATTTGAAAGAGATAATCTTCAAAAGATAAATGAAAATACTGTTCTTTCGAATAATTAAATATGAAGTTTCTGAGTTTTTTCTATAAAAAAGTAGAGAACCCTGAAATGATTACCCTTTATAAAGAAAGCGGAGGAAAAGAGTGCTGTGATTATGTTTGCATATCTTCTGGGGCTTCCAGCCTCTTCTTCTTATGTGTGAAGCACAGAAAATTTTTGTTTTATTTTAAATACTGTTAAAACTCTTATAACAACATATAAACTTTTTCTAATAAGCCTATTGAGAATTTAAAATGCGTTTTCTAATTGAACGAAATTCAACTTTAAAGTCTTATAGAGATATGAGCAGAGTACCAATCAATCTTTATATATCTTTATTTATAATTTGAGCATTTTAATATATTTTTGTTAACTATTTTTGAGACAAAGTTAAGCGCTCGCTAAGTTTTGAGCTTTCAGTGAACATACTTAAAAGCTCTGATTGTAAAATATTAAATTTTCTTCCACAAATTTGAGAAAAAACTTTATTTTTCGCTTTCAAAAACTAAGAAAACGCACCGAACAGTCAAAGAAATATATCAATTTACTTGAAATATCAATCACAAATTCGCAGAGTTGCACCTGGCAGCTTTCGGTTATTTGTAAATAGTGTTTGTCAGCTGCAAGTTGCAAGCTGCTTATGGCTTGTTCACTAAGTTGCTGGCATTACAACTTGGACGCAGCAGAAGATTATGTATACATATGGACACTGAGTTGCCTAGTAAAAGGGTCAAGAGAGTAGTTGAGGCAAATATTTATGATTATATTTTTATATACATATAAAATAAAGCTTATATTATATACATACATATAAACAAACATGTATGGTATATACATAGAGTGTGCCTTAAATGCTTGCTAAAGTTTCGCAAAATGATACTCAGGCATAAATCCGATTTTAATTTCCGTTACTCGCTCGCACACAAGTAAATAAGTGCACTCACACATACAAGCATATAAAATTACATTTACGGTACATTTTTATATTCACCGTAAGCGCTGTCAGTATTCAACATTGTAAACTGTGTGCTTTACTACTTTTCCGCAAGCGCTTGACTCGACCTTCGAACTCCGCATGCAACTCTGAGTTGATTGTAGACATTCAAAATTCCATCAAGCGGACAAGTGGGGCTCGTAAATTCAAATTTTAGTTACGAACAAGTCAAGAATCTGTAATAGAGATGCGGCAGCAGCAAGCAGTTGCAGGCGTAGTTAGGAAAGCGAGAACAGCAGATAACAAGAGAGGTGGAAAGGTAGAGGAAGGAAGAGCTTAAATAAAGAGCAAGTGCCTATAGTTATAGGTGAGTGTGTTATAAGTGTGTGTGGGGTTTGAACATAGAGCAATACGCAATACTAGGCATGCAAGCAAAGGAATGGAAGTTAGTTAGGTAAGTAATATGCAATTGTAGGCATGCATACCAGTTGCTGTGTGACTGTGTGTGTATAAAAGCGGCGAGCTTCATATATTGTCATGTAGACAAGTGGGAGCGGCACATAAATCAAAAAGAATCTGTTTTACACATGCCGCAACACAATTATATATGTATGTGTATGACTGAAATACAAAAAACACACCCTAATGCTTCAGCATGTAAGTCAGTAGGCTTTTATATTCACGTCGAGTTTTCCAACAAGAAATAAACTTAAATAAAGTAAACTGTTTTACAGCTTACAACTTCTTGCCGCTGGCCCTGCTGCCCCTGCTGTTGCGCACGTAAACTTTATTATGTATTAAAGGATAAGCGTGGGGATAAAAACTTTTTTCTGTTGAGCGCTCGTGTTTGTAGCCTTGCCGCGAGTGGTTTTTATGACTTATTTCACGTTGATGACGTAACACATATGTAAGCCGACGGCTACATTCCTTTAAAATATATGTATGTATGTATGTATTTACGTGTGCGATTTCTAAGGATTAAAGTGAAATTACAATTCACGCGTCCAACTGAAAATGGCAGCGAAATAAAAGCGAAAATTGCACTAGTAAAGTTGAATAAAGAGATGAGAGGAAGCTGAGTGGAGGCACATACCGTAGGAAAAAAATATATGTATATATGTACATACATATATACATATCTATGTATAAGTATATAGAGAAGAAAGGAGAGAAATTTAAAAAAAAAAGTTACTACCTAACTGTTAAAATGTAAACAGGGATTAAGTTTAATTTTTGTTTCAGAAGAATTATAAAAAATATACTACATTAAAAAAAAATATATACGGAAAAAAGTTGCCACCTAATTCGAAAAAACAAACCGTATAAATATTTGGGATAAAAAAAAATAGAAAATTTAAAATTTAAACTTTAATATTCAGGAAAAATCAAAAAAAAATTTAAAAAGTTGCCACCTTTATCGAAAAATGAAACGGTACAATACTTAAGGCATACAAAGAAAAAGCTTTTGACTATACTTAACTTTTTTATTGCCAGAAAAAAGCTGTTTTGTTTTTAAAAAAATATAAATGTTGCCATTTATTTCAAAAAATGCAACGTTTAAGTAGCTTAGATTTTTTAAAACATTCAAGACTCACTAGAAGCTGTTAACATGTAAACACTACAACTGAAGGATTATACTTAATTTTATTTTCAGAAAAATTTAAAAAAAAAACCTATATAAATACAGAGAAAAGTTGCCACCTAATTTGAAACAGCAAACAGTATAAATATTGGGAAATAGTAAACATAAAATTCAAGCTCTAAAATTTCATTTTCAGAAATGTTATAAAAAAATTTTAAGATGTTGCCACATTAATCGAAAGATTAAACCATGGAATATTTAAGATTTATGAAAATATTAAAAAAAATTATATTTTAAATTTTTTGGCTCTGCTAGACTTTGTTTTATTAAAGGAAAAATGTAAATAAAAAATGTTGCCACTTATTTCGAAAATTCCAAATTTTAAATAACTTAGACATTTTTTTTTAATTCAAGACTCACCAGACTCACTGTTAATATGTAAAATATGTAACCACCATACAAGATTTTATTTTCAGAAAAATTAAAAAAAATATATATATACAGAGAAAAGTTGCCACCTGATTCGAAAAACCAAACAGAATAAATATTTGGGATATAATAAAAATAAAATTCAAGCTCTAAAATTTCATTTTCAGAAATGTAATAAAAAAATTTTAAGATGTTGCCACATTAATCGAAAGATTAAACCATGGAATATTTAAGATTTAAGAAAATATTTAAAAAAATTATATTTTAACTCTCTAAACTTTGTTTTATCAACAGAAAAATTTAAATAAAAATGTTGCCACTTATTTCGAAAAATCCAAATTTTAAATAACTTAGATTTTTTTTAATTTAAGACTCACCAGACTCACTGTTAATATGTAAAATATGTAACCACTACACAAGATTTTATTTTCAGAAAAATTTGAAAAAATATACAGAGAAAAGTGGCCACCTAATTCGAAAAACCAAACGCGTTAGATATTTGGAATAAAATAATATAAAATAATAAAAAATTCAAACTCTAAATTTTCATTTTCAGAAATGTTATAAAAAAACTTTAAGATGTTGCCACCTTAATCGAACAATGAAACGTTACAATATTAAAGTTTTAAGAATAAACTCGTTTTGGCTCTGCTTAACGTTGTTTTATTAACAGAAAAGTAAAAATAAAAAATGCTGCCACTTAGTAGTTTTTAACAGTACTGTTATAAGGGGAGTGAGTCCATTTTCACACTTTAAGTAGGAGTTCACATAATATTTTTTGCTTATTCTAACTTTATTAGTTAAGGAGATATGTAGATTAAACGTTTTTGTGGGCGGGGCCACGGACGGACGGATTTCAACTTTTCTCTTCAGCCTCGAATGAATCTGCTGGCAATTTCAGAGCCAACATCTACGTAGACAGCCAAGCAGGAATCATGGCTCTAACCATGCCTGAAGCAAGAAACTTCACTTTTTCTGGGTGCCAGATCACAAATGCATCAAGGGTAAAGAAAAAGTGGTCGAGATTACCAATAATGGTGTGCGGTTAACACCTTAAAGCGTGATCAACATTGGGAAACCATGGTAAAGAAAATCAAAACCCGATGGAATGAGCTACCAGGGTACAAAACTGCCAAAGTCATGGATGTAATCGAAATTCCTATTGGCACTCGATAGAAGAGACTGGAGGAAAATTATCGAATGAGCTGACAGATCCAAAAAACTGAAAGAAATGTTTAGAGTAAAGCCCTAAATAAACAATAAAGCACCTCTTGCCCCGCATTGGCAAAAATACGCTGTAAACATCTGGGGTCTCCACGATATCTGATATACTGGAGGAGGTATCGACAGTGAGACCACAGAGTCTGTTAAACTTCACATCAAACGGAGGCATCCTAAAGGGCGACTACTCCGCACGGACCTAGTAACTGAACTCCATATAGTATCGCAAAGGAGCAAAAGTGGTCTATGCGTGGCTCACTGGCCCACCAGACTAAGTTAACCTAATGGTCATATCAAAAAGTTTCAACTTAAATTTTATAGAGTTGCCACCTATCTGAAAATATTAGCCACTTTAAAAATATATTTTCTGTTATATAATTTTACACAGAAAATATTTAAAATGCAATAATAAGAATATTAATTTTTTTTTAAACATTGTAAGCCGCACTAAGGCTGCCATTTAGCAAAATATTCACAATATATTTATGTACATATGTTTGGTAGTATGAGTTATTGGATTTAATATCCGAAAGTGAGTTTCAAAGCAAAGTGCATGCTATTGGAAGCTCTATACGCATAAAGAATTTCTCAACAAGGTTGCCACAAACTATTCTTTAAATAAATATTTTTGAAAATTAAACACAAAAAATAAAATGTAAGCAGGCATATAAAAACAAAAAATTATATATTTCCATACGTTATCACATTCTTTATATAAACCTTAACCGTTGTGCATGTTGCTATAGAAATTAAAGCCCTTAAAAAGCATGTAGTTATCTTCCAAACAAGCACACTCACGCAATTTCTTTCACACGTTGTTTTCTCTCTCTCTCCTTTCTCTGTGAATAAATATTTATGTCAGCACCATTTCTCGGCTTGTTTTCGTGTACGCCCTAGTAATTTCCACACATTAATTCAAAAAATGCTCGCACACACATTTTCTTGTACGAATGTTTGGCTGCGTAAATGTGTGTGAAAAATGAAATATACACTACTTGCTTCAGATTTAAATGCTATTCATTTCTTAGTAATACTTTTTAAAGCTTTTTCGCATAAGCAACTTTATTTTGGGCGAGTAATACTTTTGGTTTTTCGGGGCAAAGTAGTTTTGAAGCATTTGTTTCGGTGTTTTACCATACTAAGTTTTAAATACATTTCATATAATACATATATTTAAATATATTATACTCGCTGGGGTTACTAGAATCACCTTTACTTTTGAATTTAGTAAATATTTTCGTGGAAGGTCATTAATCGCTACACAAAGGTTTTGGAATATAATATTTGTGGTACTTATATTATATGTTCTCCGAATTTCATAAGCTGGGTGAGAAGTGCGGACGTACAAAAAGTAAGATGAGTGAAAAAATCAAAGAACTCAAAGGTTTCTTTGGCACAACCACAAAATTAAAAAAAATTATAAAAATTGTTTAATAAAGCTATGTAGTATCATCGCAATCAGTTCGGTAGGAAAATGTGTCGAAAAAGCTCGAGATATGGCTAAATAGGATATTAGAAGTGGAATTGCTGAATGTGATATTTATCTCTCTAGCTTTTCTCAGACGATATAGCTTTTCTCAGACACAGTAGCTGTTTTCAATACTAGTGGTTTTCTTGTTCAAAAGGGAACTTTATATAAATATCTTCTATCCCATAGATGTGGCATAGGACTTTAAAGGTGATCCAAAGAAGCACGAGCTATTTATATAACGTAGACTCATCCAATCTTGTGCGCTTTATGGTACAGATGGCTTTAATTACTTTAGAATGTTCAACATGGTCTCATAAACTCGTACTTCAGTTCTTTTGTACTTTTCAGAGTTTCAGATTTCGAGTTTCAACAAAGTCGTTGAGTCTGTAAAATATTGCTAAACTCTTTTCCAGATAGAGGTTGAAACTAATAGTTATAAGTATCTCGATATAGAAAGCTTTAGTGACTTCAGAAAATTAAACTTGGTTTCATAAATTCGAACTTTGGCTTTTCTCGTTCACAATTTCAGATTTGGTTTATTATAGTTTCTTTAAAACCTTCGAGTCTGAAAATTATGGTTAACTTCGCAGCGGTACTTAATATTAGTTTTCAAGTAAAACTAATATTATAATAAGAAGTTCTTCCAGTCACAGAATGCAGAAATTTGTGGAAGGACTAAGTTCAGAACACCTAAGTCTAGGTGTAGACTTCTAGAAAACACTTTGGTAGAAGCAGCTTATAGATAGTTAATGGTGCCACTGTAGAACTGGGGTAAGCCAAAAGATAGGGTTATGGATCTATGGATTACATTGTTCTAGGTATAGCGAGGTCTTTTATTTAACTCATGACGAGTCGGTTCTGTAGAAGTGCGGTAAAAAGTGAGCTGGTGTCGACCTTATGGAGATAACTACGCAAGCCGATATTCGAACATTGTCGAAAACATCGGAATTTATAGGGATAAAGACAATTATAGGATCTTCTAACCTTATGCGAACGATTGATTGGATCAGCGAAAAACCCAAAATAAAATGGCATACATTTTTAGAGGAGACACTATGGCCTAAAGCCTTTCAGAACAGGAAATTTAGAAACTGATGAAGATTCTGTCAACAAAGAAAGAGTATAAGTCTTTCAGAGCAGACAAATTTGGAAACTAAGAAAACAAAGAAACAAACAAAGAGTATAAGTCTTTCAGAGTAGACAAATTTCGAAGTTTAGGAAGACTTTCTGAACAAAGCAAAGAGCAGGTTAGCAAAACGAGAAAGAGAGAATATAAAAAGTAAATCATCTTTAAGGTTTTTATATTAAGGCCTACAGAGAAATATTTTTGGAAGTTACTGAAACTAGTACATCAAAGAAATGGTTCTTATATCGGACTTCCTATTCTAGAAAATTGAAGTAATTCATAGAACCACACTCTTCTTTCATGCCAAGCACCATAATGCAGGCCGGCAAGGAGATTTCAAAGCCCATATAATGTTACAATAAAATAGCGCTAATTTTCATTTCTCTTTCACCAAAACTGAGACCTCCAGTCACATGGAAAGCCATCTCATATATAACACTAGTTAAGCCATTAGCTCGGACTGAGCTGCTCGTGGCTAGGCGCTAAGTAGTTGCGTTGACGAGTATCTGTTTTTTCGCCATTTGTAGAATTGTACGCCATTCACTTTTGCCACATGCCAGAGTCAATGCATGACCTGTCAGCTGTCATGTCATGCCGTCATTTGTAAATAATGCAAAACATTAAGGGCTAAAAGATGTGCGTGACCTTGGTGTTTATGCGTTGTAACGCCGGTTGCCATCAATGCTAACAGACAAAGCAACTGAACCAAATGAATTTCGACATTATGTTGCGCGCAGGGCGGATTTTAGTTGGCAGTAGTGTGTATGGATGTACCGTTATATGTGTATGTATATGTGTGTGTTAAGCATGTTGTGTGCACGACACGAACGCCTACGGCGCGTATACGTGGTCATTTCGGTCATAACGGTAATGGTCATGGTTGTAGCCATGTCAGTCTGTGACTTTTGCCTTAACGCCTAAAAATATGCAAGTTAATGTACCTTATAAATCATCCATTTTTAGACAGCGGCGCGCGGCAGTGGTTGGCACTTGCAGCTTCGAGGCGTGTCCGTTGTGTCTGCTGGACCGGCTATTGTTGTTTTAGTTGCTGTAATGTGAAGTTGTGCGCTTTCATAGTCATTACGCTGAGAAAAAATTTTCATTGTCACTTTATCGCAATTGCTGTCATCCGCTTTCTTCTGCACTTTCGTCGGTATTTTCTTCACTTTTCTCGACGGCCACTCGGTTTTTTGGCAATTTTTCTTTTTCGCACTTTTTTCGATCTTTTTTTTTTCTCGATTTTTTGTACTTTTTTGCCACGCACTTTGTCACTAGTTGTTTTTTTAGCAGTTGCGCATATATATATTTATAGTTACCGTTAGAGTGGTTTTAATACTTTGTGGGCGTCGCCAAGCCACTAAGGAAGGTGGGGCGGCCAGCAGAAAAGGTCGCACACAAATTTTAGTTTTCTTTTCGTGGATTATAACAAATTTTGTTTGTTTTTCTTTGCACTTGAAATTTTATTCATGATGAGCACCCACAACCGCGTACTGCGCTCAAAGATATTTATTTTTCAAATTTTTTTTTTTATCTGAAATCTGTGCTTTATTTATATTTGGGTTAGAGCTGCTTTGATACCATTTAGTCAGGCAAACACTGGTCGGCCAATAACAACTTTGTCAATTTCATTTAAGGCGCACAGCTGTTTGTAAATTGCCGTTATGGCCTTAACCTCACTTTTTGTGCACTGATATTTTGATAAACGTTTTAATTTTGTTTTTCTTGGTTGTTTGTGCCATTTGCCATATTTAACTAGCTGCCGCAGAAGGTCTCGCGCATTCCGGTAGCTGTAAAAATATGAAAGAGGGTCAAGAGGTTAGACGCTTGTTTATGTGTGTGTGTGGGGTTGTTGGAAAAATTATTAAATATAAGAAAAAAAATTCTTACAGATGATTTTTGTGAAAAGATGCAACTTTTATGTTGTATTTGTAAACATAAAGTGTTGCCAGATCAACCTTATCTACAAAGGAAGCTTGCTTCTGAAATTTTACTTTGGAATTGCTTCTTTATAAATAAGACTTCATCTCATATTTAGATAAAAAATAAAGTAAACAACAGTGCAATGTTTATGCCAACAAAGAATAACCGAGTTATGTTAGGTTAGGCCGCACTGGACAGCTGACACTTCTTCTTCTTCTTTACTGGCGTAGACACCGCTTACGCGATTATAGCCGAGTCAACAAAAGTGCGCCAGTCGTTTCTTCAGCTGTCACTTACTCGTCCTTAATTATGCCAGATGGTGATACAGTTTAAATCGCAATCAATTATTAGTCAAGACGTCCAGCCTTCAGAAGGACTTGATATCAAATGTTGATTGCTGGCCGATCGAAATTTCTGTGAAAAGATGCGGCGACTAACAGAAGGTTTCAAACCGGAGCATACTTTATACTCTTGTCGAATTCCCAGAGGTGATCTAGCGACTGATGCCCAGAGCATACTGAAACTAAAAAAGGAACACTTCTGCAATCTGCTGAATGGCAGTGAAAACATAACACCTTGATATGATGAATCCGATTCCCCAATGTATGACGATGGAGCTGATATTCCATTACTCGACCATGAGGAGGTGCAAACTACTCATCTGAAGAACAACAAAGCCGCGGTATTGCCGGCTACTCATTGGAATTTTAGTGTGCTTTGCCGAATTCAAAATTCTGCGCCAGTCATCGTGCGGTAAGCCGCCTCAACATCGCATATTAGGTTTACCGAGCGTAATCAGTGAAAGACCGTCAATAAACTGTTTGCAACTTATTGGTATGGCTTGAGGCCTGAAAATCAACAACTAATCAGATATTCACCATGCGCCAAGTCTTAGAAAAAAGCCGTAAACAGATGATCAACATACATCACTTCTTTGTTGATTTCGAAGCTGCTTTTGACAGCACGAAAAGGAGCTGAAGAGTTCTGTAGAAGATTTACGGTTCACGAATACCGCAGTCGATGGAACGATGAGCTCTGCGAAATGTACGACGACATTGACATAGTTCAGCGTATTAAGAGATAACGGCTACGTCATGCCGTCTGAATGGATGAAACCACTCTATGAGGGTATTTGACGTAATATCCGCCGGTGGAAGCAGAATAAGACCTCCACTACATTCCTGTAATCGAATGTTAGGAATGTACTTGTGAGAGCTATTTCCATATTAATTCGCACGATTGGTCTGTAATCGTTTTAAGAAACTCTGTTATCTAAAAAGTGAGGAGAAGAACGGGTAGTGATACTACTCGTAAAATTGAGTACTTCAGCTAGGGCTTCAGAGATCAAAGCCTTTCAAGCTATTTCGATTGTTTCGGTATTTATCCCTCGATTACTACAAGTATTACTGTTTGTTCAGTAATAAAAACTCCCAGGTCGTTTTAGTGTTGGAAGAGCGAAGGCCGAAATGAGACTTAGAGGAGCGTCGGTTGGCTATACGAGCATGAACACACTGATATTCTACAACAATTCGTTACATTCCTGACAAATTAGATAACTGTAGCGCCTTAACCTTCTTCTGGTGATACCTGCTCTACTCGCACACCTGGGAGGGATTAGCGGACGCGGCAAAACCTTTGAAGAAGAGTTGTATTGAACTTTCTCACGCATTGTTCGAATTTTAAGAGGGAGTGTGAGATAAGGAGTTTTTGCCTAAAGTTCTTCAACTACTCTAAATTCAGGCTACCACACCACAGTAGCGTTTTTTAAGCGGAAATAGCTGCCGTCAAAGTAGTAGATGATGCATTGCTACAAAGTGCAACTGTGCGCTCGAAACTTGTTAAGGATTTCATGATCTCATTAGCAATAGCATCAAGCTTCATCCGTAATAGACTTGTTTGAGCGCTCGACTACAGAAAACCCGATGAGCTTGCTGGGAAAGGCACCTTTATTTCAATTGTGTCCATTTAGAGAGAGTCGGTACTCCATTGTTTTCTTGATATCTTATGCCGGACCTATGAGCCTACCGAGAGCTCGAAATGTGCTGGCCAACAACCAGGAATTTTTTACAGCTATAACATTCTTCTCATCTAAAATGAATGAAATGGAAGATGTCCTTTGAACTAACGGGTGATTTTTTTGAGGTTAGGATTTTCATGCATTAGTATTTGACAGATTACGTGGGATTTCAGACATGGTGTCAAAGAGAAAGATGCTCAGTATGCTTTGACATTTCATCATGAATAGACTTACTAACGAGCAACGCTTGCAAATCATTGAATTTTATTACCAAAATCAGTGTTCGGTTCGAAATGTGTTTCGCGCTTTACGTCCGATTTATGGTCTACATAATCGACCAAGTGAGCAAACAATTAATGCGATTGTGACCAAGTTTCGCACTCAGTTTACTTTATTGGACATTAAACCAACCACACGAATGCGTACAGTGCGTACAGAAGAGAATATTGCGTCTGTTTCTGAGAGTGTGGCTGAAGACCGTGAAATGTCGATTCGTCGCCGTTCGCAGCAATTGGGTTTGTGTTATTCGACCACATGGAAGATTTTACGCAAAGATCTTGGTGTAAAACCGTATAAAATACAGCTCGTGCAAGAACTGAAGCCGAACGATCTGCCACAACGTCGAATTTTCAGTGAATGGGCCCTAGAAAAGTTGGCAGAAAATCCGCTTTTTTATCGACAAATTTTGTTCAGCGATGAGGCTCATTTCTGGTTGAATGGCTACGTAAATAAGCAAAATTGCCGCATTTGGGGTGAAGAGCAACCAGAAGCCGTTCAAGAACTGCCCATGCATCCCGAAAAATGCACTGTTTGGTGTGGTTTGTACGCTGGTGGAATCATTGGACCGTATTTTTTCAAAGATGCTGTTGGACGCAACGTTACGAATGAATGGCGATCGCTATCGTTCGATGCTAACAAACTTTTTGTTGCCAAAAATGGAAGAACTGAACTTGGTTGACATGTGGTTTCAACAAGATGGCGCTACATGCCACACAGCTCGCGATTCTATTGCCATTTTGAGGGAAAACTTCGGACAACAATTCATCTCAAGAAATGGACCCGTAAGTTGGCCACCAAGATCATGCGATTTAACGCCTTTAGACTATTTTTTGTGGGGCTACGTCAAGTCTAAAGTCTACAGAAATAAGCCAGCAACTATTCCAGCTTTGGAAGACAACATTTCCGAAGAAATTCGGGCTATTCCGGCCGAAATGCTCGAAAAAGTTGCCCAAAATTGGACTTTCCGAATGGACCACCTAAGACGCAGCCGCGGTCAACATTTAA
The DNA here is from genome assembly GCA_027475135.1 of Bactrocera correcta. Classification (NCBI taxonomy): domain Eukaryota; kingdom Metazoa; phylum Arthropoda; class Insecta; order Diptera; family Tephritidae; genus Bactrocera; species Bactrocera correcta. The sequence continues at coordinate 4,401,990 of CM050322.1, forward strand.
ATGAAATTATCTTCAAAAAGTAAATGTCATGAACCAATCTAACGTTTCAAATAAAGAACCGATGAGATTTTGCAAATTTTATGCGTTTTTTTTTTAAAAAAAGTTATCAAGCTCTTAAAAAATCACCCTTTATTTGCCATGAGAAAATTCAAGCTCTCTGCAATTGGAGGTGTTATTCATGGTTTACACAAGCCTTAGGTGGACCTAGTGAAATAGTTGATTTTGATATTAACGGCCTTAAAAAATATTGTGGTAAGGTCAAAAAGCTTCGAGGGTCTATAAGGATCTGGTAATCGATTTTTAGAAGTTGTTTGAGTAACAGAAACGACCAACCTTTACAGCTTTTCAAGAGAGATCCATTGCTTAGGATGAACCCTACGACCTGGCGTTGTATTTAACACTCACTACCATTTGAAATGTAGTGGGTTTTCTTTTATTAGTATCAGTAAGTATAATAAAATCACTCGGTTAGTTCCTAGGCAATCCGCAATTCTATGAAAATCATAGATAAATATTAAAAATATTCAAAAGTTCTCTAAAACTTACTTTTTTTTAATGAAAGCTCCAATTTATTCTGTAAGCAATGATATATATTTTACCACACCCAAAAACCTAAAAATAAACACACCATGTTTCAATTTTTAATTAATTCCTGCTAAGCTTTTACGCTTTGAAGCGAAAATGAAAAGGTCAAAGGTGAATAGCGCTTTGCAATGAACCCAACGGGCATGTGACTTCCGCAAATAAAATACCGTTTACTTTTGAGTGAATGCACCTTTTAGAGGATAATAAACCAGTGAGTTGAACTGTGAAATGGCAAAAGGTCGCTCGTATTTATTTAGCGTTTTGGATTTTATGAGCTGCCTATTTGGTGGCTATTATATATTTATTTGACAAATAGTTTTTCTATTGAAGTGTTTAAGTTTTGTAATATGTAATAAATTGGTATAACAACTTTTTAGAATTTTATTGTTTAAAGGTTAATTTTTTTTTTAAATTTTTTTTTCACCTCCAATTATAATTTTTTTATTTTTGTTTAAAAGTTAAATTAATAAGTAAATAAATTGCGATTTTGAGTTTTTAAATATTTAATTAATATTAATATATTTTTTTTTTATTTTTGTTGTTTTTTTAATACTAATTTTTTGCTTTTATTTAAATTTTTAAAATTTTTCTGTAACTAAAATTTTTATTTAATGTAATTTTAAGATCCTTTTAAAATTCCCTATTAATGGTTTTATTTTTTTTCCTATTTCCCTAAGTTTTATTTATTTTTTTCAATTTCAATTTATTTTTAATTTTTTTTTAAATTTTGTAAGATTTAGTTTTGTTTTTTAAAGATATATATTTTTTAAGATCAAGATTTCTTTTAAATAATTTCTCAAAGTATTGAAAATCAATTTGATTTTTTTATATTTAAAGTTAAAAAAATGTATTTGGTTGGAACATAATTTTTATTTTAATTATGCTTTAATTTGGAAATATTATATATTTTTTACAATTTTGTAAGATATATTTTTGTTTTTTAAAGATATATATTTTTTAAGATCAAGATTTCTTTCTTTTAAATAATTTTTTAAAACATTGAAAATCAATTTGATTTTTTTTTTATATTTAAAGTTAAAAAAATGTATTTGGTTGGAACACAATTTTTATTTTAATTATGCTTTAATTTTTAAATATTATATATTTTTTATTTTTTGTCTCAATAAATATATTTATTTATTTAAATTTTTTTTGTTTTTAATTTAAACTAATTATTTACATATTTAAAACTAAAAATAAAATTTAAAAAATTTAATTAATTTTTTTTATGTACATAAAAAATATGTAAAAAATACGTGTACATTTTTTATGTTAATAATGATTTAATTTTTGATATTGTATAATTTTTAATTTTGGTTTCTGCTAAGTGGCAATAAATATTTTCTAAATTTTTTTAATACCAAAAATATTTTTTTTTTGTTTTTTTTTTCGTATTTTTGTATTTGATTGTTTGCTTTTTTATATATTTAATATTTTTTAATTTATTTATTGTTTAGTTGATATTTCTGATTTTTGAGTTTTGCTTATTTAAATTTTTTTTTATTTTTTGAAATTTATTATAAGTATAAATTAACCCTTATAATTATTTAAAACTTTTTTTTGTTTTCAATTATAAATTTTTTATTGTCTGTTTAATTTAAACAATGTTTTTATTTTAATTTTTTTTTGTGCTTATCTTTTGAATTTTTATATATTTTTTAAGTTTTTGGTAATTTTTTTATATTAAAAATTTTTAAAATAAAAGTTTTAATAATATTTCTTAATGATTATTCTTTGTTTTTGTTTTAATTTAAATTTTTTATATTTGTTTATTTTTTTTGTTTGAGTTTTGCTTATTTACATTTTTTTATATTTTTTGAAATTTAATATAAGTATAAATTAACCCCTATAATTATTTAAAACTTTCTTTTGTTTTCAATTATAAATTTTTTATTGTCTTTTTTATTTAAATAATGTTTTTATTCTATATTTTTTTTTTTGTGCTTATTTTTTGGATTTTTATATATTTTTTAAGTTTCTGGTAATTCTTTTATATTAAGAATTTTTAAGTTAAAATTTTTTGATTAATATTTCTTAATGATTTTTTTGTTTTTGTTTTAATTTAAATTTTTTTATATTTGTTTATTTTTCGTTGTAATTTTAATTAATACTTTGAATTATTTAAATTTTTTTTCAAAAATATTTTTATTTTATTTTAGTTTAATATTTTTTGTTTATTTTTGTTTGTATTTTTAACAAATTCTTTTAATTATTTAATTTTTTTTCTAAAATATTTTTATTTTAATTTAATTTAGATTTTTATATTTCTCTATCTGCCTTTATAATTTCATTTTATGCTCAAATATTAAATATTCTAGGTTTTTTGTTCATCCCCAACTTTTATTTGCTTTGCCCTTGCAATAAACTTTCTACACTCCTTACAACTTCTCAAATATTCAATTTATATTAAAACGCTCTTTTCTCCGTTTCGTTCACTCTCACCCCGTTTCATGGCCAATTGTTAGTTTAAGCACGTTTTCCTATTTTCTTGCCGTTACATTGACTAATTAATTATTTGTTTGGGTTTCTGCTACGTTCCTGGCTGCTTTTATTTTTGTTGTTTTTAGAGCACGCCTTGCACATGTCAGAGTCGTATTTATTTTTGTTGTTGTTGCTGTGTAAACAAACAACGCCATGTCATAGTGTTTGTTATTAATTTGCTTTGTTGTTCGAACGTTTGTGGCCACAAAGCTGGAATATTTGCCAATGAAGGCATGTCTGTGTTTGAGCGTGTATGTATATGTGTATGTGTGTGGGTATCTGTAGACGTGTACGTGAGAGTGAAACGTTGGCTTTTTGTTGGTAGTGAGGATTAATACGCTTAATTTTAACAGGCAAACTAATTACGAAAAATTTAATTTAATTTCGCACGTTTTTCGGTTTAATGGAAAAATTGCGTGGAAAAAATCAAAGCTTTGTTGTAAAATTTAATTTGCAATATTGGCAATTTTTAATAAAATATTAAAGTATCATTTTGCTAGAAAACATATGCATTAATTTTTATTAGTTATGCAGTCTACAAAATTGATCATATGAATTTAATGAAATAAAGTTGATAATAAAATTAGCAATAATCAATTTTTTTTTCAATATATATTTTCAAAAATAAATTTTTTTTGTTAATTAGAAATGTTTGGCTAAACATTCTGCAAACAAAAAGTTTTGTATATAATATTTCCATGCTTTAATTTATTAGAAATAAATTTTAATTTGGAATGAAAATTTTTGGAAATTATTTATATGTACATATATACGAATATTCTACTCATATGTATATGTCGGAAACCCTCTACAAATATGCTATATATAAATGATTTCGATCGGAACTTTTGCACATATGCTTTTCTCTTCAAGAAACTGCTAATTTGTCGGAACTATCGATATCGGACAACTATAATATATAGCTGCCATACAAACTGACCGATCAAACTCAAGTACTTGCACGGAAAACTTTCTTATTTATGAAGATATCTTCACGTGGAGACCTTTTTTGTAGAGCATTCAATTTCCTACAAAATCTAGGATCTAAGGGCAAGATATTTTTTCAAGTAGTTGGAAGCGCGATATAAATTTTTCTATCTGATAATAAGCAAAAATAGAAAACTGTATGTAGGAGAACCTTCCCGCTACAATTAAGAACTCATGCTTGGAGAGGCTTTCTTAGAGGTGTGTAGAAACCTTTTTTTCCAAATACCAATCGAAAAAAATTTTTTTTTTGAATCACCCTAATACACATACATAAACATAGGTACTATTTACGTAATTTTGCATTTCAGGTGACGATATATTTTATGAATTGTTTCGGAGTATCGCAGAAATATTGTCAAAGCCCAAATTTTTTATATGAAAAAGTAAGCGAAAAATTTTCGAAATTTTGATTTTAAAAAATTATTTTAAAAGTCAGCAAAAAAGACAGCAGAATTTTTTCGAATTTTTTATTTTTATTTTGAAAAAAATCTGATCTCTAATTAGCGAAAAATTTTCGAAATTTTGATTTTAAAAAATTATTTTAAAAGTCAGCAAAAAAAAAAAACAAAAAAAAATTAGCAGAATTTTTTCGAATTTTTTTTACTTTTATTTTGAAAAAATTCTGATCTTAAAAGTCAACAAAAGTTTTTCGAAATTTTGATTTTTTTAGAGACACCAATTTTGTAACAGAAAAATAATAAATTTATTTTTTAATATTTATACTCGAAACCCAAATTTTTTTATATAAAAAAGTAAGCGAAAAATTTTTATTTTTATTTTATTTTAAAAAATTATTTTAAAAGTCAGAAAAAAAAAACAGAAAAAAAATCAGCAGAATTTTATCGAATTTTTAATTTTTATTTTGAAAAAATTCTGATCTTAAAAGTCAACAAAAGTTTTTCGAAATTTAGATTTTTTCTTAACACCTATTTTGTAACAGAAAAATAATAAATTTATTTTTTAATATTTATACCCGAAACTCTTCCACCGATTATATAAAATTTTATAGTACAAAATTTTAAGCGACGAATGTAGGCGAAAGTTAACATAAAAATCACTTTTTTCTGCATTACCATGTAACTTATTATATTATTTATTATATAAAAAAAAAAAAATTTGCTTCGAAAAACTTTGAAGAGTAATTTTTGAGTCATAACAAATATTTTGTTGAAATTTTAATACGTTTGGTATTGAAATTATTTTTCACGCTTACGAAAATAAATTCAAACTTAATTTATGAAAAATGCGACCGATGAAATCTCATTTTATGCTAGGCTTAAACTAACTCCATTGACTGGTGCGACCGCATCATGAAAAAAATCAAAATTGAGTTTTTATTGTTTACAATGCACTACATCATATGTGATCTAGTCTACAAAAAGGGGGCTTAAGTGTAAAAAAAAAAAATAAAAAAAAATAAAAAAAAAAATGAAAAAAAAAAAAACAAAAATAAAAAATAAAGAAAAGATTTTCTGACACCTAAGCCCCCTTTTCGTGGACCAGGTCACATATAATAAAAAATTTCAAGCTTCCGTTAAAAGATATAACCAATATATAACCAATACATAACCACTTTTATAACCAAAACTCAAAATTTTATTTCAATTTGAGTAGTTTCTATTACATCGTTTGAATAGTGATAGATTGGTTATGATTCCCGAAATCATGTTACATATGTACAGTTGTCCACAAAAAAATAGGAGTGACCACATGGGAAAAACGAATTGTTAATTTTCATTAACAAAAATATTTTATTTTTTCAAAATTTTTGCATAATGCATTTTGCTAAAGACCTATTAATATTTCCAGATTCCATCTATTTCAATTAAACATAAACAAAAATTTATATCGCAGTTTATATCAAGTAAACTAAAAAACTAGTTCCACAAAAAAATAGGAGTATTTTATATAATAAGAGACCGTTCTATAATTTTAATATATATTGCTTCCAAAGTTTCACAGAATATCAAAATAATTAATATTTCGATGAATAACCTCGATTTTTTTAATACAGCATCACATCTCCGAGGCATGGAGTCTATGAGATCCTGGCAACGTCTTATTGGTATTCTTTTCCAAGCCTCTTTCACTACTTGCCACAAATCTATCGAAATGGTTGGTTTCTCTTCAGCTACTTTCTTGTTGATATCTGTCCATAGGTTTTCAATGGGGTTGAGCTCAGGAGACTGAGCAGGTAACCACATAACCTCAACTCCATTGGCCCTAAACCATTTTTTTGCGCACTTGCTGGTACGTTTAGGGTCATTATTCTATTAATATACCCATATCAATGACATATTCCTTGAGGTACCACATACCATTACCTAATCGAATATTTTGACTTATACCCTTTGGTCCATGATGCCTTCAATTAAGTGTATTGGACCAACACCACAATGTTGAAAAACAACCGCATACCATGATTTGACATCGTCAAGTATAACGGTTTTTAAGGTACACCGGGGATTATATTCTGAGTTAGGGGGACGTCAACAAAGTTCCTAGATTCTATACTACCAAATAATTCAACTTTGGATTCGTCTGACCACAATATGTTTCGCCATTTAGACGCGGGTCAGGAGCCATGCTCTTTTGAAAATTGTATGCGGGCTTCCTTGTGTTTCCTTTTTAAAGGGGTCTTTTTCGTGGACTTCTAGTAAATAATTTGATCTGCTCCAAATGTATACGAACAGTTTCAGTATTAACTGACAAATTTAGTTCGTCATGGATGCTTCTGGCTGAAGCAAAAGGATTAACGCTACCGCCAATACTATATTGCGATCGTCTGCAGTGGATGTTTTGCGCTTTTGTTTACGAGTTTAATTTTTGTTTATATAATTTAAGGCATTTGCTATCATTTAAGAAGAGCATTTTACGATTTTTTGGATCTCTTTATTAGTTTTTCCTAGTTTTCTCAATTTTTTTTTTGTCGTTTTCCGCTTTTCCTCTGTACAATGATTTCCTCTACCCACTGGAGAAAAACCCAATGATTAAATAAAATAATAACTAATTTAAATTGCTGCTAGATTATGGAGCTATACTTATTTTTCTAATTTTGTGAATATTTTTTATGTTAAGGACTATTTTGAAAACGAAATATGTAACACTCCTATTATTTTGTGGAAAGCAATAACAAGTGTCTCCGAGATCTAGCAAAGCAGAAGTAGAACAGCAATCATCAGAATAAAAATTTATTTTGTATTTTAACGCTAGTATCCCGTTATGTGTACCGTTACTGTTTCGCGTCCTTTACTTGTGAATTAAAAAAGTTATGCAGCTAAACAAATTTTTCATAGTGGCACTCCTATTATTTTGTGGACAACTGTATATGTATATATGCACACAATTTTATGCTTATGCTATCAGATATAACAACTTATGACCTGTTTTTTTAACCAAAACTGAAAATTTTGTTTAATAAGTTCCTTCACCTGCAGACTTATGAAAAGTGATGACGATATGTTAACTTAAAACTAATGATTTTTATGTAATAATTTTCTACATAAATCCAATATTTTTGTTTTTATCATAAAAATGAAATATACGACCTCTTGCCTTAAAAAAAAAAACAAAAAGAAATTATATATATTAATCAATGAACTAACCGCTGTTCAAAGCTGAAACTCCTTCTCTTACTGAATTTTAAATATTTTATTTTATGCTTTTTAATGTTGTTGTTGCACTTTCATTGCATAAAATTCGCAGCTTCAGAATATGCTTCAACTTTTGTTTAGGTATATTTACAATTGCTTGTCAAAACTATACCATGAATTTCACTTATTTCCCTACTTTTCACGTTTCTTCACTGCTTACACACACCTTTCGCCACATAAGAGTACGCACTACGTGTCTTGTGGCTTCACCGCCGAATTTATCGATATTTTGCAACTACTGCAGCAAGTACTAAACGCAGCGCAACCTTAAATTATGCCCAACACTAGTTTTGTAAGCCTTCACGCCACTTATATTTTAAATTATATTTATTTTGTACAAAATGCACGAATAAACTTGTTCGAACAACACCACTTTTTTGCCAGCGCACCGTCTGTCTGGCCGCAGGTGAGCAAAACAAAAAATTTGTTTGACAAACAAACAAAATACTACTGTTATATGTGTCAATACACGCGCGCAATCAGCACAATATTCGCCCGTCAACGTCAAATTTGCACCGCCCGCAAGTGAACCGTCACTGACGTTCATCGCACGACTAACACGCTCGTCGGCAGCGCTTGGCAGGCGGCCGCGCAACCCCAATGCCAATTGCAGGTGTGTCTGTGTGTGTTTGTGTGCCCACATGTTAACCGTTTTGTTTGGTGAAAACCGCACTCGTGCCAGTTGTGCTCTTCGTCGCTCTTCGTTTGCTCACTTATTGTGTGTGTAAAATGAACACATGGTGAGTTAGAGAGCAGCAGCACTGACCTTGTGCACGAAGTTGTGTGCTCAGTGGCGAGATTTGCGTTTGCCGGGTCGCAATGAACTTCCGGTTGAGGTGAATTGTTCGTGATGTGTCAAAAGAAGAGAAGTGTGCACGATGCAATTGCTTCAAATGTGAGATGAATTGTTTAACGGGTTGAACAAAATTCACCTTAGTGTGAGGAAGGAGAAATTAACATCATTGCGAGGCCAACATAGTTAAGAAAACATAAACATTTTCACCACAGCTATCTGGAGAAACCCACCACAATCACGAAAATATATAAATTTTCACCATAAGTATCTGGAGAAATGTTGAATCCACTTTTTGAGCGGTCTTAAACTTTCACCATAAGTATCTGGAGAAATGTTAAATCCACTTTTTGAGCTAGGGGAAATAATGTATGTTGAAATTTGTATGCATAGGAATTTTGCGGTTTCAGAGCAAATTTCACCACATTCATTTTCCCCTCTCGATTTACATGAACTTTGAACAGTGAGTAAATGTCCGGGATGCATTTTTGCTCTTTCGTGGTAAGAAATAAATTTCTCAACTTGTACTAGCCCTTATATCCGCAGCTGTGTTGAGGTAGGTCCCTGAATTTAATAAGTATTGGTGGAATTGTAAATGCGGAAAATATTAAATTTTGAAGTTCTAAATTGAAATGATGCTATTGGTACATATATTTGGAAGACACTTATAACAACTCGACACGAAATCGAAATCCAAAAACTATTTCGAAAAAATATTGAAAGATACAGCTGTTGGGTGGTTCCAGGCGACATAGCTTTGCTCTATGGGCTCTTGAAAAGATCCAAGAAGATCCGACGTTGTCGAGCCACATTTTGTTCAGCGATGAGGCCCATTTCTGCCGCAATGGGTATGTAAGCGAACAAAATTACCGCATTTCATGCCGAGAGAACAACGGGTTTATATGGTTTCTGAACAGGTCGAATTATCGGTTCATATTTCTTAAAAAATTATGCCGGTGCGAAAGTAACCGCCAATGGCCACCGTTATCGCTCCATGATAACCGAAAATTTGATGCTTGAAGTTGCTTGAAATTGGAGCTCGTGATTTCGACGACATTTGGTTTCAATAATAAGATAAATGGATTTGTTGAGATAACACTTCGGTGGGCACTTAGTTTCACGTTTTGAGCCGGTTGTTTAGCCACCAAGTTCGTGTGATATTACACCGTTCCTGTGGGGATATGTAAAGTCTTAAGTCTTTGGGGACAATCTCGCTTCAATTTTGGTCTTGTAGCAAAATATCACGGATGTCATTCGACAGTTATCAGTACAAATGCTCGAACGAATTATTGAAAATTGGACTCAACGGACGGACCATCTGAAAGGTAGCCGCTGCCAACATTTGAAAGAGATAATCTACAAAAAATAAATGTCAAAGAATGTTCTTAGAAAAGTAGGGGACCTCGAAATATAGAGTTTAGCCGGGTCGTCGATCATCAGAAAACAAAAAAGCACATTTTCAAAAGGATTTTCCTACTGTTCGGATTTATCTAATGCTATCCATTTAGAGGCGCTCAAACTTTAGAAGACCTTAACTCAAATATCTACCCAAATTCCAAAAATTGGTTATGGTCTTATTTGATCAAAATTTATATGGCTCATTCTAAGCTTAATTTAGTTATCAAATGTTTTTAGGCCTTAGGAAGAATTCAAGGAAAATTTTAAAACCAATTTTAAATTATATAATTTAATTTGTATAACATTTTGTTTATATTATGAACAACTTTCTCTTACTAACATCTCTTTCACAAATTTCTCTTTTTTTAATATATAACCAATTGCAAGAGAACAGTCACCTCTGTTAAAGATTCGTCTGTAAAGACAAAGAGCGCTGTAAGATGTGTCCAATTTAATTTCAATGAAAACCATGCATGGTAGACGTCTAAAGGGTCCTGATTTTTTTTTGAAAGGATGCTGTTTCATTTTTGGAATTTTTTGCATCTAGTTCTTAAAGCATCATTCAATGGAGCCTTGATTGCTTCCCTTCTTTTGTGGAAGACTGCATGGTACTTTTTACCAGATAACGTAGTAATTTTAGTGGGAAGCTCTACTAGATTTGGGGAATCCTCGTAAGCATAACTTCGGATTACACTTTTCCAAAGGGTAAACATAAGGAAAAAGCAAGAAAATCTTTGAAGGATACTAGGAGGGAGAAGGTCTATGTCGAACATATACAAAAACAAAGCAAACCTAAAGCGCTAAACTAAAACTTGCGGAGTTTTAGGTCTTGAACTTATACTAAGACTGATCCAAAGAGTTCAAATCGTTTGCAATTGGGTTGCTTGTTTTCAACCCGTCAAATTCTAAGTCGCATGTCAGCTGTGATATTATGTAAGATCCAACTTATGCAGACGCTCAAAGCTTGTATCGTCTGAAATGCTGACGGAGCTGATAATGTGGCGAATATGAAATGGTTAGTTGTTGCTGGTTGTAAGCTACATAACTGCCACTGGATTTTCATACTCCCTTCAAATCATCTTGACCGAAATAAACCCGTTCAATTTCTTACAAAAACTCGAGCATTGCTCCATCATTATTACACCATCTATTCACCCAAGGATGATATTGGTCTTAGAAGTATTTAGTTCAGGCTTCTTCGAAAAAAATTAGCTTTGAGTTCATATGGTATATTATTTTAACTTTTGTATAGCTCCAGACATCTAGTTTTTTGAAGGAACTCGAGCCCCCAAGCCTAATTATGTGGCAGTTCTTGGAACAGATTTCCTTGAAGAAGATTGCAGTTCACTTTGGTTTAATATCGCATTCATTTTCCTTGAAGAAAGAAGGTTTTTGTAAGAATTTGCTAATTATACATTTGGTGCAGGAGTCACAGGACTACGCACCAAACTCTCCATACCTTTGAAAAGTTTTTCGACCATTTTCCAATAAGAAGTCTTTGCTATAAGTCGGAATTTCTGCCTATGAGATCAAATCTCTACGGGTTCAGGCGTATAGAAGACGGCAGATTAGTAAAGCGGAATGTAACCAAGTGTACCTCATCTGGGTGTCCGATCATAAAGGTATAGCCGGAGATGAACTGGCTGATGACCTCGCCCATTCCGCAGCATCCACTTACATATTGGAACCTGAACTCTTCATCGCGTTGGGTCCTCACACCATAAAGGTGCTGCTCCGTAAGGAAGAAGATTTAAACATATAATTAGCTTAGGAACAAATTTAGGCTTCTTGCGCAAATTGCCGGTTCTGCGACAGGGATCCTGAAACTCCAGAAAACCTGCTAATTAATTATGTAGCAGTCTACAGACGCAGAATAAATATCCTGGGATCCAAGTTTCTAAATAAGGATCACATCGCCTCACTAGCACCTAGTAGTATATTGGACTTTGTTAATATGTAGGGACTAGGTGAGTCTTTGTGATTTAGGAGAGGTCCTTCCAACGGAGTGGAGGTCTTCCTATTCCTCTGCTTCCTCCGGCGGGTACTGCGTCGAATACTTTCAGAGCTGGAGTGTTTTCCACCATTCGGACAACATGAGCTCGAGTTGTCGAATATCTCATACAACTCACTGTTCCATTGAATGCGATATTCGACGTGGCGCAAAGGACCATAAATCTTTCGCAGAACCTTTCTCTCGAAAACTCGTAACGTCGACTCATCAGTTGTTGTCATCGTACAAGCTCTGCACCATATAGCAGAACGGGAATTATGAGGCACTTATAGAGTTTGGTTTTTGTTCGTCGAGAGAGGACTTTATTTCTTAATTGTTTACTCCGTCCGAAGTAGCACCTGTTGGCAAGAGTTATCCTGCGTTGGATTTCCAGGCAGACATTGTTGGTGGTTTTATACTGGCTCCAAGATAGACGAAGTTATCTACGACTTCAAAGTTACGACAGTCAACAGTGACGTCAGAGTCAAGTCGTCAGTGCGACGATTGTTTGTTTGATGACAGGAGATATTTTGTCTTGCCCTAGTTCAAAGCAGAACTAACGGCGCCGGTGTTGAGGCCGAAGATTTCAATATCACTATCTTTGAAGACTGCTGTCTATATGAAATGCGTAGAAGCAGCTAATCGAATTTTTGATTTAAAGCTGTGGTGGTGGATCATCAGTGCACCTTTGAACTTCGAACTTTTCAAGTAGGATGTCACGTGAGTGTCATTCCTAGAAATTTTATTATAAAAAAAAAAAAAATGATAATGAGTATCTTTATGAAAGCATGTGCATATGACCTCTTAAAGATTCCAGAAAGATTACCGCAACATTTTGAATCCTGCAGTCTACGAGTCAAGCGCAAAGGCCACTAATCGAAATACCAATTTACTGAAAGTTGTGGCCGAGACATCAGCGCGCCTTGGACTGCAATTTTTAAGGAAGACTATGATTATGAAATCTATAAACTTACCTGGAGTATATGCAGGTAGATCCCAGATGATTCTTGATGATATTTGAAGGAATACTAATTTTTAATACAACCAAAAAGAACCCACAAATTAACATTTTTGGAAGCCGCAGATCATAAGAACTAACAGCAATCGAGCAAAACGGATTAAAATTGCTCCAAAAATTACCCAAAGCCTGCCACAGCTTTTGAAATTTTTGTAAACTAAATATGCTTTCGGAGATTTTATTGTATTATTTTCATGGATTACTAGAATTTAAGACATTCAAGGCCCCCAATATCTATGTGAGAAGAAGAGCGTAGCCATGGAAAAGGAAAATCGCACAGGAAAAAAGTGAAAACCATTGAAATCTATAATTAAAAAAACACCAACCACAAATCACAAAAACAAAGTGAGACAGCAACGAATAAGAACAAAAGCCGCAGGCTTGCTGCAGGAGAAGCAGATGAAGTCGCTGTGTGCGCGACAAACCATGCGAGAGTGTGCTGAAATAAATGAATAAGCGAGCAAAAGCATAAGAAAAATGCGCGCGAATAAACATGTCAAAGGTATAGGCAATGGCAAAGGCAAGGCGAAAGCAAAAGTCATAGTGTAAACGGAAGTATGAGAGTGTGCATGTGTGAAATTGTTAAATGTCAAAGATGTGTTGCCGCCTTTAAGGCGCATTCAAGCAACGCTGTGGGTGAGCAGTAAAAAAAATGCGAAACAAGATAAAGCATTTAAGGCAAAATAAACGGCGAAATCGAATGAGAAGAAGAAGATGAAGACAAAGACGAAGCAGTGGCGAAAGAGTTGCTGCACATGACAAGCTGAATGCGCAAGGATAATGACAAAGGATAATAAAGGCAAACATGATTGCGTATGTGCACATATGTATGTGCGTGTGTGTGGTTTAGAGCAAGTGTTAAAGGCACAAGCATATGGCAAATGTAGAGCGTAAAGGCGTTTGCTGATATGGCAAGCAATTGTGGCGGCTGGAAGGTTGACATGCGTGTCATCAAGGACACAGGCTTGCACAGCCAACAAATAAAAACAATGATTTTGTCATTAGTCGTAAGAAAAAGACATGCTTAATACCCTTTTAGTGCTCGTTTCGCAACCACATTTTAATTAAAAGCCATGAAATTTGCAAGCAAAAATAAAAATAAGGCTCAGCTCATGATACGTCCTCCGCGTGTCCTTAAATTATGCCGGTTAGTGGATACAGATGAACATTTTCTTTATTTAGTTGATAATTTGGTAAGTAAATACGGTGACGGTTCGAAGTATTCTAGTGCCAACAGCTTACAGAGAGAGTTACAAAAATTTAGCATGACAAGTGACAGCTGACTGAACTGCCAATATTTATTTTCAACTAAAAGTAGGATTTTTCAGCGCAAATATATTTACTATGTACTAAATATTTCATACTAGACCAGAGGGTTAGTGCTCAAACTTGGTATATTAGATACAATACTGTTGAATCAATTATGATATATGACAAATGACAGCTCATAACATATAAAAATGCATGCCTACTGGCAGTTGATAAAAAATTCGTTGGTTTAGATCTCTAGTTTGAAGTAGGTAGTAAGGAGGTACAGTTGAATGATATGGTAATTGCTTCGGTTGACTTTTCATTATAATTGTAGCAGAACGTTCCTCCTCAAATGACAGCTGACAGCCTCATAATTTACTAAACTTACTTTTCAATTATATAAGAGCTTTACTATAGAAAAACAGATAAATTGTATTGTTTCAAGGAAATGCTACTAATGACAGCTGACAAGTGATTACTGACAACTAGCATATGATTTTTGAGTCTTATTCAAGAGGAAGATTCCTTCAAATGACAACTATGAAAGATGACAGCTGACAGCCTTGTAATTGACTAAATTTGCTTATATTTGTACTAAAGTGTATAAAATATTTACAATAGGAATACAGAAAATACCCGGCGCAAGACCTGTGACGACGAATACCGATCAAATCATGGAAAACATCGTGTTAGACCGGCATGTGGAATTTCGTGACATCGCCCAGAAAATGGAAGTTAGTCACCAAACCGTTTTAAACCATCTGCAGAAGGTTGGATACACAAAAAAGCTTGATGTTTGGGTACCGCATGAATTGAATACTGCATGCCGCTGAAACGGAACGAACTCGATCCATTTTTGAAGCGGATGGTGATTGACGACGAAAAATGGATCACATACGACAATATCAAACGAAAACGGTCGTGGTCGAAGGCCGGTGAATCGTCCCACACAGTGGTCAAGCCGGAATTGGTGGCCAGGAAGGTTTTGCTGTGTGTTTTTGGATTGGGCCAGATGCTTAATTTTACCATCTACTGCCAACAACTGGACCGCCTGAAGCTGGCGATAGACCAAAAACGTCCAAAATTTGCCAAGAGGAAAGGTGTAGTGTTCCACTAAGACAACACCAGACCACACATTTCGTTGATGACTCGTTAGAAACTACGGGAGCTCGGATGGGATATTTTATCGCATCTACCATATAGCACGGACATAGCGCCAAGTGATTACCACCTGTTCCTATCCATGGCGAACGCCCTTGTTGGTGTAAAGTTGAACTCAAAAGAGGCTTGTCAAAAGTGGCTGTACGAGTTCTTCGCAAATAAGAAGGGGGGTTTCAGCAAGAGAGGGAATAATGAAGTTGCCGTCAAGATGGAAATAGACTATCGAACGAAACGGCGCATATTTGAACAACTTCCGATCACAGCAACACTTTTTATAAAGCATTGAATAAATAGCAAAAGAGCGGAAGGCAGATATTTTCCAACCTTATAATGTAATTGCCTAAAGCAAAGCATAACAGCTGACAAGTGACAAATGACAGTTCTTATACTCAATTAATCCGTACTTAGGTTATAGGTTAGATTAGGTTGTAAAGATCGGCTGTCACGCCAGATGGACGTTCGGTTTAATTTGAGTTGAAGTCTTACAAGTCGACGACATTTTTTGGGAACTTTAAGCGAGACTTGGTACGTCACCTAGTTCCTTGAACTGTGGTTAGGTTATAATGACCGGCAGACCTGTTAGTCCTTGGTAACGCTAGATGGGAGTTCAGTTTAATTTAAATTAAAGTCTTACAAGTCGACGACGGGAACTTTAAGAATATGTTGATATCTGATTGAAACTCCTAGTTATCTAAGATAAGTTCTAGATAAAGCCGACCAGAAGGAAAGGAGCTCTTTCAGTCTCTAATTCATGTCAACTTTTCTGCATATCTATCTTAATCCTTAACATCCGCGAATAAATAGCTGTCATTTATAGTATGATAGGTGACAATAACTGGTATTTGTCTCTGTACTACGATTTTCTGTATGGTAAGGGACTAAATTAGGCCAAAACGTTCTTAAGTTGAGCTGTGTTATTTTTTCGAGGTTTTTAACCGATTGGGATTGTGATTGGATTAACACTCTGTCCTGCTTCAAACTCATAACTTTTGTGTCAACTGAAAAGACCCAAGATCATCCCGACGGTACCTTACTCTCGTTACTTAACCAATTATCGAGCTGAAATAATGGCTTTCCTTCATTGAATGGAGTCGATAGCTTAGCATTACATCCCTAAGACTAAAGGAAACCTGTGGTGAGACATTGGACAAAACAGAAAAGAGTATCATATGAAAGTACATCAGACACCTCGGATATTGACTCTACTGGGCTTATTTTTGGTATATTATGTTGGTTCCTTTCAACTTGTCTCTCATTTTATCAACCATATTATACTTCTCCTGCATTAATGTCTGCATACCTGCGAAACTACACACATGTCGCTGTACTGCTCATACTTTAAACGGCCCCTGAGCTGGTAGGTGCGTGATTTTGTATGCCTGAATTAAGAGAAAACGAGAAAAATGCGCAATGCGACGAATGTAAATTCCTATTTTCATATTAAATAGAGGAGACACGGGCATTTTTAATGCAAGCAAAATACGTAGGGTAAAACAGGTAGTGAGAGCTTGTAGCGCTGAGTATGTCAAGGCCAAGCAGGAGATGAGCAGCTGAAAAGGAAAGACTGGTTGAACGGTTGAGGCTTTGGGCAAGTGTAGTTAGTAAAGAGTGAGTGTGAAAGGAGACTCGTTGGATTTCCTCAAATAGGTCTTTGGTGCAATCCGTCTTCTAGCTGACCATCCGACGCGTTTATCAGCACACAACCCCAGAGTTGCTTTGCTAAGTGAAGTTCACTTCTTAAACTTTTATATACTCGTCGCCTCGCTGCCACATATGCCACAAGCGAATCTCGCTGTCCAGTATTCGTAGCCCTTCAAGTTTTAACCTTTTGGACAGCGCAAAATGTTTACTCGCACTTGTTAACGTAAATATTTGCATGTGCATTGAACTGAAGCATGCTTCAAAAAGAAAAACAAAAAACTATAAACAGATTCATGCATAAAATGCGAGACAAATGCACATGCAGCTTTATGTGGTGGTACCCTGGGCATTTCCAAGTAGCGCGCTTGTACATATAGACAGTGACACACACTCTGCCACTCGACCAAGCACTCAGCAGCGTTGGTGTCTGTAGCGCCGCGCCAGCTGCTGTTGCTTCAAGTGTGGAAAAATAAATGCCTCGGAGCCGAGTTCGAGTGGTTTTTTGCTGAATATTCTTTAAACTGCGGAAGTACAAAGATTCTGAGAGAATATTTTGAATTATTCTGAGTAAATATTTAAATTGGGTGCTAACTGTTGGGTTGCTAGTATATTGGTAGCTTTTGGAACTTTCCTACGACTTCTGGACTTCGCAATGTTAAACTATACGTTTATATTAGATGGAGCTCAGGACTGGGAGTGGTAGATCTGCTCGAGATAGAGATCCGCTTCGTAATTACACTGTTAAGTGATTCCAATATCGATTGAATGTAAATACTCATCATGGCTAAGGAATCCGCAACAATGTCACTGATAGCGTCAAGGAAGAGCTTTGTATGTTTATTAATATCTACGAACCTTCTATGGATTAGCTTAATCGAACTGTAAGTGCAAGGATGACCCTCGTAGGTATTTACTCGACATTAAGCTTGGTTTCTTTCATACGAGCTGCTTCAAAAAACTAAACTTGTGAAAAGTTTCGTTCGCCAAGAATCACTTTCTTACGTCCTTGAAGCACTCAAAGCTCTAAGCAGACAAAAGCTTTGCGGACTACTCTTTAGAAAAACTCATTAGGTAACCGAACCAGCAAAATAGAAAACCACATCAAGTCTCTTGATGCTTCCTGAACTCCGGACATGGAAACACGTTTGGATGCTATCGACTGTCATTGCTGAAACATTTTTTGAAGACGTGAGCTTTAAACAGAAAAATCGTCTGGAAAACTTAATACCGCTTCCTACAATACTCTGATATCATACGACTGTTCCCACGACAGTCGGCTGTTAGTAAACTGAACGGACCGTTTTTTTCTCCAGCCAAAGACTGTCAACTCGGTAACATATCTTGAAATTACTTCAGGAGTTTTTTCCGCAGCTCCAACAACATCATACGACCATATATGTATAAGACATCTTCAATCAGATACATGACAAAAATTATAGAGAGCCTAGTTTTTAGAAGGATCTTAATTTTTTGGAAGAAATATGTAATGTAAGGTTCTTATACAGGTCTTGTATATACAAAACAAAGATCAAACCCACACGGTTTGCGATGCTTTCGTTCCTTATTTTCCCGAGCTACCCTTAAAAGGCATCCATGACATGGTTTTTGTTTTTTTTTTTATAGTAGGAGGAAGCATCGAAAGCCGGAATGCGGGACTTTAATCCGCTAAACCTAACCTACTCCCACCTCATGTCTCTCCTACGGGACCACTGGACAAAGTATTATTCCATGACATGGTATAATTGAACATTTGCGAAGAGACAGCTCTATTACGGAAATTGGTCAATATGAGAAATGTGGCTTGGAAGCCTCAGTTATTGCAATGGAACTGAGAGCTTGGAAGGCTTATTTCTATTTTCGATACAGAAACCTGTGGTATTGTTGGACAATATTTCGCAAATAGCTATCTACAATTTTAGGATTTATGTAGCCAACGAACTGATTACAAAGATTCAATTCTTTTGACTACATCCTTCTCCCATCTCCTTTCAACGGCTCTTGATTCTTTGTGAGAAAACTAAAAGTAGACATCTATACAAGCTTTTAGATGTGTTCTCTTAAGTTCCATTCATTGATAAAATTACAAGTTAATTTCTTCATATTTCGGTGATATTTGCAGTTGCCAAAACTCAAGCTACTATGACTTCTCTTATCATTCCATCTAAGTTCATCATTCCATCGACCCTCTTTGAAGCGCACAGCTGAGAATGCGTGAACTCCACAAACCTTCTGCAAAATCTGTAAGAAGATACACTCCACAATACCAAAAGTTTCTAATTTAACTAACTTCACTCGACTGCATTCATTATTAAAAAATTCTTTCAATTACTTTCGCGGCCAATTAGTGGGCCAACGAAAAAAGTATGCTTCAATGCAAACACGACAATGAATGGAAAATTGAGCTAACCAAGCAGTCGAGGAACTCAACTGCGAGCGCCAAGCTGCTTGAACAACCGAAAGAGCGAAGACTGAAGAGCTAATAAAAATGGCTCAACAAAACATTAGAAAGGATTAAACTTTAAATAGCAACTGAGCGAAAATATAAAGGAAAAGCCTGAATTCACGACACGAAATTGAGAAAATGGAATCGCTAAAATAGGAAAAACAAATTAGAACGAATGTGATTGTGGGGCCGACAAGTTAACATAGGAGATTAAACCTTTAGTGGAAGAAAATAGAGACGTATGTAGATATTTAAATGTTATGGAAACATAGAGAATTTTGTGGTTATTTTCAGAAGAAATAATTGGAAACTGAGTCCGCGAAGTAATAAAAAGGAAGTCAAGGAAAATAAGAAGAAGAGGAAAGTAGCAGTGAGATGGAGGAATGAAATGGCTTCGTTCTTTTCCAAATCATGATACTAGATTAGTCAGTTTTCTGCCAGCTGACAGATAAAGGCAATGGGAATGATGAAGCCGCGTTCTAATTAGTTTCGCTGAGATTATTTCTTTTTAATAGCATCAATGCCAAATATATTTTATACCAAGGACCACAAAAATGTCGAAGAACTGGTTAAAACACTCGTAGATTCCCAGTTCAATGAAAATATTGGTATGGTTCTGTGCTACATCGCCACTAATGTATTTTTAAATAATTCTTAAGGGTGGTTTTCTTTCCAGTAATAGGGAATTGGAGGATGGAGTCATGTGTAGAAGTTCACGCAAGTGAGGAAAGTTCTCTGATAGCCATTCACTTGGGAGTGGCCAGAAACGATTCTTTTACATATGACTCAAGCAGCTCACGACTTCCGGTCTTTGACCAAGTATCCTCTGGGTAGCCTAAGAACATCCGTTTGAAGGCGAGCTAAAGTGAGAAGGCGAAACACCCCTGCATAGGGTTGTGCGCTGGGTTTGGGACCCGCCACGTAAAAAAACACCCCAATGAAAAACCATAAACAGCCTCGGATGAGAGCCCCCCCTTTTGATGACGACCATGGCAAACGTAATAAGGACTATGATTTGAGGGTATGCACCTGGAATGTCCGGTCCCTTAATTGGGAAGGTGCCGCTGCCCAGCTGGTAGATGTCCTCGTAAAGATAAAGGCTGACATCACCGCCGTCCAAGAAATGCGATGGACGGGACAAGGACAGAGACAAGTAGGTCCTTGTGGCATTTACTACAGTGGCCATATAAAGGAGCGCAAGTTTGGTGTTGGATTCGTGGTGGGAGAGAGACTCCGTCGCCGAGTACTATCATTCACTCCTATGAATGAACGTCTAGCCACAATTCGCATCAAAGCGAGGTTCTTCAACATATCGCTGATTTGCGCCCACGCCCCGACGGAAGAGAAGGACGATGTGACCAAAGATGCCTTTTATGAGTGCTTGGAGCGCACTTATGAGAGATGCCCCCGCCACGATGTCAAAATCGTGCTTGGCGACTTTAACGACAGGGTGGGCAAAGAAGGTATCTTTGGCACTACGGTCGGTAAATTCAACCTCCACGAGGAAACATCCCCAAATGGGTTGAGGCTGATCGACTTCGCCGGGGCCCGAAATATGGTTATCTGTAGTACTAGATTCCAGCATAAGAAGATTCATCAAGCTACCTGGCAGTCTCCGGATCGAAAAACCACCAACCAGATCGATCATGTTGTGATAGACGGAAGACACGTCTCCAGTGTTTTAGATGTGCGTGCGCTCCGAGGTCCTAACATCGACTCGGACCACTATATTGTTGCAGCCAAAATTCGCACCCGCCTCTGTGCAGCAAAAAACGCACACCAACAAACACAAGGAAGGTTCGACGTCGAGAAGCTGCAATCACAACAGACAGCCGAACGATTTTCTACTCGGCTTGCACTCCTGCTCTCTGAGAGCACTCGTCAACAACTCGGTATAAGGGAACTGTGGGATGGCATCTCAAACTCCTTACGTACAGCTGCAACCGAAAGCATTGGTTTTCGGAAAGTGCAAAAGAACAGCTGGTACGACGAGGAGTGCCGTGTCGCAGTGGAGAGAAAACAGGCTGCCTTCCTCGCAACGTTACGATCGACCACAACACGTGCGGGATGGGATAGATACCGAGAGTTGAAGAGGGAAGCAAGACGCATTTGTAGACAGAAAAAGAAAGAGGCCGAAATGCGTGAGTACGAAGAGCTTGATAAGCTGGCCGACAGGGGTAATGCTCGAAAATTCTACGAAAAGATGCGGCGACTTACAGAAGGTTTCAAGACCGGAGCATACTCTTGTAGAACCCCCAAAGGTGATCTAGTCACCGATGCCCAAAGCATACTTAAATTATGGAGGGAACACTTCTCCAGCCTGCTGAATGGCAGTGAACGTACAACGCCAGGAGAAGGCGAACCTGATTCCCCAATCGATGACGATGGAGCAGACGTTCCATTGCCCGACCATGAAGAGGTTCGAATAGCAATTGCCCGCCTGAAGAACAACAAAGCGGCAGGGGCCGACGGATTGCCGGCCGAGCTATTCAAACACGGCGGCGAAGAACTGGTAAGGAGCATGCATCAGCTTCTTTGTAAAATATGGACGGACGAAAGCATGCCCAACGATTGGAATTTAAGTGTGCTATGCCCAATACATAAAAAAGGAGACCCCACAATCTGCGCCAACTACCGTGGGATTAGCCTCCTCAACATCGCATATAAGGTTCTGTCGAGCGTATTGTGTGAAAGATTAAAGCCCACCGTCAACAAACTGATTGGACCTTATCAGTGTGGCTTTAGACCTGGCAAATCAACAACCGACCAGATATTCAAAGCTGCTTTCGACAGCACGAAAAGGAGCTGCCTCTATGCCGCGATGTCTGAATTTGGTATCCCCGCAAAACTAATTCGGCTGTGTAAACTGACGCTGAGCAAAACTCAAAGCTCCGTCAGGATCGGGAAGGACCTCTCCGAGCCGTTCGATACCAAACGAGGTTTCAGACAAGGCGACTCCCTATCGTGCGACTTTTTCAATCTTCTTCTGGAGAAAATTATTCGAGCTGCAGAACTGAATCGAGCAGGTACAATCTTCTATAAGAGTGTACAGCTACTAGCGTATGCCGATGATATTGATATAATCGGCCTCAACACCCGCGCCGTTAGTTCTGCTTTCTCCAGACTTAACAAGGAAGCAACACAAGTGGGTCTGGCAGTGAACGAGGGCAAGACGAAATATCTCCTGTCATCAAACAAACAGTCGTCGCACTCGCGACTTGGCTCCCACGTCACTGTTGACAGTCATAACTTCGAAGTTGTAGATAATTTCGTCTATCTTGGAACCAGCTTAAACACCACCAACAATGTCAGCCTGGAAATCCAACGCAGGATTACTCTTGCCAACAGGTGCTACTTCGGACTGAGTAGGCAATTGAAAAGTAAAGTCCTCTCTCGACGAACAAAAACTAAACTCTATAAGTCGCTCATAATTCCCGTGCTGCTATACGGTGCAGAGGCCTGGACGATGACAACAACCGATGAGTCGAACCTAAGAGTTTTCGAGAGAAAGGTTCTGCGAAAGATTTATGGTCCTTTGCGCGTTGGCCACGGCGAATATCGCATTCGATGGAACGATGAGCTGTACGAGATATACGACGACATTGATATAGTTCAGCGAATTAAAAGACAGCGGCTACGCTGGCTAGGTCATGTTGTCCGGATGGATGAAAACACTCCAGCTCTGAAAGTATTCGACGCAGTACCCGCCGCAGGAAGCAGAGGAAGAGGAAGACCTCCACTCCGTTGGAAGGACCAAGTGGAGAAGGACCTGGCTTCGCTTGGAATATCCAATTGGCGCCACGTAGCGAGGAGAAGAAACGAGTGGCGCGCTGTTATTGACTCGGCTATAATCGCGTAAGCGGTGCCTACGCCAGTAAAGAAGAAGAAGAATAGGGAATTTATTATTCGAACTTACTCCGTTTTAGCTCCGCCTGCTGCGTATTTTTTTGAAAGAATATATACAATAATGAATTTGTCATATCCTCTGTTCGTCTATCACGTAGACTAAAAACGAAATTTTAGAAGATAAGAGGATCAAACTATCATTAGATCTTCAAAGTCACCTTCTTCACTGTGCATTAAGAGGTGCATTAGAGGAGACTACGAAAATTGTAGTATTAGACTGCCTTGATACTCGGTCAGCCTTAGGGACACGAAACCCCACGACGGACAACAAGGCTCTGAGCAGTTTAATTTATTTTTAGAATTCATATATGTATAAGCAAGAGGCTCCATAAGAGAAAAGAGATGGAGCCAAAGTATTTCCATGATCTATCTGAAACTACGACATTAACCAGAATTGCAGGTGGGTCTAGGTCTATAATTATAAAGAAAAAGGTATCGGTAAAAATTTTAATTGAATGCTAAGTTTTATGAAATCGATAAATTTATCGATTAATCGAATATCGAAATAAATCTCAAACTTTCCGGTAGAGTTTGGCAGATTTTTTTGCACAATAATGCTGAAGTAATGTTTCTTTTAACAATATTTTTTTTTCAAATCGATAATTTGATCGATTAATCGAATATCGAAATTCAGTTTCTTCCACAACAATAGCGAAATAATTTTTTTCCGAATCCCGATCAGATATTATTTTATTGTTTCTTTAAACATAATTTTTTAAAATCGAAAATTTTATAGATTAATCGTTTAATGGAATATCGAAATTAATTTTCTTCCACAACAATATTAAAATAAGTTTTTTCCGAATCCCGATAACTTTATCGATTAATCGAAGAGGCATATTAACCTAACTTTTTGTAAATTTTACGGAACTGCTTCAAACATCAAAAGAAAGGCAAAAATAAAGCCAAGAATGCAATTGTTAACAGTTCGAAAAGCTTATCGAATAAAAAGATTTCGAAAAATATCGAAAAATAACCATTTTAGCGGCGGAGCGTACTCAATTTTCATGCACAACACAGATAGAGAAAAAATTATTTTCTAACTTTGATAATTCTAACGATGAATCGAAGAGGTATGTTAACCTCACTTTTTGCGGTCTTTGCAAGACAGCTTCAAATATCAAACAAAGATAAAAGGGCAGCTAAGAATGCGAGGAATTGCAACACAAAAGTCATTGGAAAAGCGATAAGCGAAAGAAATAAAAAACATTAAAAATGCAAGAGAACAAGAATGAGATAAAATATTAAAAAATAAAAAAGTAAATGAAATTGTGAGAATAGCTGATGCGCCGGGTAGTTGATACAAAAAGCGTGTTAAGTGCGCGCGTCCTTCAAGTCGCTACGCTAAGAGGCAATGAAAATGAAAATGCAATGAGTGTGGATGGACAACAACATCAGCAAGCAAAGCAATAACAACTACACGAGCTGCTTTAACAGTGGCAAGAAGAGATGCGCCGAGCGATAGACGCGCGTGAAAAAAATTCATTAAAAATGCATTAAAGCCATTAAAAAATTGTTGCACATTAACGCCCCGGTAGGCAGAGAGTGAGTGCTTGCTGGGAGCGGGGATCCTGCCGTTACGAGAGTGTTATGTGTGCTCATTACTAACGCATACAAACATGCATATTTGCGTAGACAATTGCAAGGATATGGTGCAAAGTGCTAGAAGGACACGGAATGCACCAAATAAAATGGCAATTAAGTGGGGACTTGGTAATGAAAAAGTGCGGGTAAGCATATGCAAGGCGGCTATATGGAGTGTGTGTATTTTACATTTTAATATATTTATGCGCAGCGTGAGAGGTAGCACTTTAAAATGCGTTAATTGTTGCAGCAATTTTGTTGTAGGATGAAGGTGCGCGGCTTAAGATTGCAAATGAAGGAAGGTCTGTGAAAACGTAAAGTAGGAAGGAGTCGCAAGCATAAATATAATGCAAGCAGTGGGCACCTTACAACCACTATCGGTAGACAGGGAGAGGATCGGTGCTCCGGTCTCCTTTCGTGTTCTACTACTAGATATCTGTGCTTCGCGGCTGTGTGGACAGCGCTGGGCGACCATTGGTACATTCTCTCTTGTGAAATCGTTCGTTCCAAGATCGAACGCAAGAGATCTAGTGATCTCTTTTCCCACAGTAAGGCTAACCTTTCCCAAGTTGTTGGGGTTTTAACAGACTATTGTCTTATTGGCGGCCATTCTGTAAGGTCGGGAATCTTACAAGACGCCTTCTGCAGAAGCTTATCGAAGAATACGAGGTGGAATCTTCTTTTAGATTGCTTCTGAAAGGACTACATATAGCAGTTACGTGCGAACTCTCTAGATTAGCCATCTAATCTAACCTAACCTACTACCGTAAAGAAAAGCAGATGTATCGGACCAGAATCTCTTAAGAGTCCAATCTTCATTGTGAGTATATTTGACATCCTGATATATGCTATGGAAGAAAACACTCCAGCATTGAGAGTATTCGACGCAGTAGCCGTCGGGGAAACAGAGGAAAGGGAAGACCTCCACTCCGTTGAAAAGACCGGGTTGGAAAAAGACCTAACCACATAAGCGATGTCTACGATATCCGATAACGACTGTTTTCATAACGTCGGGTCTACGTAACCGGAACAGACCTGAAGCTTCATCAGGTAAAGGACTGCCAACTTGGTAACTCAGATTAGTCCGATATATACAGAGACACGGACTGAATTTTCTCTTTTCAACCATACAGACACTACGAGTCGCTTAAAGGTTTATTTGGTATTTGGCCCGTCGAACTCTTAAACTCTTACTCGAGCTAAAATATTAATTTTTATTTTTATTTTCTTTTCACTGTTCAGTTTTTGCTGGACTGAAGTTGAATCAACACGGTAGTCAGCGAACAAGGTGAAGTGATATTAACGCCTTATAAAATTTGAAATCGGCTCAAAGCACTTTGTGGATTTACGAGTTCCTAGTTGATTCGTAGGTAGAAGTTAATGGCATAACAGAGTACTAACGTTGTAAGATTTACAAGTGGGATTTCTTAATGACTTCTGTCACAAGAACGGACGATCGTAATAGCTAACCTATTCTAACTAAAAACTGTTGAAAATCCGGCTGTTAGGTAATGAACTGCGTTTACTCTAATCAAGTAGCCACGCGAAGCCTGTTTCTGTGATTCTTAGTATCCTTTGACAGCCCCAACAAAGGCAGTAACACCACCTGAACACCGAAAAATAATGTGTCGGCTTTATTTCGTTCCACATGACGTCTACCGGATGCTCTGCTCTCTTTCAAGGTTGGCTCTAACAGTTCAGGATACAGAAATTTTAAGGAGAAAATGTATACAAAAACAATGGACAGTCAATCGCTTGGTGTTAAGCTATCCGTGACAAGCTGGAGCTTGTTTCTGTTGCTTCGATGCAGATAGAGAACAGTTATATATTGTCCAGATTTCGGTCAGGAACCATGAAGTTTATAGAAAAGTACAAACAAATTTGAAATCTATGGCGATAAGGCCACAAACGATGTTTATCCATAAAGTCCATAAAAAAGAAAAACCTGTAACAAATGTTTCTACGTAGCAAGATTATAAAAAGTGGAGCCACTGCGGCCGAGCCATCATACAAAACCATACAGGGTCCCCTCGGCACTAAATAGGGCTGCATACATACCCAAACTTTTAAACATCCACACAACTAACCGACGGCAAAGTGAGTTTGTAAATCCTGCACGTAAGTCCCATGCGACTGGACAAAGTTAGAGGGCCCAAAGAGACAGAAAAGCCGATGAGGGCAAATGCAGCACATAAAAAGTAAAATTAACTAGCAGAAAGGTGTAATGAGCTGCAGCCAAAGAGCAGTGGAGAGGCAGTGCCAGCAATGCAGTAAAGCGTCAGGTGGAAAGCAATAAAAAATTAGTGCTAAATGCAGTGCATAAGAGTCTGATGTGGTCAGCGTAAGCAAACCGAGGCACACATGAATATGTATGTCTGCCAGTGCAATTTAAAGAAAAAGCTAGGCGGAATACTCAGTTAGCTGCATTACTGGCACACAGATGGTGAATCTCACAGCTTATTTTTAAAGTTTTTGTTTGTTTTAAAGTGGAACAGAAGTGGTTGGCGTGTGCCTTGACAGTGTCGGTGAGGTTGCCCTTGCAGTATCCGATGCCATTTCATCATAGTTGCCAACAAACCTACAATTCCAGGAACTGGAATACAAAGCATACCTTTAGGAGCCAACGCATTCAAAGTCAAACATAAAATTAACAGCGAAACGCGCATTAGCATTAGCTAACCATGTCTGTCTGACGGCACAAAAAATATTAATAAGCTTCGAGGTCAACTCATGCCGAGTTAAAACAATTTGCATACGTAAAGTTTTATAATCATGCATTGCGATAAACTTGGCATACTTTGCGGCGCACATACGTTCATATTAATGCAGCGGAGCACTGGTGTGGTGAGATTAGTTGCCTTGCTCTCAGTTTTTCTTTTAAAACTGCATCGCACGTGTTTTTGTGGAGCATAAAAAACGGCTAACCGACTCGCATAACCCAATTAGGCGGCTCACATTTACGCTTTTAGTCATTACTGGGCTTATTAAATTGTTTCCGTTTGAAATGAAGTCAGACAAAGTTGAAATATGAACCGCTGCAACGGAAACATGTGTGTAGGGAGAGGTAGATTGTGCTTTCATTGTTTATGGAAGTATGCGTGCTTATATAGCGCTTGATATGGCTCAAATTAGACTTGAAATGCTGATATTAAAACTCCATTTCCTTGATGGATGCTAGTATCGTTTAAGGCTTTGTGGCTTGGAAAGAAACTTCGGACAATTTTTTGCTACTCTCTTATAAATTTGAACTAATAGCACTGAAATAAAAGTTGTTTGAGCGGCATTTAGAATCGGATTTGTTGGATCGGCTCACAAATTCATTTTTTGATGTTAGATTGGAAGGATTACTGCACTTAGAGCTTTTTGATACATGCTGTAATCCGCTATTAAAAGACTACGGAACATCTTTCAGACCTTTGCATAACTGTACGAGGTTGGTAAAACAAGTATTTTGAATTTAGAATTTTCGAAAGCTGCAATTGCATTGCTCAGGAGATTTTGGACTCAGTCCACGACTATTAAGATCTGCTCCAGTATGTTATAACTGGTGACGAATCATGGGTTTATGGTCGTGACGTGGAAACCAAAGCCGAAACATCCCAATGGAAGCTGCCACATGGGCGAAGACAGAAGAAAAATGAGGCAAGTTACGTCGAATGTGAAGGTTTTGCTTTAATAAGTTCTTACCAAGGCTACGTACGGCCTACAAAGCCGGCCTGTAAGTTATGCGGAATTTACGTGAAGAAATCTGGCAGAAACGCAACGAGGAAGAAAGAGAATTGGTCTTTGCATCATGATTACGCTTCACTCACGCATGGTGGCTTCTGAGAGAACATTTGGCCAAAAACGAAATATATTAATGCTGACGCAGCTACTGAATTCCCCAATTTTGGCCCCCTGCGACTTTTTTAGTTCCCAAAATTGAAGAGTCCTATAAAAAGACAACGCTACACTGCGCAAATTATAAAACGAGGTTTCAACAATAATCGGCTGTAAGAGAAGTTTCATCTCAAACGATGTTGTAACGACTTTCAATTGAAAGAACCATGACTTTGAAAATGGAATCCATAGAAGGCCGAAAAAATTTTACAGTAAGATGAATGCTGCCGAGTTTCGATCGGAAAACGGATGTATTTGAGGAAATATCTACAAGAGTGAAGCAGAATGTTAATACAAGCGCATAGTTCTCCAACAGATAGATGCAATTGCTTTTCCAGCTATTTTTTTATTGTGATATTTTTGTCCTTCTAAAACTAAATAAGTATTATATACTTCAAGATTACGGTGAAATAAAATTCCGATTTGCTTTCAATTTTCTCTACTTATTAATTTGGTTTCCAGTCACCACTTCTATTTCCTACTTATTTATGGAGATCGCCTTGAAGACAGCAGATATGTAAGAAAGCCTAAAGGTTTTGCTCTTGAAGCCTGGAGGTTGCCGAAAGAGTGCCAACTTTCTTGAAGATTTTGTTCCATAATAATCAGCTTTCACAAGGTTTTGGCTCTAAGTGACTAGAATCCCCAATCGACTGCGTGATAGTCCTGGACTCTTCAACTATATATGTATGTTGATTTATGATATATTCGATTGATGGTGGTGAGAAAATGCTTCCTACTCGGCTAGAGGTGGGTTCCAGTGTGCCACAGATATAATTTGAGGTTTGTTTTTAAGAGAGTACTTTCATTAAGCGGTCTGAAGCAATAAGCTTTTGCAAATAATATTTAGTGATTTTAACAAAATTTTAAGAGGCCTCTTACACTGAGAATAACATTTTAGAAAGTTACTTAAGGCCTGTTCGATTAGCTTTCCAAAAATCTCTCGTTTTGACTACTCTTCATGGGTTCCGCCTTCTGTTTTGGAAGCTAATAACAAACTGCTGTTCCGCAATTAGAATGTCAACGACTTCAAAGTGAAATTAATATTTTAATTGAGAGAAATTAGCATCAACAACTCTACTCTGACCACTTATCCCTCATTTCCGCTACAACGTCAATGCCCTTGGGGTTTCAACCCTACTCTGTTTTGGCTTTTGGCGCGTCAACCCTTTTCCATTTTACTCATGCTTTCAGCTTTTTACTTTCTTTTTGATTTTGATCTTCGTTCCACTTATCGCCTATCGACGTCGATAATTTGACATTTTGTGAAGTAAACAAGATAACTTGCTTTCGCTATTTGTTTACATTGTAGCTAATTTCTGCATCTAACAGCATCTAACGGCGTAACTAAGTTCAACTGTGCGTGTTCTTTTTTAATTTTCTTCGCTTCTACGCATACTTTTTGTGAAGAATTTCTGGTGTCCTTTTTTGCTTTCTTTAGCCACACATTGCCACAGGCAATAGAATATTCTACACGAGAAGTTCACCTTGCCGCCTCCCACTTTCTTAGACGGTCAAATGGGTTAGGCAGTAGACAGGACTGAGCTAGTCAGAAGCTGTTAGACTTTTAATGGTTTCACCTACTTTACTCTGGTGCGAGTATGAGTGTTTGAATGGGTGGCGCAGCTAGCAGATGGCAGCAACAGCCTGACGTGGAATGAGCGTACGGCCAAAGTGCGTAATTAAATATTAAGCATGTGTCAGATTAAAGCGCATTATCTCAGCCAAATGCAAGCAAAGCAACAGAAAGAAAAATATAAAAAATATATAAAATATTTTAGAAGCTTTGAAAAGAGCTAGAAGCATTTTTAACAGCTAAATACAAGCACAAAAATGAACATTTTTTACTTCTCACACCTGCAGCCTCACCACGACGGTCGCCGCTCCATTTTATGGCTTCTTAATTTTTATTACTCTTTATGCTTTCATTGACAGTTTGGATGGCAAAAGTTTGCAAATAAAAATTTCATAAATACCCGAGAAGCACGTGAAAATCTAAGCAGCTTGAGAGTAGAGAAAGTATTTGAAGGAGCAGTGACCATATTTCTGTTTCGAACCAGATAAATTGATATTATCACCACCGAAAAATAATGTACGATAATTACAACAGCTCCAAAGGTTCTCAGTAAAACTTCACCCAAACCGGGAATATATGCAGACCTTATTCTAACTGTTGCTCACCAAACATCGGACATCAGTCAGAAATTCTTTAGTTTCAAACTATGCCTCACATAAGAGTTGATACCGGCTTAAAAATGTCTAAAAATTAATAGCCTCAGTTAGAAGATGTTGCCGATATTGACTCTTCTTACGCTCCAGTTTTGGGTCCATGTAGCTCTTGTGAGCTTGGTAAGCGAAGATCGACAAACAGAACTTGTGCGACTGCGAGATTATCTATCCCAGAATGAACATTGAGAAGTCCTCGCAACAATAGTAAGTAATACGACTGGATTCTGTCTAATAGGCTAACATGAAGTACAGCTACCATTAGTAGATAGTTAACGGATGCCAATGTTGAATATAGGAGGGCGAGGTGAAATTATCTCGGCACTTTCTACTCAACAGTCCAGACTTTGCCAGATTGAGGTTGGAATATGCGGTAGTCACACATTCGACCAACCCTAACCTAACCTAACCTGGAAAATATATTTATTAACCCTGTCTATATAGATTGGATACTAACCCCCTTAATACGACTAAATATGTGTTAAGCCCAAAGGACTAGCTTTTACAGTTGTCCAAGTTGGATCCTGCGTTACCTCTAATCAGGTAAAAAACAAAGACTTGGCTTGTTACCAACTGCTTAGGTTTTTTCAATGTATCATGTAAAAGGGATCGACGGATGGAACCATATTTGGAAGTTCACTCAATGAAGAAAGTTCTCTGAGCACCATTCACTTGAGACTGACCAGAAATCATTCTTTTACATATGGTTTCTGGTCTCAGACCAAGTATCCTATGGGTAACCAAAAAAGAAATACATTTGAAGGCGAGATGAAGTGAGAAGACTCAACATCCCTCCACAAAGTTATGCTCTGGGTTTAGAACCCGCCACGTAAAAAATACTCCCAATGAAAATAAGAAAACAGCCTCGGGTGAGAAGCAGCGACTACGCTGGGTAATACATGTCGTCCGAATGGTCGAAAACACGCCAGTTCCGAGAGTATTTGACGCAGTACCTGCCGTGGGAAGCAAAGGAAGAGGAAGACATCCACTAATTTGGAAAGGCAAGGGGGAGAAGGAGCATTTCACTGTGTTCTCAGCCTTTGGCAAGATTTGAGGAGTCACTCTAGAAGCTAATTATAAAGCATTAAATATGCTGCTTCCAAATATAAGCTGAAACGTTTAAGATTCAATCTAATTAAACTTTAAGACTTCCTTAAATCAATATAAAGCTATCTTCTAGGAAATATCAGTACATAACGGCACTACAAGCGCAGTCAATGAACCGAGTCCGCTTGGCGCAAACGTACTACTAATAATTTGTGTTGCCGGTTAATTTGAAATTATTTCGAAAATTGTTAAAGCGCATTGAAGCATAAATTTCTGGTCTGGCAGGTAGGAGAGTGAGCGACGCGGGTGGCGAAAGCAATGAAAATTGAGCAAACAAACGCGCTGCAAAGAGGGAGATATCAAAAGGGCAAAAGCAACAAGAATTTTCGGGAGCAAACTACATAAATATAATTTGCAGGTTGTGAGCAGGAAGAAAGAGAAGACGTTGCTAAGGGTAAAGTGAGCAAAGAGTCAAGCTTTGTATATAATATAAGAGTATATATGTATGTATATAAAATGTATATATATTTCAGTGCGCCCTTTCGGCAAGTTTATATGAGCATAAAATTGTTATTGATTTACGTTTTCAATACTTTACGCATAATTAAACAAATACGCCATGAAAAGCAGCAGCGTATACGCGCAATAATGGCTATAAATAAAGCATGCTTTCAGGCGTGAGTCAAAGAAAAGTGTGAGCTGTGCGGGGAAAAAGTGTTAATAAATCAACGAAGAAAGTTAATTTGCTGTTACTTTGTACAAAACTTCACCGAAACGCTGAGTGATAAGCGTTTTTCTTTGGTTCAACTATAAACAAGCATACATTTAGGCGCAACAGGCGTGCACTATAAGCGCTGACAATAATGCCAGTTTATGTGCAAGAAGCCAATGACACTTAACGAGCCACAAAAGTAATGTTAAATGTGAAAACTTTCATCATTTACGCATTTAGCAAAACAAAAATAACAAATACTACGAAGCCACACAAACACCGAACTCACATATACATATGTTGGTTATAATGAATCTGCTAGCCTTTCTAGAAAGCCGACGCTTATGCGCCTAACTACTTAGCACATTTCATATGATTAGAGTCGTAAATTTTATTTTCACTTTCACTGGCGACGCATAAATTGAGTATGCGTAAGTAGCTGATGCCTACAAGCGCTGGTTACTGGGCCGAGCATGTGTAGTGGTCAGTAAAGCATGTGTTTGTGTGTGGGGAAATATTCTTACAATTACACATACATACATAACTCATTTTGCGCACGTAAGTATGCTAAAACATGTTTGTAACTCAAAACGCCTAAAAGTATGCAATATGCTGACGCTTTATGTCTTAGCTTTATGGATTTGTAATCTAGTTCGCAGTTTATTCATTAGTTTTGCTTGTTGCATGTGTAATATTACGGCATTATTAATAAGCTGCTTAAATAGTGTAGCATAAATATGTGCATAAGTTATACTTTTAGGCGCACAACGTTTAAGACACTTATTTCAAGCTTATACGCAATTTTTGGCATTGCAAATCACTTGATATCTCTAAATATCTAATTTTATACCGACAAAAATGCTTATACCAAGTAAGTCTGTTGAATTATTCATGCGCTGAACTTGAAGGAAATGGCTACTTATTTAGTTAGTAATTTAATTTAATCATCCTTGTTAGTGCTGGCTGTGCTTATGGCATATATTAACCGAAATATGTTAGCTGTCATATATGATGAGCTAAGATGTTTTGTTGTTTAGATATACAGACTAACGCTAAGGCACTCAAAGTGTAATATCACATACAATTTTACATAATATTGGTTTGCAAACCTTTTCCCTTGGCTTCTCCAAACATAAAAGGCACGAAATCTCGGCGTAAATTAAGTCCTCACACCACAGTGTTGTAAGATAGAGGAAGAGAAGCAGCTGAGCTCCTAATATATTCCGCGGTCAACTTGCTTGCAAAGGCATGTGGGCATATTGACCGTTGGAGACCGGCACTTGAGTTAAAAAAAAGGGTTAAATGGTTATTTCTTTAACAAACTTAATAAGTTGAGAGACTTTGGGATGACTGTCCGCATGGAATTTGATAGCGTAGATAATGCTGTAAAGCTTTTGAACGTAGACAAAAAATGGGGAGCTTATATTTTTTTAAAATTCTCTGCAATATATGTACATATTAAACCTTCTCTCCTAGCTTCGACGTGGTTAGTAAAAAGCTCACAGCGCTTATTTTCCAGTGATTTTTATATGTAACCTGGTCTACGAAAAAAGGACTTAGGTGTCAAAAAATCATTTTTTTTTTTTTATTTTTTTTTTTATTTTTTTTTTTATTTTATTTTATTTTTTTTTTTTGACACCTAAGTCCCCTTTTCGTAGACCAGGTCACATATAAGAACTATATTATTATATGTATTCTTCTCAATAGAATTAGGGTAAACTTCAAAATTACTGATAAAGGTTTGGAACTCCGCTAAATAGCTTTTCCTATCGGCTTCGCAGCCAAATTTCGCCTAAGTCCCCTTTTCGTAGACCAGGTCACATATAAGAACTATATTATTATATGTATTCTTCTCAATAGATTTAGGGTAAACTTCAAAATTACTGATAAAGGTTTGGAACTCCGCTAAATACTCGTATGTAGCTTTTCCTATCGGCTTCGCAGCCAAATTTCAAACCTACGACCTACAATTAACAATTTCCAAGCACTCTGTTCTGTTGGAAAATGTTTCCTTAGTCGACTTACGAAGAATGTGAGCCAAAACTCAACGATGTTCGGGTTTTTATAGTTGATACCGATTCCAATGCCATGAATAAGGGTACTGAAAGAAGCACTTTGGAGCACTTTTTGGTTAAAAGGTGGATTCCAAAGGGTGAAAAGGTGAGTATAGATACACCTTGAATAACTTTGACTGCACACAGTTTGCGATCTCAACACTAGTATTATCGCTCTGCTGTCAGAGTAAATATTCACTTCCCTCCAGCTACACTTGGGTGCAGTATTTCGATTGCTACTTTAATAGCAGCGACTTCTGTCTTAAAGACACAACATTATACCGGTAGACTAAAGCTAAGTTTGACGGAAAGCGCCTTACAAAAGACTCATCCTTTTCTCCTAGCTTTGATCCATTACCAAAAAGGTTCAAAAAGGTTCTCCTCCAGCGATTTCTCCCATTCAACATATACATCGCAGCTACTGATAAGCTTTACTTGGGCTCTTAAACATCTCCTAATATTGTATTTATCACATATTTCTGCCCAATCGATAAAGTTTTTGAACTAAAAGCTCCCTGTGTCACCTATTAATATTAGAGTAATAATAGATAGCAAGGTAAATTACCCTCTGGAAAAAAGATTAAGTATTACATACGCCCAAGTGATTTGAGAGAGGCTGATCAAGGCAATAACAATGTTGTGAATTTACGAAGGATGCACTAAACGAGTTTAGATTGAAAATTGTGATTGTGACCACTACTCTCAATACATACTTTCCAGAATTGAGCATCGGAAGCGGTTGACCCCGGAGAAAACAGATCTGCTCGTGTTCACAAGAAAGCACAAAACCCCTCTATGGAGGTTCCTTTCGATGAATGGGACACAAATATCTCTCAAGGACCGCACTAAGTACCTTAGGATAGTCTTGGACAGAAAACTACTGTGGAAGCACAACATTGAAGAGAGAGTGAGAAGAGCTTTCAATGCTTTATATGCGTGTAGGCAGATGCTCCGCCCAATATGGGCTCTCTTTCTTCTCACATGCAGTGGTGTTACACAGATATTGTAAGACCTATTCTTCTCTACGGCGTAGTAGTATGATAGAAAGGCGTACGGAAGTCCACCTATCGGAAACCAATGGAATGGGTTCATAGGCTCGCTACGCTGGGCATAACGAGAACTAAAACAGCGGCTCTGGTACTAGTCCTGCCAGCTACAGACCTTTTCGCCGAAAACTGCGTAGCAAAATCGGCAGGACAACTGGTGGCTGCAGCAGAATTTACATATAGAACCTTCAGTCGTAGCTCAGTGGATAATGGCGGATTGGCAAACACCAACTACATGATCTCAATATTCTACTGGGAAAGAATGTTGAAAGGAAAAGACCGTTTCATAAATGTATGTTAGCTACGCGCAACACTTTAAACATTATAAACACTAAACGCATGGCGGGAAAATGGAGTTGGTGAGGGTATATACTGTCCAGAGTTAGACATAAGACAGCCTTTTAAGTTGCCGGACCATTGCAGTATATTTCAAGCTGAGGTCTTTGCCATTGCGAAAGCCGCGGAGTTGGCCTCTAATGAACCCGCAAACAGCAATCAAGGCAGTAACCTTGTATCGCATATCGGCCAGAAGTGTCTTGGGAAGCAGGAGCGAAGGGAAAATGTAGGGAGTAGCAAGCCTCCTCACTTTTACTTGGTGCCAGACCACAAACGTAGAACGAAAACGAGATTAGCATTTGAAAAACCATGTATTGCCTACACGACGATCTGGAAAAAAACATCGAAAAAAATATCAAAACTCGATGGAACGAGCTATCTGGGTGCAAAACTGTAAAAGTCGTGTGTAAATCGGTAGATCGGAAGTAAAAAAACTTCCATTGGCACTCGATAGAAGAGACTGTAGCAATCATAATCGGAATACTAAGCGGTCACTATCTGAGGGCGACAAACGCCCGCAGAAAAGGGCTAACAGATCGAGAAGATTGCAGAGAATATCTAGACCAAGACGCCAGGGAAACAATAGGCACTTGTCGCACATTGGCAAGACAACGCTGTTCGCGTTTGGGGTTCCAATGATACACTGGATGTGGTATCATAGTGAGGCCACAGGGTCTTTTAAAATTCGCGTCAAGTGTAGGTGTCCCAAAGGGTGACTACTCCTCACGGACCTAGTAACTGAACTACATCTGGTATTGTGAAGGACCAAAACTGGTCTATCGTGGCTCAATGGCCTGCCAGATTAACCTAAACTAACCTTTCTTAAAAGAAAAGATAGTAAAAACAAGAAAAAACGTTAACTTCGGTTGCACCGAAGCTAAATACCCTTCACAGGTGCATTTCTGTTAGTAACTATGTGTCCAGTTTGTATAGAAGCTATATGCTATAGTAACCCGTTCTGAACAATTTCTTCGGAGATTACATTGTTACCTTAAAAAATAATCTATACCAAATTTCGTGAATATATCTTGTCAAATGTTAAAGTTGTCCATACAAGAACTTGATTCCGATCGTTCAGTTTGTATGGCAGCTATATGCTATAGTTAACCGATCTGAACAATTTCTTCGGAGATTACATTGTTGCCTTAGAAAATAATATATACCAAATTTCGTGAATATATCTTGTCAAATGTGAAAGTTGTCCATACAAGAACTTGATTCCGATCGTTCAGTTTGTATGGCAGCTATATGTTATAGTTAACCGATCTGAAAAATTTTCTCGGATATTACATTTTTTTCCTACAAAATAATCCATACCAAATTTGGTGATGATACATTGTCAAATGCGAAAGTTTTCCATATGAGAACTTGATTCCGATCGTTCAGTTTATATGGCAGCTATATGCTATAGTGGTCCGATATCGGCCGTTCCGACAAATGAGCAGCTTCTTGAAGAGAAAATGACGTTTGCAAAATTTCAAAGGGATATCTTAAAAACTGAGGGACTAGTTCGTATATATACAGATAGACGGACGGACAGACAGACGGACATGGCTAAACCGACTCAGCTCAACATCCTGATCATTTATATATATACTTAATAGGGTCTCCGACGCTTCCTTCTGGGTGTTACAAACATCGTGACAAAGTTAATATACCCTGTTCAGGGTATAAAAAGAGAGAGATTAAGATAAAGAGAAATTGAAAGGTGTAATTTGAAACAGGGCTTTTTGAGAAATAATTCTTTTAAGAACTTTAAAAACTTAAATCTAGTGCTGGTATGGAGAACTTTTTCTATTGATCTCTTCAATAAATTTGGCACAGACTGTCGCCTAAAGCAACTGTAAAATCTTGGAAGAAAGTGTGCAGATCTTCATAGGATTTAACCACCATAATGTTCTGGGAAGAATTTTTTCGTATTTGAGAAGGATATTGTAGGT
Organism: Bactrocera correcta; assembly: GCA_027475135.1. NCBI lineage: Eukaryota > Metazoa > Arthropoda > Insecta > Diptera > Tephritidae > Bactrocera > Bactrocera correcta. The sequence goes on from CM050322.1 coordinate 4,440,118, forward strand.
CATAGGTGCCACCGAAGTCAACATTTTTTCTTGCCTTTTTTTACTTCTTAATTTTTTTTAAATAATCATTTAAAGACTTTTTGAATAATGAGAATAACTGTAAGAGCAGAAACATGAAAACAAAAAAAGTTGCAATTAATAGAAGCCGAGTGAGAAAGCAAGTTAAAGTCTTCAAAATAGAAAGAGGGAAACATCGAAAGGAAATCATTTAAGAAGCAGTCGTTTAAAAACGAATTTAGCTGAAAAGTGAAAAAAGTCAAAGTAATTTGACGAGATAGAATTTCTCAACCAAATAACACACACTTAGTACAACAGTGTGTAGAGCAAAGAGAGGCTAACAAAAACTACACATTTGATTGCTTCATCGCCTCAACGCCAACGGCGGCTTAGCTGTCATTGCTTGTCGGCATACAAAAATCAAAATCGAATTGACAAACAAAATCTGAGGCAGCAATTGTACCATAGAGAGAGAGAGAGAGAGAGAGAGAGAGAGTCAGAGAGAGATAGAAAGAGAATGAGCCGGAAAGCAAGATTGCGAAATCTAATTCCCTAAAGTGACATAAAATCCTTTTTTTTCCAATAATGAAATACCGCACACAAACGAGTATAGCAGAGTGTACAAGGAAAAGGCGCACGAATGCTAGAAGCAAAAGCTTGTAGTGAGTAAAGGCGAGCCGTAGCAAAGGAGAGGGACGAACATGCCAAAGGATTGGACAAGTGATACGTGCGCGCTGAAATGAATTGAGTAACAACAGCAGCCGCAGCAGCAGGCAGTTTGCCGAGTCAGCACACTTGACCAGTTAGCCAGTTGACCAGTTGACCACTTAGTTGGTAGCAATAACCCAAGCAAAAATAGCAAAAACAACAAAACAACAAAAATGCATTGAAGAAAAATTGTAAGGCCATTAAAGTCAGCCTACGCTATTTTCAAAACGCAAGAGCGGGAGAGAGAGTGAGTGTGGGTGCTGGGGGAGACTGCAAAAAGGTGAAGCATGATTTGGTAAATGAATAGCAAAAACAACAAAAGTGAAGCGTAGAAGAAGAAACGAAAGTGAGAGAGCTTTGTAGAGGTAAGCATAAATGTATACGTAAGGTTTTGAGCAAACAAAAATGCAAATATGTGGTAGAAAGCGTCGACAAACATATACACATATGTACATACATGCAATAGCATACCGTTAGGCAGCTTTGCTTTCAAGAGACCAAGGCAGAAGACCATAAAGATTCAAGTTTACAATGTGGTAACTTAAAATGACCGGCGCAAGTGCCTACAAATACACATACACACACAAACAAATGCATTTAAGCGTTTGCGCTTTTGCTTACCTTGCACGTATGCCTGCTGCATACACAAACAACTGACAACTGATCAAATGAGAAGGTCTGTGGATGGGGACTTGGTGGCTTTTAGGCTGTTGATTGCATGGACCGAGTTGATTGGGACCCAAGTGAATTGGTTGAGGTTGACTGGACAAGTGCATGTAAGAAGCAGAATAACAACAACAACAAAAAAAAAATTGGAAACGAATAATAGTAGAATATGATAACAAAAAGCATGAAATACAACAACAACTGAGCAACGGAACGCAATAAATACAAAAAACAAGAAAAATATGACAGCTGGGAAACAACAAAAAAGGTAAAAGATATGTACAATAAAAAAAAACAACAAAAAATACTACAACAACAAACAGAATTACAACAACAACTCCAATACAAGAAGAAGCCAATAAATATTACAATAACAGCAACAGCAAAAATTACACTACAACAACAACAACAAAAATAATATTACAACAACATTACAATTTACTACGTATACGAAAATATAAGAAGCTATAAAATATTACAAAAATAGCAACAATAAAAATTACTACAACAACAACAAAGCCCGAACAACAAACATGATTACAGCAACAATACAATACTACAGTTAGGAAAATACAAGAAAAAGCCAACAAATACAACAATAAGAGCAACAAAAAAAATGTATACAATAACAACAACAACAGAACGAATCACAAAAATAATGACTGCAACAATACAAAAACGAAAATACAAAACAGGCAATAAATACTACAAAAAAAAACAGCAACAACAAACATTAATACAACAACAATACAAATACGAAAATATAAGAAAAAACCAGCACACACTACAACAAACAACAACAAACAAAATATCAGCAATCAAAATACAACAACCACAAAAATACAATAACAGCAACAATAAGCGCAACAACAAAAACTTCAAAAATATAGCAACCAGAAAAAAATAATAAATAAACAACAACAACAACCACACCACGCAAGGCGACAAAATGTGTTACAAGCCCTGAATGACCTGACTGAGTAGTCCGACTAACAACTCGACGCACAAATCCACCCACAGACTCTTTTGCTCACACACCGACTCACTAACACACTCACTTGCTCACCTACACATGCCGGTTGTTGCCTTTGATGCTAAATATACACACCACACTGACTAAGTTAGTGACTGGCTGACTGACCTCCGAGCTGACTGGACATACAATGTGCGTTTTTCTCCTGGGTGACCAACTAGACAATTGACCTAGTAGCTTCTAATCAGTTTATCGCATAGACTGCAGAGGTAAGAAGAGGCTATTGGCATTTTATAGAAAGTACAATAATGCAGTATGTTTGGCAGAATTGCACAGTGGCGTCATGTTATATAAGGTATGTGTTTGCCTACACATTTTAGACGACTAAGAAAGCAGCTGGGGACCATTCTTATTCATACATTCTTTCATTCGAAATTTAAGGTGGTGGCCTAATCTGTGGGATGGCGAGTTCTTTGATCCGGAGCTACTTAGGCCTGCTACAAAAATATTCTTACATTGGAGAACTGGAGAAGAAATATCGAGGAAAGCTGCATAACTCTAACATTCAATAACTTCAATAACAAGCCATAGAATGTCCAAGAAACCCAAAGAAAATCAGTTCATTTCCGCCCTCCTTCCACCTTCCTTCTACCTTTGTAGAGATCTTCGGAATCCTTTTTTAAAGAGCTGAAAGAATGGAAGAACAGGAGACGAACATAATAATTTAATAACTCCTTTGATAAAGTAAAAAAACTTTCGAAGAAATTTAGAGTCTGTTCGGGTGATAGATTTGTACAGATCCCTGGACCTTACTACACTACAATCATATATTTCAAGAACTCGTAATAAAAAAAAATCAGAACTCCATCATAAGTTAGTAGAGGCGTTAACTCCTTATGAGGCCAATGTTTGATTTCAAAATCACAGAATTAAGGAAACTGATTGTAAAAACGATGGTCCATGTTGCAAGTAACAGCTACGAACAAAACTGTGCGTTACAAGTCTCAAAATCTTAGTTCTCAAGGTAATTTAAAATTTTTTTCCGAGAGCGATTTAGAACTTTAGAACTAAACCTACTATATATGGTAAACTCTTATAATTGCTAACCGAATCTTAGCCCGGATTTCTACTTTGAACGAATATTTTACACTGCAAAAGACTCGTCCCGCGTCTATGAAGTAATGGCTACGAGAAATATACTTTTAAAAATCAGATGGGGAGATTAAACTAGTCGAGATAACTTGGAAATCCAGAGTTCCTAAAGATTGCTTCTAATATTCGGGTTTGTCGCAACATTATTCCATCTGGTGATGTACCGCGAGATCGCATTTAGTTAAATTGATTTGTATGAAGACTTGATACTTTCTCGGATTCCATAGATTTTAGGGCAAGACACACCACTAGCCCTTCTTCCACGGTTGACCCACTGCTGCAGAGCAGCACTATCCAGAGGTACACAGCCTGCTTGAAAACACTGGAAGGCATTGGGGCAGCCATTGAAAAAAAGTCTTTACTATAAATCAAGGTACAGAAATCAATCTCCAACGCAACTATCGGAACCAGCGTATATCCTATACTCTGCGATAGTTAAGCAGCACTAAAAGCGTTCTGATATATTAGTTTGCAATCGTCTACATCAGATCTGGGTACCGGTGGATATAGTGGTAGACAGAAATGAACTGACCGATGAACTAGTCTGCTCTGCGCCGGCTTCCAGGATGATGGCAACAGAACTATGCATTGCTGTGCTGAGGAGAGAGTGGGGAGTCAACGACACATGGACACTGGACTGTAATGCCTCGGATCCTTTTATCTGGACAGCTAGACCCAGCTAGCTTCAGATTCCTGATCATTTGTGACCATATGTGATATAGGAGAGGGTACAATAGACAATAAGTCTCAGTGCAAAACCTCAATTATATTCTACCTAACAATCTATCACCTAAAGTAAGCAGGCTTCCAAATATTAGTTAATGATCGAGCCTTGGTTATAGATTTGTCACAACAAACGGCGTGTGTCCTTACTAGAATGGAACTGCAAATTATTCTATCGCCTAATTATCTCTTTACTCTTTAAGAGAACAAAAAGTTTTGCTTCAAGGTTTTTTTTAACAAAGGTAAGATTAGTCTGCGGTACAGCATAACCGCAAATATCTTATTTCTACCTTTCATTGATTTCTTCATTCTTCGTAACTGACCTCTTGTTTCCTTTTGAACCCGGTGTATCGTCCTTAGCGTTCTTGCCTAATGACTTGTGTGCATTTTTGCATTTTTGAGGTTAGCGCACGAACGCAAATGTATCTCTCATATATGGCAGACATACTCTATTGCTAGCCTCATCCACCAACAAATTTGCATTGTTGCTTAATGTGCGCTTTTGCTTTGCCTTACTTTCTTCTCTTCACCGTTAACCACTTTCGGTTTTTTTTTCTTTTCACATTTTCTTACTCATTCGCCGCTTCTACTGCAGTAACCTTTCCGCACACACCCTTTTTTGTTTTTGTTTTTTTACAAAAGCAAGCTTCTGTTCTGTGACATCTTTTTCTGCTTTTTCATCGTTGGTTTTTTATGCTCGTTGGTGCTTCGTTCTATTGGTACTTGTTTGCTTGCTTCGTGTGTTCACCCTTCTCGTTTATTGGCGGGAAGCACTTGCTCTGCGCTTAGGCAGACAATTTCATTTGAATTCCTCGTGTCTATGTGAGCACATATCCATACAGATATCGCTTGTACTCTTGTATTAAAGGCTTCAAGCATGACTTTGTGCAATCTTTTCTTCGCTTCCTCGTAGTTTGTGTTCTGTTTCGTATGCGTAGGCATTTCGCATAATTGAAGAAGTAGAATAATTGAGATGAGCTTGTCAAGAGGACTTTCCCTTTTAACTTTCAGACAACCTCTTTTGTGTGCTCAGTTTTTTATGGTCCTTTTAACTTTGAATACCCTAAATGGGTTTCTAATTCTTGCCGAGCTAATTGACGCATAAAGCCAATTGCATTTATGAGTATATGCCAGCTGAATCGTTAGTTGAACGGATACGTGAGACGAGCGGAAGGGATGTGAAAATAAGGGTTTTTTCGAATGGCCTCTTTGGGTACTACATAAGAAACTGATGCGATAGTTATCAGACTATTAAATGAGGTAGACATGAGAACTCTATGGGTCCATCTATTTGTCGTAGAGCTCTAAGCTAAGGTATAAATCCGTAACGTCAAATCGAGCACAAATAAATATGTTTCGGTTCTCATAGCTTTAAAGCCGTTTCAGCAGAGAAGCGCCACTTAAGAACAACAGTTCTCTGATTCCTTTTTGACAAATCCAATGATGCCAAAGTCGCGCACAACTGAACTCGTTTCAGTTCCTTTAGCTTTGAAAGTGTTTTAATAGAGAAGCGTCACTCAAGAACAACAATCTCCTGCTTCCATGCCGACATCTCGAATAATGTACCAATGAAGCTCAAATTTTTTTGTCAGAGAGAATATTTTGATTCCCAAGAAAGCAGTTATGAAGGATTAATTAATCTATTTGAAAATACTTTGATATCAATGTTCAAAACATTATTTGACAGATGGAGTCTTTTGGTCCCAAAGATTTACCATCAATACTCGAAACATTGATGACGTTTGAATAACAAAGGTGCCGCCTAAGACCATCAATGCCTCCTCGTACCATCTTGTGAAAAATTGGAGCACAAAGTCTTCATAATTTTTCAAGTGGCAAGAACGAGTTAGATTAAGAATTTGCTGAAAAGCAGTGTTGATTGATACCACTTCAAAAGCTCTGTCGAAAAATCGAAAATTTAGGCGGTTAGCGAACTCATTATCACAGCTTGAGGGACTTAAGAAGTTAAAGTTTAGTAATCTGATACATAAGTGGGTGTTTTCAAACTTTTGAGAGAAGCACTTCGGAGACACACTGACACCCTGCCAATTAGTTGATAACGACAAGTTGAAAGTTCCTAAGCACAAATTTCGTTCGCAGGACTTCGAATAAAGATCGACCTCAGAAACTGAAAGAAGAAGAAACGATTCATTCCGCAAATGAGCTTGGCTGAGCTCTAAAGACTTTTACGCTTTCATTTTCACCCAGCACGGTTGAAGCTTTGTTTTATCTGGAAGTCTGTCTTAATTTCGAAGGCTTGAAGTTTCGGATGTCCCTCATATAAAAGTCCCAATAAGTCTACGAGTTCCAACGTGTCTGATTTTTTTCTAATATTAAATGGCTTTTTTATTTCGTACAACACCTTATACAGGACTTTACTTTTCTAGGAAATATGTGCGATAATTAAGAATCTTGAATCCCAACCTTCTAAAAGAGATTCTGACTGCTACGAAAAACATAACAGAATATAAAACCTACCGATCTAAACGAGGCTAGATTTCCACAAATATGGGATTGCTCAGAATGTATCCTATCGAACATCAACACAGTGAGGCTCGCATGCTTCCAGTTAAGGAGCATAATGAGCTCCTCTTCAAGCAGTTTTTGTTGGGATCTTTTCGTAGAAACCATTCCTGCAGTAATCTGCTTGAAGCGGAACCTTCTTCCAAGGAGCATCAACGACATTAGACAATACGTCGACCAGACCTCGAACGTAACTACCTTCAGACATGCACTAACCGTCATTCACAGTTTAGCCCTAAACACCTGACTCCCTCTTAGTAAATGGTGTATTTGGAGTCAAATTGCGATATTCGAGAGTTACCCTTGGACTCCCATTGGAAGACCTCGATGACAACTAATCTAAGTCTTAGCACCCTAACAGGAACTAGATAACCGTTAAAACAACAACAACAACTTTACAGAAATTCCTTCAAATCGAAGGCCGAAGACTTTGTAGCGGTAGCTACTTTCGGCTTCTTTCAAGTGTCGAGTTGTTAGCTCATTTAAATAAAACTAATTTCGTAATAAAATAAGCCAAAGTATTTAACATTTCACGTCGGCATGGACAACGAAGCGAATGTCTCCATTTAATGCCGACTTCCAAACTAGTTTTGCATTTATTTTCAACTTTCATTTAGCAACATTGTTGTAAATTTGCTAAGCTATGGGGGAAAAAGTTTCACAAATTATCGCACTTTATTTGCGCATTTGTTATTCAAGCATACGACAATAACAACAACAACAATAGCAAATAACAAGCATGCCACTACGGCACCTTTTCAGCCAAGGCATCTGCATATCAAGCGCACTCGAGCTGGCAGGCAGGCGGCCGGCAGGCAGCAAGAAAGCAAAGCTTGTTTAATCCTTCAATTCGAAAGTGTTTTGTAAACAGCGTGCAGCGACGTGAAGCAGTGAGCAGCAGTTGCAAAGCAACAAACAACAAATAACAAATAAACAGCTGCAACGGCACATGCATTTGTCGACAGAGGGCGCCAGGCCGCGTAATTTATAGCTGTTGCATTGTCCTTCATTCTTTTTATTGGTTTCTTATAGTTCGTGTTGTTGTTTTTTGCGCTATCTATACACCGCCTTTTTGCTAGAATTTTTCTGTACTGCTTGCTGATGGTTCTATCGTGGGTTTCTTGCCGCTTTTGATGTCTCCCAGCAAACATATTTGTAAGGGTTGACGAGAATTAAATCGAATGTTGAACAGGGAACTGAAATTTTGTTGACATTTTAAAATCTATTGCTGTAAACCCGACTGCTTCCAAAACAGCAGATCATTTGAACAAGTCAGGTTGGAACAGATGAACCCTAAACAACACAAACATTTGAAAGGTATTGATTCTATAAAGGAAAACCCCGCACGTCGGAACTTGAAGTTTCCCAGAAGCGCTCTAAAAACTTGAATAAGATCCAAACCACATTAATTTAAGTCTGCTAAGCCCAAGTTTCGTACAATACAGCTTGCGAATCGGTTGCGCACAACCCGAAAGAGTTTAAAGTATCCCGTCTTTTAGACAATTTGGAGAAATAAAGACAAACTTTGCTAATCGAAGGAACTTGGAAGGAAATCTAGTCTTAGTGCTCATGAATTCGAATAAACCGAAACGCGGGTGAGTCTTTCGACTGTGCTTCTTTCTCGGCGGCTGCTTATTTGTTATTTATAACTAACATATGTCTTGCAGAACGTCTGTGATCTCGCCGTCTGTAACGCCGGTTGAGCTTAGAAATTGATTTTAACGGCTTACGCGTCCCTCCACGCTTTTTTGTCTATCCCTCATGGTTAGGTGCTCCGTAGGAACAGCCCTCAAGGGGTTGTCAACAGTTCGCCAAGAGCTATATATAACTATATAGAATGTAGGTACTGGTTCAGTTTCAAATCCCAGGAGGAGCAGATAAAGATAAAAGAATTATATGTGTCAAAAACTAGAAACCATGAATATATATGTCTAAGAATCTCTTAATATGATGGCTGTCTAGTTTGGATTGGATAAAAATTGGTTGTGAAGGTCAATAAAATTCGTCGAGTTGACAGTCTATGTCTTGTAATCTTTTCAAGTTTGCGACTTAAATATATAATATTTTGCGGAATCTTTTCACCGAAATTGGTAACTCAATATAACTTGAGCCGAGTAATAAATGACGGAATAAATGATGGAGAACTTGCTTTTAGAAAACCAATAACTAGAAATTGGCTGGAAGATCAAAATATGGAAACAAAATGAATTTCTTCACTGTAGACCCTTCTTGCTGACAACAAAATCAAAGAAATAAGGAGAAAAGGAAGAGAAAAGGAAGAGGAAAGGAAGGCAGTATAGTATAAGCACTTGAAAGAGCTCTCAGCTCATACTCGAGGGTGGGCTCTAACGAACAATAATGAGAGATAAGCGTTCGAGAAAAGAGAACAGGCCCCATTAGAACCTGGAAATCGAACGTACTGCAAACAGCGGAATCAAACGACACTCGGAACAGACAGAAGAGCAGAAAATGACCAAAGTTAGCTTCGCTTTTCGAGCAGCGGCATTTTATCTACAGTTTGTCATCATTTCCAATTATTTTCTTTGACTATCTCTAATGTCTTTTGGGAAATCTACGCAATTACAAATTTACAGAGTGCAAATCAATACGCTTTTTTTTTCGTTTCAAATCCTGAAATGAGTACAACAACGCGATAATTAATGATTAAGCAGAACGGTATTCAATGCAGAAAATAATAATGACATTGTTATAATTAACGGTGTTTGTAGAATTCATTTTCTCAGTAGTAAGTTATGAGCACAGCTGAATTTACAAATTTCCAATTTCTTTTTTAATTGGCGTCCATTAATGATGGTGAGTAAATGAAGTAAAGTGCGAGGGTTCGAGGGACGAACATTTGAATTTAAAGATAGTCATTGGCTGGTTAGTTCCTAATTATCTAACACGATTTTTGGTGAAATCTGACAATGTTGTGTAATTACGAAGAGTGGTGAATGGTTCAAATAACCTTCAAAAAGATTGAGAGTACGAAGTGGACGTAAAATATGGTCATATAGTGAGAATGAACGAAGTGAGAGAAAAATGGATTACCAGTTGGGTTGATAGTTAGGCGATACTATCGTAACTCGGATCATTGACTTTAACAGAAAATCGTTTATAAGCTGTCTAAAAGGTAGATGTTGACGTCTCCGCAAGTGAAACTAAAAAAGACATATTATGCAATGCCAATAACAGCCGGTTCTCCGGCTAAGGGTGCACTTTCGGGGATCAATTCCCTTTTAGATGGGAAGACAAGCTGATTTAGTAATGAAAACTTCAATCTCTCTCTTAAGACAAAGAGTGATAAAAGTTAAGAAGCCTGATTTCAAGGTTGTACCAGATAACTGATTCTCTTACGTAAAGCTGACAGCAACTTTTAGCTTTCTATCAACTCTTGAAATTAAACTAATCAGAGGCGAACTGATTGCTGGAGAAAAATGTACGACGGAAAGACAAGAAATTCTTGATGATGCCAAAGAATCATATACAGCAGAGAGATAAGCTATCACCGTAACCGCTTAAATCGACGATTTTGAACTCATGGCTAGGCTTCCACGTCGCAGTTGACAATCATAACTTGGAAGTCGTAGATAATTTCGTCTATCTTGGAACTATTATTAACACCAAAAGTAATGTCAGCCTCGGAATCCAACACAGAATAACACTTGCCCATAGGTGCTAATATGAACTGAGTAGACAATTGAGAATTAAAGCCCTCTCTCGACGAAAAAAGACCAAATTCTATCCTCTCTGCCTGCTATATGGTGCAGAGGCATGAACGATGACAATATCTGATGAGTCGACGTTATGAGTTTTCGAGAGAAAGGTACTGCGGAAGATTTATGGTCCTTTGCGCGTTGGCTACGGCATAAATCGCATTCGATGGAACAATGAGCTGTATGAGATATACGACGTCATTGACATAGTTCAGTGAATGAAGAGACAGCGGCTTCGCTGGCTAGGTCATGTCGTTCGTTATGGACGAAACCAGTCCAGCTCTAAAAGTATTCGACTCAGTACCAGCCGGGGGAAGCAGAGGAAGAGGAAGACCTCCACTCCGTTGGAAAGACCAAGTAAAAACGACCTGGTTTTGCATAGGATCTCCAATAGGCGCCACGTTGCGAAAAGAAGAAACGACTGCCGCGCTGTTGTTAATTGGGCTCTAATCGCGTAAGAGGAGTCTACGCCAGCAAAGAAGGTGAAGATATTTACAAGCCGGCAACACGACTCACAAGAACTGTTTTTGCGGAGTGGTAGATACTCAGTCGGTTAGTTATACATACAATCATATCTAATTATTGGAATATTTAGCTAAAGAAACTGAATCATCGTAAACTCCAAACGTTTCTTTAATTTTGGAACAACCAGTTTGAAGGAAAGGCACGTGTGGCACTTTGGTGTCCTCTAAACCTTAAAGCAGAGCCAGTTTAATGTCACCACTCTATAAATTTAACACAATCCCACATATTTTTGCATAATCCTCATATATTTCAGCGGAATAAAATTGTACCTCCCGTCTACTTCGGATTGCCTGCTGACACTGATGTGTCATTAAGCATTGGGCCATTAACTGACGGCTAATTTGTTTGGCCTTGATAATGAATTTGAATGAGAGCACACACGCAGGTACTGTTTCCATACGCACATGTAAGAAATATTTCCGTAGACATGTAAATATGTATACATATATCTGAATATTTTTATGTGCCATTTTCAGAGCTTTCGACGCATTCGTCTAGACGGGATTTCATTAAAAAGCCTTTTCAAAATTTCAGCTACAATCAAAGTAGAAAATATACTGATACGCCATGTTATTGCCGCAAGTACTTACATATACATAGATAATCCTATACATATTCCTGTTTATAAGCTCTGGCAAATTGAAGCTTATTAATCGACACTGAAATAGATTCAGTTCAAATGTCTCATGCGCATGTGTGTATGTGTGTGCACGTGTTTGTTTTTGTCGGTATCGAAACGTGTCTGGCATGCGAATAGGCTGTTTATGATGTGGATAAATAGATTAATATGCCTTGACAAGGGCGAGTTCAGCTACTTATGGCTTAAGGGGAAAATTAGTCAAAATGCTTTTATTTAGAGTGAAAAATACTGAAATAATTTAATACTGGATTAATGGCTGAAGTAAATATGTCAGTTTTTTAAGCCTTCTACGATTTCAACTGTTTTGGTGGCATAAATATCCCGACCTATCTAAAGTTTGGTTTGTTCTACTTTTTCACTCCACTTTGATGGCTTGATGGACTATAGTCTATAAAGTTTTATTTAGGTTAGCAACGATCTGGAAGGAACTCTCCGAGTGGTTCGATACCAAACGAAGTTTCAGACAAGTCGACTTGGTGTCGTGCGACTTCATCAACCTACCCCTGGGGAAAACAATTCGAGGTGCTGAGCTCTTCCATAAGAGTGTACAACGGTTGCGGTACGCCGATTACATCAACAACGTTGGCCATAACAACCCCGATATTAGTTATGCTTTCTCCGGTTGGACAAAGACGTGAAGCAAATGGGTCTTATGGAGAACGAGGGCAAGACGAAATGCCTCCTATCATCAAACAAACAATCGTCACATTCGCGACTTGGCTCCCGTGTCACTGTTTACAGTCATAGATAATTTCGTTTATCTTGGAACCAGCAATAACACCAACAATAGAATAGCGTGGCCTTGAAATTAAACGCAGAATAACTCTTGTCAACAGTTGCTACTTCGGACTGAATAGGCAATTGAGAAGGAGAAATCTCTCTCGACGAATAAAGACTAAATTCTACAAGTCACTCATCAATCCTGTCCTGCATAATGAGTCGGCGTTATGAATTTACTAGAGAAAGGTTCTGCGGTTCTTTGCGCATTGGCAAAGAGGTATACTGCAGTCAATAGAACGATGAGCTGTACGCGATATACGAAAACATTGACACAGTTGGAAAGAGCTGGTGAAGAAGGACCTGTCATTTAGAGCATTGCTTTCTGAGAGTATTCGACGCAACACCCACCGGGGGAAGCAGAAAAAAAAGAAGAGCTCCACTCCGTTGGTAAGAGCAGATTGAGAAGAACCTGGTTAGACTCCAATCGGCGCCAAACAGCGAAACGGAGGAACGATTAGCGCGCTGTTGAAAACTCGGCTATAAGCGATGAAAGAATGACGGTATTGCTATGACAAAAATACTAATCCCTTACTTCAAACTGGATGGCTCTTGAAACCCTGTAGCCACTTAAAAATTTCATTCATTTGATTTAATTTTTTGCTCAATCCGGAATACCTCAGCCTTAGGGTTCCCGCAGAGTGTACGCTTAAAACCGAGCCGAGCGCATATTCCCATTTATGCAACAAGCGAATTTACGCTCGGCTCGGCTTTGAGCGTCCACTCAGAGGGCACCTTTAGTTTTCGAGACGAGTAACACTTTCGAACCATTGCCTACAACGATTTCCACGGTAATTATTTGGCTCTTGAAAACTCTTGATTTTTAAAACAGCAGTACTTTTTGATCAAAGCGAGCTACCTCGGATGTTTAATTCTTTTGTTTTTTTTTTTGGATAACTGCCAGACCTATAAGTTTAGAGACGTAGGTACCTTTAATTTTATTTATTTAACAATGTGAAATTTCGAAAGAATTATCATTCATCTTAAACTTTGCTGGATTTTAGGACAAGGGTGTGAAGTTGAAAGTTCCGATTGTGTTTGTTTAAACTTATTCGAATTTTGGATGGCCTCCACTTTTACTTTTAGAACTTTACATTTCGTCTTCTTGGTGGACTCAGTTCCGAGCAATATTTGAGACAGTGAGACTGAAGCTGAGGTTGGTACCTTCAACGACGTCGATTTATTTATAGAATGACTTATGGTTATCACCGGCACGATTCGGATTCATAGTGAACCAAGTATGGTAGCCTAACATCAAAGTTTTTAAAGAAAGGAAACACAGCAGCGGGAACGAAACTAGCGACAAACCCTGATTCGAAGTAGGACCTTCTTTTTACTTTTCGAGGTAATTCGGTACGAGAGATTTTAGAGTTGTTAGCTATTGAAGCCTCTATAAAACCTTTTAAGGTTTATTAACGGTATTCACAGCATTGATCTGCATTGGAGATAAGCTTGAAACTTCTTGTGAGCTTTTGTGTAAAGTTTTCATTTCAAAAAGTTTTGATTTATAGGTCGATGTAAAGTGCTTTGCCATTTATACTTTACAACCTTTCAGAAATTTCAGCATTTTTTGAGCTTTTGTGAAGGAGCTTTCCGAAGCTTTGGCTTTACTAGTGACGAAAGTGAAGCAACATTTCTACTTAATTGCCGTCTTTGATGACATAATTTGTTAGTATAGCTTTGAATTAAAGCTCTCTAAGTCTTCTTGCCACTCTTTTATGGATCTCTGTTGCTTTTTGCGAGCTTTTGTGGAAATCTTTTATGTACTGCTATGGAAGCTGATCCAAAAGACTTTTACTAAAAACTATTGGATGATCCCTTTCTTGAAATCGGGCTCTAAAAGTCAGTAACAGCTCGTTGTCTTATTAAAATTAGTGTTGTCTTGGTGCGACTTGTATTGCCTTACTCAATTTCGTGCTTCGTAAAACATATATATTATTAGTTTTTTTTTTTGATAAGCTACAGGATCGCAGGGTTTATATTTCTTGCCACAGAAACCAGCTGTTCATGTATGGTGCCTATATAAGGTACTTCAAATATAGAAGCTTAAATTTGGAAACTTTTTTTTTTTTTTTTGATGAGGAACCGATGCGGGTAATGTCATATCCTCCGAACGCATTTCTTCAGGACTTTTTATAATATTTTAGTGATCTTCAGACTAAAAACATGACACAGTTGGGTACAAACTTGTTTATGGATTGCTCACATAATACATTGCTTCATTCAGCCCAATATGAAAGGATTTGAACTCGATCCTCTCCTCATTTCGTCTATTCACATTGCCAAGGTGGCTCATAATACGAGTGCTGTACTTAACGCACATAAAAGTTTCACTGTGGTATTGGCTTTATGTCCTGCCACATGCCACACCTTTTCTGCGATGACAACGATCGAAGCTAGAAGATCGTTTTTACTTACCGTCGTATCATTTAACTTCCCATGATATGGAATTTCGAAACATTGCTTTAAGAAAAAACTTTCAAGGTATGCCACCTAACGTCATTTCTGACCAAATTTCCGTAATCTAAACATCTACTTGTTCTTAAGAGTACTGTCAAGACTTTGGAAATCACGGATCAGTGTTTTGCGGTTATAAAAGAAATTTCTGTGCACAGTCTTTTTCCTGACTACAGGTTAAAAATCTAAGGAGGAGTTAATTTAGAAAGGTCTCTTTAATAAATTTTTGGCCATTTTAAGAAAAACTTGCTACTGAACTACGGCGCAACTATAATATATTACTACTAACTTGTACTAAAAACTCAACTGTCATTGATGCTTAAAGAGTCGATAATATAATGTTCGAAACTCTATGCTCGACGTTGAGCTCATTGCTTTAACCATTAGCCTGACATTGTTGACAACAATGGAAAATTAAAAATTAATAACAACAAAGGTCCGCAATATGCTATCACAAGTGGCACTAACGATTACGTATACATACATAGATGGAAGCCAAAAAAAAAAAAACAAAAATAAAAATGAATGGAAAATGCTTACAACATAAGAAAAATTCGGCAGGACTCTGCTTGCACGGTCTCCAATGCAAGAGAGTTGATTCTCCCTTCAATAATTGCCCCGTTCAAAAACAGGAATGCCACAAGTGTACTTGTCAGACTTTAGTTATATACCATATGTATGTACATATGCTCTACCGCTTAGCAGTGACCAAGTCCCAAGCGGCATATGACAGCAGAATACTATACTTCATACATAATAGACGGCGAGTCCTTGCTGCGCTGGTTCATATGTCTCAATATATGTGCTGCCTTTCGTATTTTTAAAAAGTTTTGTATTTCACAATTTTTCGTTGTTTTCTTTGTGGCTCCAACTCGCTTACTATATGTATGCCACTAGCGCTCATATTGTAGTGCACCGAAATATTTCCACTACATTGCTTCGGTGTTGGCATGACACTGGCTACGGGCGTTGAGACAATAAGCTCACTTCGAGTTAAATGCGTACTAAAGTAGTTTGAAATTTTTCTACGTTCAACTCACACAACTTGATACCACTAAATAAATAAGCGCACACACACATACAGGCGCATAAATATGTGTATGCCATACAAAACTATAATAAATACTTGCCACTGAAGTTGAAATGAAATTGAAACTGGAATGACAATTGCAAGCTGCAAATAACCGTAACAATAGTCGGGGTTGCAGTCGAAGTTTTAACAAAAATAATAAAATTGAAATAAAAAAACAAAGTAAAACAAAACAAAAAATTCAAAAATAAAAGCAAAATCAAAAACTGAAACCGAAAATAGAAAATGACACGAACATACATTTGCAGTTGTCAAATACATTAACAGTAGTAACATGCGAGAAGTTTGGGCAACCGCATTGGAAAATTTATAAAATTTAATTAAAATATTTTTGTAATAAAACACTTCGGCTTGTTGTTGTAATACGAAAAAACCGACTATAGTTTAGCGTACTGTGAGAATCAGTAATTAAGTGAGGTTAAATTTAATTGAACGGGTGTGAAACTTTACTACGCTTAATTTAATGGGTTTGAGACTTGACTATACAATAGAAATTAGGGGTTCAGTAGCATAGTGTGCGACTTCGATATTTTTAAATGCTCATTACAGTGGTTAAACTTACTATAAGCTTACTCTAAAATTTGTAAGATATCATGGATCGTACTAATTACCTCTCAAGCCTGTACAAGTTTGCGTTTCTACACATACATATAAGCCCTTGGGATCGAGGTTAAATTATATATGTTTAGCTATATAGAAATTAGAGGTTAAGTAGCACTGTTGTCAAATATTCATAAGCCTGTAATTCGAATTCACAATGAAGCTGATAGATTATCTTTGAACCACTAAGGTTTATTCAAATAGAAACAATACTTTAAATTCAGCAAATATATATCATTAGTACAGTCTTTCGAACTGGTTTTACTCTGCATAAAAATTTTAGGTAACGGGTGATACTTGCAGAGGTACTTTTTTCAATAACCTTTTTTTTGACAGATCACGCAGGAAGCAAAACATCACATTCGAAATGCTCGAACCGGTCCTCAAAAATTGGACTCAACGAATGGACCAACTGAGACGTAGCCGCGGCCAACATTTCAAAGAGATAATTTTCAAAAAATAAATGCCAAAGAATGTTCTTCCCAATGATAATAAACGTTTTTCATTAAATTTGAAGTTTCTGTGTTTTTTTCTTCAAAACAATAGGTTGAGGTTAAGAATTACTTGTAAATATTAATAAATATATCAGTAATATTAGAGTTAATCCAATAGCGATAAATCCTACTTGGACAGACATTAGTCCTTTGTGTCACTCGTAAACTCTAAAGTTTAAAAGGTGGATCACCAAATCGATTGACGAAGCGTTTTGCGACTACCAAGAATTTATTAAAACGATTAATATCAGTTCAACCAACTTCGCTGGGTTCACAAAGGGTGTGTCCACAGAGATATTATAATCTCAGCCTGACAAAAGCTAGGCAATATAGAAAGACGCGACAAAGTGATTCCACCTTGCCTTCCTCTAAATAGCTTTGGCAAATAGCGTCCGACAAAACATTTAGCCGCACCGCCTATTAAAGGACAGTGTCCAGTCAGAACGCCTATAATTGTGGTCAGATTGGTTTTAAAATCCAATAGTTCGGAGAACCTTTTACGGTTCAGTCTGAGCCGGATAATTGGATTAAATCGGCGACAGGTTGAGTTTCAGCTCATCCTCTTTAAAGCTTCCGACAATTCCGCTGTAGCTGGACACCGATACGAGTCTAATATGGCAGAAGTCTGAAGCTATTGCTAATGAGGTCGTGTAATTCTTGACTAATTTTGAGTGCAAAGTCGGCGAGCTCAAAACAGGTCATCGGAGTGAAGTTACACCACAATACGTCTACTGATTCCTTGATAGCAGGCATCTTCGCTTGAAAGACGCTACAGTGGTCTGGGAGTCTGAAACTACAGTTAATGGAAAGCTCCCGATAAAAGCCTCCACCATCTGTTCTCCCTTTTAACTTTGATCCATCTGCGAAAAAGCTCAATACACCCTACCTTTCATTCTCTTTCCTCCAAACACGAGTAAAACCGAGGCTTTTGTTTAATATATTGAATATAATAATAAAAGTACAAGTTTTTGTATCTGAATCTTCGGGACTTCGGGAAGTCCTTTGTTTCCATTTTTATGGAAATTGAAGTATGGGGGCTGAACCAACGAGTCAAAGAAACATACGCCGCGGGTTTATGTCTTGAAAGTTAAGGTAGACTATGGGAACGGAAATTACAAGGCAATTGTAGGAAAAAACATATTAACTTTTCGACGATTTTGTGCGTTGGATATTAAAGATCTCTTTACCGTCACAAAACGGAATGACCTATCCGTATACTTTTACATTTTTGGAAGATTGTTGGAATCGATTTCCGAAATCCGAATATTCCAAATATGCCGAAAGCATAATCCAAATCGTACACCAGTCTAAACCATGTTCAAAATTTACTAGTAATAGTTAGAAGCTCAAATTTACTCACGAAAATACCATAATCTGTTCTTAGTTCCTTTCGTCCGACTAACATATATTTCCCATAAGGTCAAACGCTAAACATTGACGCCAACAAAATATGCAAGCAATGTACGAACAGCATGCAACTGCCATTGGGGATCGTTGACATGAATAAATCCCCCATTGGAGCAGCCAGTTGCAGCGCACACAGTTGCTAAGACCCAAACTTGACAGCCGTATCGAAAATGCTATACCAGCACGCACACAATGTTAAACTTATGTAAGTTCACAGCAACAAAAGCTACCACCTAGTAGTGACACCAAGACAGACGACTCTGGAGCAGGAGCAGTAAGCAGCAGAGCTCAACCGAGGGGAACAAAGTGAACGGTATTAGTCGAATGGAATTTCTGATGCTTTCTGCTCAGTTATGCTTAAGTTATGAGCGCGCGAAACAACAACAATAAGCCGATGTTGAGCTGACAGTTTAAATGGTATGAAGCAATAAAGCTCGCTGCCTGCAAGACCAGCAATGAGTTTAGCGTGTCTGGGCGCTGAGCGGCAGTGAAGTAAGTAGCAGTTGTCGTGTGGGTGCTTTGAGGCGAAAATTCAGAGTTGGCAATTCACTTGCTTTACGTGACACATAAAAATCAATTGAATTTATGGCAGTTGATAAGGGAAAGTTATTTCAACTTTTGTAGCATTCAAAATGGTAGATCAATAAATCAATTACATGCGATAACTGGATAAAATGGCTTAAACATATTTGATATATTTGCACGGAAATGATTTTAAGTAAGTTGGGAATTGCTGGAAATGCGTTAAAGAGCAGCGGAAGGAAGGGATTTTCCAATACAAAGTCGAGAGGGGAGAAGATGTTGCAATTCGCATGCATTTCCAAAAGGGTTGAAGAAATTTGACACATTTAAGGCATATCAGAAGTATTAAACTACAAAGAGAGATGCGGTAATACGCAGTCGAGGATGCTTCAGACTTGCCAGAACACTGGACTCCGGACTAAAACAGGATGCCTCCAATCGAACACCTGTCTTCAATCGAACACCTTGATTGTGAGCCCCTTATGCTCCCAGTTAAGGAGCATAGTGAACTCCTCTCCAAGAAATTTTTACTGGCGTGCTTTCGTAGAAATCATCCCTGTAGTCACCTGCTTGGTGCAGAAGAAGCATCAAGAGGTCATTCCTCAAGTACGTCGATGACATCAAATAATACTTCGGATTCACAGTGGAGCCATAAACACCTTCACCAACTCCCTTTCAGTCTGGTCTGGTAACTGGGGTTCAAAAAATCGAATTTTTTTTTCCTTAATTTGAAAGTTCAACGTCTTGGAGATATGCTGTGAAAATATCAGACAGAAATTCGAAATATTTCGGGAGTTATAACGAGTTTCTTAGAGCGTCTCGGAGTCCTCTCTCTAGTTTTTCTCAAAACATTGCTTTTCTGGTCGGCCCGGATCCTAACTTTTTTTCTACTGAACCGATTGCTTTCGAATTTGAACAGGTTGTTCTATGCATTTATAGTTCTTGTCCGTACTAAAGAAGTCATGAAAATTGGCATAAGTTACCAGACTATTATCATAAACTCCTACTTATCCAGAACAGACCCCGATATATCAAACATATGTCCTGCGTGCAATGAGTCTCAGCATGACACTGACCACCTCTAATTTCCTTTGGTCCGACTTCGTCGAAATAGCAGGTTTCTTGGGTCTACCGTTTCACATCGACGACAAATTACCTAATTTTTACCATCCTAACGGGGATTAGGTATCTTCTGAAAGAGAAACATAGTAAACCGAACAAAACAATTGTGATTTTCTTGAGATAGCCGAGGTCAAGTGTTGCTCGGACTAAGATCTTTTATTAATTCAAATTTAATTTCCCGAAATACGGGTATTCAAAAATCTATTCTTGCAAATAAAACACCTAGAGAAACAAATTCGTCACCGATCTAACCAATTATGGTCACGTTGTAGTAGCTAAAGTAATACGTTGCAACCATTTCATTAGAGGCGAAAAGTGTTTCTTCAACTTAGATCCTCAACTAATATAGTTTTGTAGAATCAGTTTAAGGTAGCGTAGCTTAATCGGTTTGTTGTGACCATGAGGCTTCGTGATATTATTATGCTTGGAAAAATATGAGTTACGAGTAAATATTCCTGAGTGTTCTGCCTTTGTGAGATTATGGCTTAAACAGCTGTGAGTTTCCACTTTAAGACGACCCGGTGGAACTAGAAATGCAACATCTAAGCAGATTTTTATTGGACTGGACATAGTAATCTAAGTGTAATCTTGATCTTGGCAATAAGCCATTGAACCTAACATAATATAATTTTACCCGTCGAATTTCTACTCTGAGCTCAAAGCCGATAAGTGCAAGATCAAACTATTGCCTTCTAGAATCCTTCAGTTAAGGCGCTACCTCTAAAACAGGCTGCGATTCCTGACTTACGAGTTATATGCTATGTGGAAAATACTTCTAATTATTTGGATTCTTCAAAATACATCCGAAGGCTCTCAAAAATAGAGACACTCGGCTAAATATATAATTATAAAACAACACATTCCGAAAAAGTGATATGAAAGTTGAAATGGCATAAACTGTGGCTAACTGAAATTCCTGCTTCAATCCATCATAAAAGAGAGTTCTCTAAAACACCGGATTTTGGGTTTGAAGTCGCTGTTTGCTTACTAAAGACATAGTATAAATTTTTGGTAATTTTTAAGCGTTCCACCACTCTTCCACATTCCCTATTGTACACTTCTTATTTTTTGCTCTTACAAACTTCATGGTGAACAGTTTCAGCTTTATTTGCCAAGTGCAAATGGTAAATACTCTACGCTTAACTTTTATCAACATATTTCTGCAGTCACATGTAAGTAGGTACTAAATATTTACTTACGTATAACTCTAAGCTGAATCCACTATTTATCCACTACTGCGGCTCTACTTGTGTGCAATAACAAATACTTCTTCTTCATATTTATTTTGTGTTCGCTTGATGTGTTGTTGTTTGCTGAGAGTCGTCAGCTGTTTCTATAAACAACGAGGCGGAGCAGCAGGGAGCAGAGGACTCCTGGCCGAATTACAAAAACTCAAACAAATGTGGGTTTACAAAGTGTAATGTACGAATATAAAATATGGCTCGGGAGATGAGGTGTGGGTGCCGGAGTTTGATAGATTTTGTGAAGTTTGTATGGAAGAATTTTGCATAGTTCGACGAGCTGAGGAAAAATAAAATGAAAATATTTAATGGTATTTTAATAATATTATAATTCATAATAAAATATTTGTATGAGTAAAATATATTAACTGACATAGTCAGAGGTAGATTAGGTAAATAGTTGAGGATTGCACCGCGACTTAGGGTCTATTTAGCCCTCTCCTAACTCACAACGTCTCAACTAGCCCCAGCAAATACTGCCAGGTGCTATTGAGGATCTTATTTAGAAACATTGATCCAAGGACCTTTGTCCTTCGTCTACAGATGGCTATGCAATCCATTAGCACGTGTTCTAGAGTTTCAGATTCTAAGTCGCAGAACCGGCAATTAGTCAGAGGTAATAAAGCTAACATCTCATATGCTCTGCAGTTTTTGAGTGTTGACTATCAGTACGGATACGAGCGGAAAAATGAGGGGTGAACATCAGAGGTCAGCAACTAAATGTGCGGTGGATAGACTACATTCTCCCCACATGAACCTAATGACAATGCGAAGATGGTTAATACTGGAAAGTATACTGGAAAAGGTAAATATTCAGCGCAAAGCTGTTGGCGGCTGGCTTTAGTAGAAGTAGAAGAATCCACCGACTGGCCTTAGATTTCATAGGAAAAGACTAATTTAATGGCGACTGGAGAAGGTCAGAGATCCGCCGACTGGCCTTAGATTTCATAAGAAAAGACTCGTTTAATGGCGACTGGAGAAGGTCAGAGATCTCGAGGAAAGGCTAACGAGAAGACATCACTACTGAGAGCCCTGGAAGATTTTTTCAAAGCTCAGAGATCTCGAAGAAAAACCAGTGAGATGATCTTTGAGAACACATCGCTACTCAGAGCTTTGGAAAATTGGTTGGTCATGGACCACTTTTTCTCTGGCCATTAGAGAAGTTCCTGGAGTTCAATATTCCAAACATATGTAAAGCCGACGAAAGGGATTTAATAGCTTCAGACTCTTCTTCTCTTTGTTATCTTTCATTTCGCTGTTTGGCGCAAATTGGAGGTTCCAAGTGTAGCCAACTCTTTTCAACGGAGTAGAGGTCTTCCTCTTCCTCTGCTTTCTTCGCCGGGTACTGCGACGAATACTCTCAGAGCTAGTGTGTTTTCATCCATTTGGTCGTCAGGACCTAGCCATCGTAGCCGCTACCACTTCGCTGAACTATGCCAGTGTCGTCTATCGACTGCGGTATTCATCGTTGCCAATGCACAAAGGATCATAAATCTTCAGCAGAACATTTCTCTGAAAAACTCGTAACGCCGACTCGTCAAATATTGTTAATCTCCATGTCACTGCAGCATACACCATAACGGGATGATGAGTGACTTATAGAATTTGGTCTTTGTTCGTCGAGAGCGGATTTTACTTCGCAATTGCCTACTCAGTCGGCATTAGCACCTGTTGAAAAGAGTTTTTCTGCATTGGTTTTCGATGTTGACGTTGTTGCTTGTGCTAATGCTGGTTCCAAGATAGACAAAATTATCTACGACTTCGAAGTTATGACCGTCAAAGGTGACGTGGGAGCCAAGTTGCGAGTACGACGACTGTTTGTTTGATGAAAGCAGATATTTCGTCTCGACTACGTTCACTACCTGACTCATTTGCCGCGCTTCTGTGCTCAACTTGGTGAAAGCAGAACTAATAGATCTACGGACTTCCTCATCTTATTCAATTTGGTTTCCACAACCGTATTTTTAATTAATTTAAAAGAAAACTAACATTTGACTAAGTTATTTTCCGCGCTTAGCTCACACACGGCGTCATAAAGAAGAGAATAAAGTTTCTAATAACAGTTTGCAGTTTTAAATTGATAAAAAAAAATGGCGTTTTCACTATCTAAACAGTTCAAGCACATACTAATTCAGCACTTTGTCTTACTGCTAAACTCCACTTAACTGCCGTTGTAATCCGACTTGCCGCACAACTCTATTAATATGCTTAGATGGTGTTTGCAACTACATCTATGCGGACTGTACCCTTTTCATCGGTACAGTTATAGTTATTAGAAGGGATCCATCTTCCAAAAAATCAAGATCACTCAAGGTGATGGAAAAAGATAGAGACTTGATAGTCTTTAGGAGAAAGCTAGAAGTGAAAATTAAGCTGGGCTTTTGATTTCAGTGAGGACCAGTTTTTAAGATAACTTTTCAAGAGGCTTGGAAACGAGGTACCTGTAGATTTAAGGAAACTCCAAGACCTTGACATTCCGCATAGAAAAGTATAATTACAGGAAATACCTTCAGATAAAAGCCAATTCCGTCGAGGAATACTAACTACATGTGAAGAGTTAAGATTGACAACAAGTCTTAAAATAATCTTTGGCGAAAGGGATCAGGAACGACTATATGATCTATGAACTATATACAGGTCAAAGCTAGTCTCTTAGCCAATCATTATTTATAAAGTGCGCTGATAAGAGATAAAACGGGACTATGGGAATTATGAGGAAAACTCCTCCGGCGAAGTCAATCTCGATCAAACCAAAACCATGTCCAAACATATGAAATAAGCAACTAGTATATCGAAGCCTCCAGTTCCAACTTTCCTTATGAAGAAGAACATATAAGTAGAAGCCAAAGCCATAACAAATTATGTCTTCTAAACTCCTTAACACAAAAATTAGTATTATCTTAATGGATTGGGTTAGATTATTACTTAAAACCAGTAAGCTACAGAATTTCATTATAAATATTCTGAGAAGCAACGAGATATCTACGATAAAGTTCGAAGTCTTGTTGAGAGATAATTAAGCCTTTTTTCTGTTTAGAGTAGCACAAAATTGCTTGGAGACGCTATAGATTGCTAGAGTCTTCAATAAAGGTTGGTTGATCGTTAGAATCTTCAATAAAGAGTGGATAATGCTAGCTTTGCTAAACGCAGGAGGCTTCTAACACAGATAATTCGTATACTACGATAGTCTACGATATTCTTTTATTCCTCTGAGTATATACAAAGACCATAAGTCTTATGTATACCAACAGTTCTTAGTGTACAAGTATTTCGATAGTATCATCACTCGGACAATCCAAAATTGATGAACAACTCTTGGCTAGATATTCGTCCTTTGCGTTATTCATAAAAATGAGACTTCAAATCCTCAAACTCAAGGTTAGCTTGTCATCGAAAAATAGTGATATCTTTTTAAGCCAATTTTCATAGTGTCCCCATTTCAATATCCACCACTGCACATGCCACGCAGTTCGACTTCTACCAAGTAGTGGCGTAAAAATAGACATTTTTTGTCAGTAAAAACTTGTATGGAAAACCGCTTAGTATTAAAACATTTTGCAGTCATTGAAGTCATTAGAATTTTATCAACTGTTATTCACTCAAACGCACACAAGCTTAACATACATACACATACATACGTGCTTGGTTAGCTACCTACAACTGTTTGCACGAAGGCTGCAGTTTAATGTGTGCGAAAGCGAGTGTCGTTGGTTGTGAAAGAAGTTCACGGTGCCAGAGTATAAGTGGCAGTATTTGTGTGAGTATGCGTATGTATATATTTGTCTAAGTGTGCCTGTGTATATTAGTGTTATGTGCGACGCACTCGTGCGTGTATTTTGTGCCTCAGCTGACTTTCATACTTTAAACACTGCGCTTATATCTAGAAATAGATTGCGACTACACACACACATATATATTTCAGATAAAAGCACACACACACATATACATAGTAAGCCACATACACATACATAGTCAGCCACACACACATATATAGTAAGCCAGGAGTACACATTTAGTTGAATAATATAACTTTTCAGTGAAATTACATATCAGCCACTCTTCTACGGACTGCATACGAACTTCTCATTTCAGCGCATCCACAATTCACAATTTAATACTTAGGGTCTGACAACGTAATACCCACCGATTGTGGTGGCAATAGTAGCGATGATGGTGGTGATCCTTCGCGTTTGGCACAGCGATTACCCACAATGTAATACCACCGACGCTAACAGCCAGTGTACATGACAAACAGTAACAAAAACAATGCTACAGCAACAAAAACATGCATACAACAATAACAAAAACAAGCATACAACAACAAAAACATGCATAAAACAATAACAAAAACAATAATACAACAAAAACAACAACAAAGACAATGATCCTTACAAAAACAATGCCACAAAAACAATAATGCAAAAATAAAAACGCAACAACAAAAACAACACTACAACAACAAAAGCAATGCTATAACAACGACAGCAACAACAATGATAAGCTGTGCAAAAAGAACAACAAAAATGCAAACTTTCTAACCACAAGCAGCCAACTGAGCAAGTCGCTGATTTAGTCAACTGCTGTCGCATGCGGAGTGTTGTCAAAAGCTAAGCATAAAAGCTTATCGGCAACACGCAAATGAGCGTATGAAGGCGCTGATGTGAGCATACATACATATTTACTTATATAATATATATTGAATTCACTGTATATGTATACTACATATATACATAGATATTTACTTATATAATATATGTATATTAAATTTACTGTATATACATATATACTACATATATCCCTACCTATCCACATATCCTACATCGCGCTGCAATTACTTATATTGTTATATCATTACTTGCACAATAGTATGTGTGCGTATGTGGGTGTCTGCATGCATAATAGGATAGCGTGTTAACGACATGCATGCGGAATGTCAAACGTTGCCGAAGCAGTAATTTTTCGTAGCGCCACGGGCAATAGAGTATGAACAATGGGCTCGAATCGGTGAAAAAACGTGGTAAAAAAATATAATTTAAAATAAAATAATTTTTTTTGTGGCAGTAATAGAATTTCATATCGAATATTTATAACTTTCATATATGTTTTTTGTTATATTTTTTTTATTTCAAATGTAATTTAATAAAATAAAATATCTAGTTGCAGAAGTAGGTGCTCAGTTTTTAATTTTTTTATGGTGAAAACCAAAAAGATTGCTTTAAACCTAAATGCGCCACAAGTAATAGCGCAGGCACAGTGGATTTAAATTGGAGAAAAATCTCATAAAATTTTTTTTTTTTAAAGAAAACAATTTTTTTGTTAACCCTCTTGCAGTTATGAGTTTTATATTTTTATTAAAATTTTTCGTTTTAAAAAAAACTTAAAAAAAAAAAATTATTTAAAATTATATATAAATAAATAAATTTTATAATATTTAGCTGCCTAAGGTAGCTGCCAATTTTTTTAATAAAATACATACATATATTTTTATATAGTAAATAAATAAACTAATTTTATGTGTGTAAGTGGCAACATTTTTTTGGCGTAATTTTATTTATTATAAAAAATACGTAAATAATTTTTATTGCAAAAGTTATTATTTTTTTGTACAAGTGGCAACCGTAGCTACATATATTATAATTTGCACAACTTAGCTAAATTATAAGGCATATTTTAAACGAATCTCTTATTCATAATTTTTGTTTTAAACGAAAAACTTATTTTATATGTCTGGCAACAACCGATAACTTAAAAACAAATATATTTGTTTACGAAAGTGCCTATTTTTTTGCAAATGTTTCGTGAGAAAATCGCAATATATTGACGTACAAGGTACAAAAGTTTAAAGTATTTACCAAAAATTAATTTTTTGTTTGGGTGGCAACCTTGTCTGAAATGTAACAACTTTTGGAGTATTTTTTTAGATTAGACCCTAATACATATTTTTTAATAATACTTGTAAGTATGTATGCACACAAAACCTTTACAATAAATTTTTACTGGGTGGCAACTCTTTCTGAAAAGTCCCAAGTTTTTACATCTATTTCTTAATTAGTTCATAATATAATAAAAGAAAATATGTATATGCTGAAAACATTTACTATTAGTTAATTTTTTACACTAGGTGGCAACTCTTGTTAAAAAAACTTGTATATATCTAACAAAAAATTAACCACAAAATTTTTCTGCAGACAAAATTCCGATACAAAACATTTTTTTGTTATTGCTAAAAACCAAACTTTCAACAGATGGCAACTCTTTATTACAAAAAAGTATTATTATATTATTAATTTAAATATTTATTTTTAAAATAGTATACTGTAATTTATATAGGAAATTATTCGTAAAAATACTTGACTATAGAAATCTCAAAAGAATACTTCACTTTTGACCCACAGTACAACAACGCGGTGCGTCACCAGCTGGTTGCCGTAGAAAATTCATAAAAATTTGAATTGTGCACGCATAGAGCTTCTGCACTGTAATTGTAATTGAAACTGTGGTTACGAAGAATATATAATATGTATGTATGCTGTAGAGTATAGGGTACCTACGAACACACACCCACATATACATATACACGAACATGCAAGAATGCTTTAAACGCTTTGAGAAATGTGAGCTACCAATTATGGCAATTACTGAAATGTTGGTGCGAAAGAGAGATTAACGGTTTTAACAATAATTTTTAATAGCTTAAAATAAAACATTTAATCAAGTGTTGAATAATAAAAAATGAGAAAATTTAAGTCTCATTAACGAACAAAGTTGATACTTTAGTCATCGAAGGTTGTCTATCCTACCACAGTTTTCTTGTAGAAGACCCGAAGACCGCCTAAAAGCTGTTTTGAGTAGCCTGTGGCAGAACTACAAAAAAGTTTATAGATATTGTCAAGCTAACTTATATTTCGATCCATCAGCAGTGACATATACGCGGTAAGGTAAGCCTGTCGTAAGAGGCAACTAAAATCCAATAGGCGCTATGTCTATTATTTGGCTTTTTTCGAAGCATCAGCATAGCGTTGTCAGAAATAGTGCTAAACACCTGAGTATTAGGATTGAACTGATATTATAGATCTGGGAGAAAATATTTGAAATTCAATCGTCATATAGTTTGACGGGTACTCAATTGACAGTCACTAGCTGAATCTGGCACCACGAAGAGCAGTAAGCTCTTGGAGTTTGCTCCAATCTACTCATTGAGTTTGAGTTTTTGTGGATTCTCGTGGTGGCTTTAGTTTAAACCTAAAGGCTGGTAGGCCGATGCCGCATTGAGAGCACGGCAGAGGTTTTAGGTCTGCCTTGAACCCGACCAAGATGGAAATAGTGTACCTTCCACCTTATTGATTGGAACCAAATAATGCTTGCACAAAGCTTGTAGTATTTATGGCGCTGATCAACACATGGACGATGACAGCATCTGGTGAGTCGACATTACGAGTTTTCGAGAAAAATGTTCTATGCAATATGTATGTTGTTGTTGTTGTTGTAGCGACAGAATTTTGCCGAGTTGACAGTTCTTGGCCGGCTAAAAATCTGGATTCGTTCCGGTTATGTAGACCCCACTGCAGTACAAACGATTTATGGTTCTTTGCGATTTGACAAAGGCGAAAACCATAGTCGATGGAACAATGAGGTGAACGATGAGGTGAACGATATTGAAATTGATCATGTACTTTTAAGCAGGTTGGGCCTTTTATGGCAAGTACGTAGGTAAAACCCAACGAAAGTTGTATCTAACAGATGAAGTATGAACCGCCTCAACCAGGAAATCATTAACTGTGAGATTCTACTGTGCGGTTAAACTCTGAATACGGACCTGGAATGGCAACAATTGAACCCTCTGATGGAAGGATTGTCCCAATGGTTGGTTCGTTGGTTGAAAAGGGAGACCGCAAGTGACCACACTTAGGCCATAATTAGGCTCATTGTGTTCCCGAGTGGTAGCAAAATTAAGTCTTATTCAGCAAACCGGTAGATTTGGTAAAAGAAAAAACTTTTTTTTTCCATCCCAGCCTGCCGATGTAAGTTGGAGCTTTGGAAACCGCAGTATACATATGTAATACGGCTAAATACTGGGCATTCGCATAGTTAAAGCAAAAGCGTCTCATTATTTTCCGTTCATGCTTTGAGGGAAAAGAGATCAATACATTGTTTGCAATTGATCTTGAGCCAATAGGTGACAGCGCATATACAATGTGGCGGCCCAGTGCTGGCCCAGCTACCGAAGCCAAGTGATTTAGTAGTAGCGTGCAAGAGAATACGTTAAGGGAGCACTGACCTGCACGCATCTACGGATAGCAATTCTGGTGCCTTTCCTTGCTAGCTCATCAGCTTTACAATTTCCTGCGATTCCGCATTGGCCTGGCACTCCTACCATTCCATCACATTCCATTGTAATGATTTCGAGGTCCTTGATCAACCCTCTTTTAGTCATACAAACAAAATTTTTGAACGAAAAATAATTTTAATATCGCAACAATAAAATACAGACCGCAAAAATCAGCATAATAATATAATTTATTTTTCTGCGAAAATGTTCAACTGTCCTTAACGAATTATTGCCACCTGGGAGCTAAATCTCAATATTGAATTTTCACCTCAGAATAAAAATATGACACTTTTTGTAAAACCAGTGTTGCATTTCGTACTTTTTCGCGCTCATGAACAATGCATAAATCCCCCGAAGCGTCAATATTTTCGTTATTCCTTATTTGACAAAGCTCAACGCTTTCGACTGCGCCATTTGCAATATGAATAGATTGGCTTTGAATGCGAGACAAGGTAATGGTGATGCAGCGCCTAGTCCACAAAACACGCCAAACTCGACGCCGCTATTGAGTGAGACTAAAAAAAAAAAAGCATGCACGCGGTTATTCTTTTTCCGCATTTATTTATGCAATGAAAATGGAAATCGTAAAAAATGCAAATGTACGAATACCAAATAACAAAATACGCACACGGATTGCAAGTGCAGCAAGCAAAGCGAAATGAAAATATGAGCGGATGTATGATTGTGCAATCCTGGCGGTGCGGGCGAGTTAGAGTGTGTGCAGTCAAATACAAAACTAACTCAAAACTAACAAAATTCAATGGCAATGCAAGCAAATATTGCGCGGTTTAGAGGAAGTGGCAGGCTCTCGAGCAATGCTGCGCGGTGTGGGGCTTTATCGCAGGGGTAGATAAATAGAAAATGCCGCCACTACACAAGCGTTGCGGGCAACAAAGTAACAGTCATAAAGCATAACAAAAATAGATAAAAAGTTGCAGAGGCAAAGGGTGAGTGTGAAAGAGGCGAAGTGTGAGTGTGAAAGAGATGGAGGGTGTGTGACAGAAGCCCAAGCAGGAGGAGCCGTAGGAAATGTAAGAAATGCAGAAGGAATATTTCTATAAACCAAGTGGAACTAAGTTTAAAGGGTGTGTATTATTTTTATGAACTCAATAAGTTATTAGAAAGTGAGTTGAGCTGGAGAAGGAGAGAACTCAACAAAAATAAAACCAACGACAAAAAGAAACAAGATGCTAGCAAGAAAATATTTTCAGCGTAAAACTTAAAAATCGAGAATTAAGCGTATCAAACAGCAGTTTGCATGGACCAAAACTTAGTGAAAGACATATGATTTCCTGTTTTAAACCACATCCTTTGAAAATACAAGATAGACCGACCACGACCGCACTCCTAAAGTCGAGTGTTTAAGAATAACTGAGTTCTCAGAACCTAAATATAGACTAGTGACAAATATAAGGCCGCAAAATTGTCCCTCGGATTCTCAAACTGATCAAGTACTACAATACAGCGCCGAAATAATTGATGAAGTTGGCCGTAAAGAATAAAAGAAATAGTTATATTGGACAAAAAAGATCTATTAACTCTCAAATTAGTGTACACAACACTGGCCTTTCTTTAAAGAGACGACGTTACGAGAAGATAAACTTCACAAAGAAGTTTAAAGTTTCGAGTAAGGCAGAGTTGAGTGATTCCAAACGCGACCTACTACGGAGGGGCAGCATCATCCAGTGGTACGCTGACGGCTCGAAGACAGCGGAAGGCTTTTGGACAGGCATTGTGGAACCGCTTACCAAGCTATCTATATCATCGGTATATTTTTCAAGCATCTTTTAAGCAGAAGTCCTTGCAATAAGTCAGTGTGCAGAAATCAATCTCCAACGCAGCTACCACAACCAGCATATCGCTTTACTCAGCGATAGTCAAAAGGCACTAAAAGCGATCTCAGCTTACGAAGTCGAATCGCCATTAACGGAGGAGTGTGTAGGAAGGCTGAACCGCTTATCAGTTTGCAACCGCGTACCCGTGATCTAGGTGCTGGGGCATAAAAGGGTAGCCTGCAATGAGCTGGCCGACGAAGTAGTCCGCTCTGCGGCGGCTTCCAGTATGATGTGGCCAGAACCATGCATTGGTGTGGGATTCCACATTATAAAAGAGAGTTACTTCGCATGTAGGAGAGAGTGGAGAGAGAACGGTGCTGACAGCAGGCAACAGGAATGTGACAAGCGAGAGGTTTAGAGATATGATCAGTCTCCACCGAGACAAATTGCACCTCCTTGTCGCGCTCTCTAGTGGGCACTGCAGGTTCAAGAAATACTTGCCAACATCGGCATAGCCACTTGTGCAAAGTGCCGGTTTTGTAGTATGGAATTGGAAACTTCAGAACACCTGATTCCTTTGTGACCGTATGTGATATAGAAGAGGGTACAATAGACCATAAACCGCAGTGCAAAACCTCAATTATTTTCTCGCTATCTATATAGTGTATCTTCAAGTTTAACTCAGTCATGGGAATAATAACTTATACCGAGTTGGATTCCAAAAGATTTTGCGCTAAGTCTTGTGCGCTATAGGTCTGTCCATATCAGATGTCGACGGTATAAAAGAAAACGGATTTTTAATAAATCCCTATTACTGTTATTGACTTTGCAGTTTTGATAGTGTTTGTTTTACTCTGTTTCCATATGAATAGAAAAGAGAGTCCGTACTCCTCAAAAGGGTTGAGTTGGTCAGTTCAATGAATGCATGTTAGTAAAACGGTCCAACGCGTAGACAATATATTCACATTTGGTGACATCCTTTTCACCTATTTCCTTATTCATTTTCTCTGAGTGAGTGTAAATAGGACAGTCAAACCCTAAACTCGGTCGAAAGCGTTGGTCTGGAGCTCTAAAATTTTGGAACAAATTAGTTTATTGGCAAATCCAAGTCCGTTATGTGTCTTTTGTTCATAATCCACTTTTTAACTGAGATTGATTGGATAGTCTGGACATTTCCGAATACTGGAGGTCACAGCTAGAAAGGATTATAAACCTAAGTGATTTCCTGGACAACAAAAAAATCTGAAACTCAATAAACTGAGAAATTATCGGAATTCTTGGGACCGGTATACACAATAATGAATCGATGATGAATCGAAGAATATAGAATGATGCACTTTATCAGAATGGTTTATTTGGATCTACTGCAGAGTTGGATGGTAGTATTCGTCCGGTGGACATCGTGCAAAGACCACTGTCCGTTCAAGTTGTGAGGCTAAAAATCGTGTTAGATGATGGTACGGGAAGTTGAGTGAAAGAAAACAAGGAACCTTTATCACATCATTTGCTTCTTGTCTGTTCGGTTGTTGCGAGACTGAGACTAAAACATCTGGGATATCATATTTTTAGTTAACCAGGCAAATTAGCTATAGGATATAGGGTATAGTTTTCCATGCAGATTTGCCTTGTGTTCAAGGAACTTTTGTCGTCATGTCGTCACAATAGAAATATAGATCTATTTCCGAGATCTTTTAATTCCAAACCACTTGTCTCAAGCCCTCCCGGTAGTATAACCGTACCAAATATTCTCCGCATAGCTTAATCTAGCCTATCTGGTGGATGCGTTAGCTCTAAAAGAGCACAGAAATTAAATAGTCTATCGACTATTCCCGACTCAACAGATGATAATTTGCGATTCAGACCCACTTAAATCTTAAGAAGCAGTATGAATAGAACATACAAGAAGAAGTATGAATAGAACATGGAAGAACCCTTAGGCTTTCCGTAAATATATGGTGTTATGGCTGCAATAAGCTCCATTATTGCAACTTTTGAAATTTGATACACTTTTTTGCGGAAAAGTGAGCTGAGACTTGAGAACAATTTTTTGATAAGAATGGACCCTGGTGTTTAATTTTTTAACCTATTTAGATATATTTGAAGCCTTTGGCGGCACGTATAGCCAATCATTTTGAACTTTCTCAGAGTATAAAAATATAGATTTGCATGCCCCGCGAGGTCAAAGCGCGCTCCAATAGCATATTGAAGACAAAAATTACAAAAAAACCTGAAATCTATTTCCAGTGACCTCAGAGTTTCAACACAACAGCTTTTAGTACGTACTTTCACTCAAACTACCACAACGGGTATATTGATTGAACAATATATACTATATACATATATCTATATCTAGTAGTGGCAGTACAGAGAGAAATATTTTTACTATTTCGCTGGCTGCTTTATAGTTTTCGGTTGTAAAATTCGCAAACTCATAGCGGCAAAAATGGCAAGGCATAAAGCAAACAGCAAAAAGGATGCTGAAACTGCAAAACAACAACAACAATAATAATAACAAAAAGACTGAGTGAAAAAGCGCATAGTGCGCAGAGCCTTTCAATCTTGGCCCCAAGCAACAGTGGCTCTATGGAAATGCACAGGAATGTGTGTTAGTGTGTGTTAGTGCGGATGCGTACGGATATGTGTGAAAAATGCGTCCTTCAAATAAGTGATATTCAAATGCTACAAATGCATTGGCAGAAGCGCATACTTTGTGGCGTTATATAAACAAAAACAACAAACACGCATACACATACATATGTATGTATATGCATAAACATTGAAATATTGACAGGAAGTTCAGTGTTGATATTGAAATATCGCAAAATTTTGTGGCAACAAATGCTACAAAAAAAAAAAAATAATAAATATAAAAAATGGAACCGCACACATTTGGAAGATTTATGCGCTTACGAATAAATATTTATGCGCTTAAGTTTAGTTGCAGATTGTGCAAATGTATCGCTAAATATGTGCGAGTGTGTGTATGTTTGCGCTTGGCAAATATTTTCTTTGGCTTTCCACAGCACACAAATGTCTATGAAGTGTTGAAGCCGCCTGCGCCGCAAAGTATGCAACAAAGTCAGTGGCAACATTAACATTTACTTTTGCGTGCTCTTTGCCTCGTTTTTTATTTGCCTATGTAAATATTGTTGAAAGATAAGTTAAGTTTAAAGATAAATCGGTGATTGATACATAAGCCTTATTGGCGTGATATTTGTATTTTATGGCAATATGGTTTTTTTTCGCTTCCAATGAGACACTAGCACTATGCGGTCATAAGGCCTCAAATGTTGCATTTTACAGAAAAACATACCCTTCTATCATTTACAAGCACGTTCAGTCACATTCAATCACGTTCAAGCATGTTCAATATTGTTTGCCCCTTTCAAATTATAACGCAAAACATTCCTTTTAATCATCCACAATTAAAACAAGCATATTCAATCATGTTCAAGCATTTTCGTTTTTGTTCAAGCCTATAAAATTACTTTGAAAAACAATTCGTTCAATCATCCACAAGCTTGTGCTGGCATATTCAAGCATGTTCAAGCATATACAATCATGTTCAAGCCTATTCAAGCAAGTCCAACATGTTTAATACAAACTTGTTTAAAAGTTAAGCTCTTAAGGCAAGTGCGTTTCCATAAAACGGGGAGCCATGCACATAACTAGAACTGATTGACCGAAAAACCATTCGAAAATTTTAGAAATATGTTTTCAGTTAAACAAACATCTTCCATATTCATGCATTTTCAATCACAAATAAATTCACGCATGTTCAAGCATATTCAATCATGCTCAATCAAAGTTAAATGCTGGTTTTCTTCTAAGAGATTTCCATTTCAATCAAAATAGTGGCTACCTAATTATGTTACCAGAACAGATTGAAAAACTTACTTTTACTTTTTTTTAAGAAAAAAGATAAAAACCAATTACGAAATTATCAGAACATTTTTTTTTTATTTTAATTTTTTTGGAAAAGACAATTTATATACATACATTTAATTATAAAGTATTTTGTTTTTTACATACATTTTTTTCTAATTTTATTTTTTTTGGAAAAGACAATTTATATACATACATTTGATTATAAAGTATTTTGTATTTCATTTCTCAGTGAGCACATAAATTTGCTAAACGAAATGAAACTAATTTCTCCTTTACGAAAAATGTTGCTCATACGCCGTGGCAGCACACTGCTACACACTTCCCGCATTACATTTTATGTGAAAGGTAGTAGAAACAAAAAACAAAAAATATATATAACAAATTATTTTCACATGTCATTCTTAGTGAACATATGAATTTGCAAATCTTGTTTCTACATTTTAGATAAAGATGTTGCTTATACGCCGTGTTAGCACATCGCCATAAGTTTTAAGGATAGATGTTAAAAGTAATAAAAATATAGTTATTTTTTCAGATGTTGATTAAAATTATCTATGTTTTGATAAGGATGTACTGTTCCTTAGCAAAGAGGAGGTATCAATTTTGAGCATTCCATGAAAATGTTATTCACACTACACGGTAATATTAACAATTAATGCAAATTTATAAGAATAGTAACCAAAACTTCGCTTGGAAAATATTTTATTTTATTATTATTTCAGAAGAATAAAAATTTTGCAAACAAGGTCTACTCGTTTCGGCTTGTTTTGTACATACTTATGTAGACTGCAAGGAGTTGTATTGATATACGAATATTACTCATACGCTATGTCCAACTAAATTTCAATGAAATCTCGTATGAGCATAGCAAATTGATAAATACCTTTTTTCGACCAGAAAAAAAGGAAAATAAGATACTTTCGATAGTCACTCATAGGCCACGTCTTACCATATTTGTAATAATAATTTTCTGATCAGATTTTATTGCATTTCAACACCTACTCTTTAAAGCTCTAACTATTCACCACTCATGTAAAAAAAACTATTACTCATACGACATGGTGTACTCTATTTAGGATTATATATTATTCCATTTATGTTCAATCATGTTCAAGCAAGTTCAAGCCAGTACAGGCATGTTCAAACATGCTCAAACATGTTCAAACAAGTTCAAACTTATTTAAGCGTGCTCAATCATGTTCCAACAAGCTGAAATTATTGAATATTGAAAATATCATGTCATAAAATTGTTAAATTATATTTTTTATATGATAGAAATAAAGTTGACGGCAAAAAAATTTATTTCATTTTTTAAAACTTGACAATTTTTTTTTACATAAATAAAAAAAAAATATAAAAAAAATCGGAACACTCCGGGATTAGCAGGGATAGTTGTCAAATTAATACAAATTTTTTTTGAGGAAAAACAAAAAAAAAAAATGGCGAACTTCCAAATATTGGCCAACTTCCCAAAAATGACGATTTTACATAGAAAAGAACGGTTATTTTATATAATTGATCGTGTTAAATTTTTTTTCGTGTATATTTTCGAACAGCTCATTCAAAAACAAAATTTAAAAAAAAAAAAATGGTCCCCAAAAGTCAATTTCTACAAAAGTCATGGCTATTTGAAAATAAAATTAAAAAGCAATTTTTTTGAAAAATTCATAACTTTTTTGAAGTTGAACAAAAAATTTTGAAAAAATTCTTGAAAATGTTTTTCAAAGGGTAAAAATGGTTGGATAAGTTTCAGCAAAATCTAAAGGCGCCGGGTTCAAAAGTGGTCGATTTGGTATGGAATACCCCATATGTACATAGTATTTCCTACCCAAAACCGCCCCTTTAAATACCATAAATAAAGTTATTTTAATAAGTACAAAATATTTGTTAAAAAAAATGCAGAAATATTTAATTTTATGCACTTTTTCAATTCGACCTCGTTGAGGGATAATCCCCACTAACTCGTATGAAACACATGTCACTCATACGCCGTGGCATAACTCATTCAACATTCTTGAATAATGTGCATAACTCATTTTGCAATTAATGGTAGTAAAAAAATTGATAAAAAATTACAACAATTCAACATGCCTTGCGTTACGCAGCTCATTAAAAGCTTTTAATTTTTATTTTATTTCTTAATTATTTTTTTAATTTTTTCCGTAGTTTCTTTTTTTTTGCAATTCTGCTAGTTTTTCACGCAACGCTCGCTACAACAGCTGGTTGTGGGCCGTTGGTCTGCGCGCATAAATTATTATGCAAATGTAAAAGTGGCAATAAAGATAAGCGAAAAATATTTTGAATGAAAATATATACTTAAAGTGAAATGAAATTACTTAATCCGCTTGCTTATGCACATTAAACATTTATTTTTGCTACTTACTTTCTTATGCTCTGCATGTTTTTGGCGTACACTTGCATTACGTTGCCACCTAATTGTTCATATTTTAAGCGGCACATTTGCATAAAATTCATATTTAATGCAGCTAGTTAGCTGGGAGCGCGCGTAAGTGTGAATGAAGTAAGCAAAATATTTGTTTACTTAATTTTTTTTTTAATTTCACGATTTTTTTTTTTAATGTTACAAAATTTTTTAAAACTCGTTTTTAAATTTTTTATTTTCATATATACACTACTAATGCTAATTGTCATATAAATAAGCGTAATTTAAATTTTTTCACATTTTTCCTCGCTGCTGACTTGATAATTTAAATGGTTTGCGGCAATTCCGTTGTTGCTGCATAAATATTTTCACGCATTTTTTTCCTCTACTTACGCTGCGCTTGTTCCTTGCTTGCAACTAAACTACTACTCATTTCCAATTTTTTTATTTTCCTCCATTTTTTTCAATTTTTTTTTTCACATATATTTTTACACTGCTATTCGCCTTAACGCAAATTATGTTTTGCATTTTTATGACAAATAACTATGTTATTCACTGTGCGTGCGTTTGTATGTGCGTGCTGACAGCGCTGTATGTCTGTTTAGCGCTTGTTTATTCTGCTTAGCTGCTGTTTGCTTGGACCGCCTGCTGTGGCCAGTCGCTTTACATGAATTATGCGCATTACGCGACCTATGTGAATAATATTTGCTAAATTTTTTGTGTCGAAGCACTTGTGTATGTACAGTTATGGAAAATATTGTCGGTCATTAAAATTTAATGTCACGATTGTCAGTCGTGCACTGGAAAAAATTCGTCAGAGCATAAAAATTTATTAAAAAATTTAAAGGAAGTTTAAAAAAAGAAAAATAAAAAGAATAAGAAAATAATTTTCTAACAGTTATGTATATTTGGAAAAATTTAGCACACCATAAAAAAATTTAAAAAAAATTTTAAAAATTTATTTTTGTTTTGTTTTTATTTTTAAAGTAAACAAGACCAAGTTTGAAATTAAAATACATTATTTTTAAATAGCAAAAATAATTATATTTATAACCACTTTAAAACAAAAATTGAACAACTTTTTGAAAAAATGTAAATTAAAAATATGATTTTTTTGTCTTTATTTTTAGAACTAGTATTTGGAAAAATTATTATGGAAAAAATCTATTCTAGTTTACTTTAAAATTATGCCAAGAAATATATTTTCGGAAAAATGTAGAACAAATTTTGGGGAAAAAATTAACAAAATATTAAAAAAAATAAAAAATATTTGGAAAAATTCTCTAATGTTTAGAAAAAACTTTCTCAAATAACACTGATCAACAAAAAAAAAATTTTTCTGTGTAACAAGAAAAATTTTGGCTGATTCTGTTAGGAATAAGGTCAAGTAGAGTAGAATTAGTAGTTTAAAATTTTAGATACGAATAGTTTTATTGTAATATGATTTTTTTCACTTTTATTAAATTACAACTTATTTTAACAAAAATTAAATTACTTTCAGTGTTATAATATTAAAATAAATACTTCATTATAGTTTTCTCCTGTATTTCGCGTCAGGAACGTCCCTCTGTAATCCCCAGCAATAATCAGCCAGCATAGTTGGACTCCATTTTCCCTGGTATCGTTTTTCTATATTATAAATGTCTTGGTGGAATCGTTCTCCGTGTTCATCACTAACGGCACCCAAGTTTGGAGGAAAAAAGTCTAAATGTGAATGTAAAAAATGTATTTTTAAGGACATATTGCAGCCTAATGCTTTATAATTCTCTAGAAGTTCCTCAACAATAGTTTTATAGTCATTTGATCGGTAATTTCCAAGAAAATTTTCAGTGATTTTTATAAATGATTCCCAAGCTGGTTTTTCCAGATCATTGAGCTGGTTTTTAAATATATCATCTTTTATCAGTTGCCTGATTTGAGGACCTACAAACACGCCCTCTTTAATCTTGGCGTCACTGATTTTAGGGAATTTTTCTTTCAGATATTGAAATCCAGCGCCATTTTTATCCATTGCTTTAACAAAGTTTTTCATCAGACCAAGTTTTATATGGAGAGGTGGTAAAAATATATCTTCAGGTTGTACTAATGGAGAATGTTTCACATTTTTTATTCCTGGAGTAAGAGATCGTCTTTTGCACCAATTTTTCTTCACGTAATGGTTCTTCCTATCCGTACTGTCCCATTCACAAAGAAAACAACAAAATTTTGTATACCCAAGTTGCAATCCTAATAAAAGCGCAACAACTTTTAAATCTTTGCAAATTTTCCATTTATGTTCGTCATACTGAATCTTTTCTAAGATAAATTTCATTGTTTCATAGGATTCTTTCATGTTAGCACCATAACCTACCGGTGCGGAGGGAAGATTGTTGTCATTATGTAACAAAACTGCCTTTAAGCTTGTTTTTGAAGAATCAATAAATAAACGCCACTCTTCAACTTTGGTTGTGTTCCCAAAATATTCATAACATCACAGACACTGTTACAAAATATCAAATCATTATCTTGTGAAAAAAAGCTTTTTAACTCTTCATCTCGATGCCGAAAAAAAGTTATTTTTGTGTTTGGTTGCAATAAATTCCATCCTTTTAATCGAGATCCTAAAAGTTCACCTTGTTGTTTAGACAAGTGTAAATCACGAACTAAATCATTAAGATCTCCTTGAGATAGTAGGTGTGGTGTTTCTTCCTGGAGACAGATAGATGAAGAAGCAATTTGAAAATCAGGATCAGTACTTATATTATCTGTTTCCTCTGATTCAGTTGAAAGATCAGAGCGCTGAGGTGGTTTTGGTGTAGGTAGTTCTTCACTGTGAGGAATTGGTTTTTTAGCAGATGACACATCAGGATACTTAATTTGTTTTTTTGTTTTAATTGTAATGCCTTTTGTATTAGTCAGACAAAAGTAACAATTAGTTGAATGGTCTGTCGGCTCCATCCAAATCATCGGAATTCCGAAAGGCATAGATCGAGATCTTTTTTCCCAACCCGTAAGAAGTCCTACACACGTAACACAGCAGATGTGTGGAACCCACACTTTATCTTGCTGTCCAACAGGAAAACCGAAATAACTTTCATACAATTTTTTTATTAAAGGTGTTAAATTTCTTCGTTGAGATACAAAAGTTATTTCACCACAAATGTAACAGAACTTGTCAGGATCATTTTTACACTTTCTTGACATTCTTTAAGAATCACTCCACTTAGCAAACACAAAATACAGCCACTTTTCAGAAAAATAAAGCACTGAATTAGAAACTAATAAGGAAAAGACGATTAATATTAAACTTTACTGATAAGTACCGGAACACGGAAACTAGACCTAATCAAATCAATATACGTATGATTTTGTAGAGAGGTTAGGTAGATATTTCAAAAGTACTGCTTACTTTTTTTGTTACAAAATTTTGTTGGTCAGTGTAATTAAAAAAACAAAAAAATTAAACAAATATTTATGAACTGTTAGTTTATCCTAGAAAAATTCCAGAAATTAAAAAATAAAAGAAAAAAAATTTTTGAAAAAATGTTAATTAAAAAAATATGATTTTTTTGTGTTTATTTTTAGAACTAATATTTGGAAAAAATATTATGAAAAAAAACAATTCTAGTTTTAATTTAAAATTATTAGAAATATATTTTCGGAAAAAAGTAGAACAAATTTTGGGAAAAAAATTAATAATATATTACAAAAATTAAAAATATTTGGAAAAATTCTCTAGTGTTTAAAAAAAATTTTCTCAAATAATTAAGAAAAAAATATTAAAAAAATATTTATGAAATGTTAGTTTATCTTAGAAAAATTCGAGAAATTAAAAAATAAAAGAAAAAAATTTTGAAAAAATGTTAATTAAAAGAATTTGTTTTTCTGTCTTTATTTTTGGAACTAATATTTGGAAAAAATATTATGGAAAAAAAACAATTCTAGTTTACTTTAAAATTATGCCAAGAAATATATTTTCGGAAAAATGTAGAACAAATTTTGGAAAAAAAATTAACAAAATATTACAAAAAAAAAAAATATTTGGAAAAATTCTCTAATGTTAAAAAAAAAATTTCTCAAATAATTATAAAAAAAATATTTATGAACTGTTAGTTTATCTTAGGAAAATTCGAGAAAATAAAAATATTTGAAAAAATATTATAAATAAAAAAAATATTTTAATTTATTTAGAAATCTATTCGAAAAATTGTTGTTTTGAAGAAGCTTTTGTGAAAAAAATAAAAATATGAAAAAAGAATTAAAAACATGCCAAGTATTATATTTTCCAAAACGTTTGGAGCAAGCTTTTGGGAAAATAACTTTGAAGAAAATAAAAAACAAACCAATAAGCAGTTCTCTTTAGTATAAACACTATAATAAAGATAGTTATAATTTTGAAATTATAAACATTGGAGTTGGATCAAGTTTAGCTTAGAAAAAAAACGGTTAAAGCTCTAATTTACTTGAAAACAAGCTTTTACTTAAAAAAAAAAATAAAAATAAAAAAAAATAAAAATAAAAAAAATATTTGATTAAAAAAATTAAAATGTATTAAAAAAATACAAAAAAAAAACTAGGAAACTGCGTTATCTTTTTAACTGAACAAACGTAAATTTTAATTTTCAAATTAAAATATAATTTTTAAACAAATTATGAAAATCGTTAAAAATATAAAAAAATGTGAATAAAAAA
The DNA here is from genome assembly GCA_027475135.1 of Bactrocera correcta. Taxonomy (NCBI): domain Eukaryota; kingdom Metazoa; phylum Arthropoda; class Insecta; order Diptera; family Tephritidae; genus Bactrocera; species Bactrocera correcta. The sequence continues at coordinate 4,482,497 of CM050322.1, forward strand.
TTAAAATGTATTAGATATTACAAAATTAATTTTTGATGTTAAAATAAAAATTTTAAAGATATTATAAAAACATTTAAATAATTAAAAGAAATATTAGCGGTGAATTTATTAAAAATAATATATTTTTCTTTTAATTTTTCTCAGTTTTTTCTAAGTTTTTTCGATTTTTATGCTTTCAATTTATTATTCGCCATTTTTGACAAAACTTACTTTTTTATTTATTTTATCAAGTCACCATTTTTTGTGCTTCTTCTCCTACAAACTTCTCGCCAGGCATTTACGCAAAAATGTTTTTGTTTTTAACATTACCACTACAGAGACATATTGTACACACTCGTCACGGCAACATTAAAGCTGATGACAATTTTAATGGGTTCATTTAAGCTGTGGCGAATGGCAGCATGAATGACATAAAAAATTTGCAAGATTAAAAGATTCCTCTTTAATGGCCACCAACTGTGTTTAACATAACTTAAAAGCCATTTTACAACAACAACAAGGAAACTAAGTAAAAAGAATGAGCAAAAATGTGTCGCGCAGCTGATGTTATTTTTGCAGACATAATATGTGGCTAATGAAGCAAAACTAATGACTTAAGCCTGGGATGTTATCAAAAACAGAATGCATTAATGGAGAATTATGTTAGGAGTTAAAGAATTGAGAGACTTTTGCACTCATATCTGAGATTTCTCGTGAATTTTGTTATTTATAAGTTTTCGTTGTCGTAAAGTTCGAAAAATTGGAAAAATGGATTGCACTGCCATCAGAACTAGGAATTGAGTCATTTTCCAAACCATTTTTGTTATTTTGAACGTTTACTACTGGAGCTTAAAGCTTTCAGTTTAGTCATGAACCATATTTTTACTGCAAAACCCAACATTTTCTATAATTTCAAAGTGATCTTAGGTTGGGTTGCCCAACTAAATCGGAACCTTCAAACAAAATATAGACAATAAAAATCGTTACAATGTCATCTGTCGCACCAACAAGTTCTTAACCTATAGCTAAGTAAGTATTTCTAGTACAATATAGAAATACAAAAATTTATGTGACCACAACCAATACCAACCATTAAATCCACACTAAGCCACACAGCGGAAAAAAATCAAGAACTATTAGCAAAACGTGCGAAAATTAAAAATAAAACTCGGTTCAACACATACGGATGCCAGTGATAACGGAAATAATTGTTAGACAGTTTTAGTGGTGGTTGCAAACAGCAAAAAAGACCGAAGAAAACATAATGGAAATTGGAGAAAATTCGAAAAGAGCGAAATTGTGGTTAATTCCATATAAAAATTGTCGTTTGCTCATATCTGTATTAACATTTGAGCAAACGAAGGCAGGAAGAAGGTTGCTTGTACGAAATTGAAGCCATATTTAAGTGTTTTCAAATGTAATTTTAATCAGACATTACGCTCAATCATAAGTATGGACGTATAATGAAAAATTAGCACCTTATCTGTGCTTGAAATCATATAAAATTTTCAACAAGCATAGATATGATCAAAATTTAGGTTTATGATATAACTTGTGTTAAGAATTTCTGCAAATTCAAACTCCAAAAGTCTTCAATCATAAGGAAGCTCAAGCAACAGATAATATTTAACTAATCAATACAGCCAAATTTGTTCCAAGCATACTTATGATATATATAATTTGAAAAACTACCGTGTGGAAGCTTGTATTTGTTCAAAATATGTATTCAAGCATTGTACATAATACATCAATCATTAAAATTTCCATTAGTTTTGTTGTCCTTAAGTACTGGGCAATAATATAGAAATAATATAGATATTTTCACTGTTCAATCAGTATATGTACTCGTCAATCATTGCAAAACTCATTACTTTTTAGAGAATTTTAAATAAATAGTACATACAAAGAGATCTGTTAAGTGATTAAATATAAATAACTTCTGATATTTCATTCTAATATTATTCAAGCAAATTTATTCTTGTCAAGCATTGTTAATATTATTCACATGAAACGTACTATACATACATATATCTACAAAAGTGATGATATCTGCTTTACACTAATTAAATTTTAAAAATTAATAAAGCATTAAAATTTCCATCAAGCATTACAACTTCCGTTATTTTTCAATGCATTTGCAAGTAAATTGGCTAACTACAACACAAAAGTTGTGCAAATAAGTTAAAATTTATATGAACTTCAATAAAACAGTATTCAAGCACATAATTTTCTGACATATTTTTTCATTTTTAATATTTCAAGCATTTTATATACTTATCAAGCATAAGTGAAGCCAAAATTGTAATGAATTTTAGCTAAAATCATTTGTATATTATAAAATATTATAAGTAAATGTTTTTAAGCTTTCAAGTTTTAAAAATGCTTAGTTACAAGTGTTCAATCATTAAAATTGTATATCAATCACTACAAACTATAGCACATTTTTTTGCTACTGCAGATTTCGTTATTGTATTATAAATATTTATTTTTTTATTTTGAATTGTTTACGAGCATCCAAACTAGTTTCAAGCATGCTCAATCATTTTCGCTTAAACACAACTACACCAACATTTTAATGAAATTAAAAAAAAAACAGATGAAGTGTTGTATAATAGTTATGGGATGTGTTTTAAAATATTAAAAATTGTAAATAAGAAGTATTCAAGCTTCACAAATTTAAATAAATCATCGCAGATTCTAGTAAATTTTGGTGCTTTTGCTAATTTCATTACTGTATTACAAATATTTCGATACTTAAAATTGTTTACAAGCACACAAACCAGTTTCAAGCATGCTTAATCATTTTCGGCTTAACGTATTTTGGAGTACATGTTGTAAAAAAGTTCTGAGAAAGTATTTTTAAATTTTCAAGTTTAAAAATTTAAATTGAGAGTATACAAATATACATCAATCATTGCAAATTCTATCATATTTGCATGCTACTTGTGATTTCATTACTGTTATATAAATATTTTAATATTTTACATTTTTAAAAGCTTCTAAGCCAGCTTCAAGCATGCTCAAGCATTTTTAGTTTTGCATATTTTTGAATATGTTTTTTATTGAGAAAATGTTTTTAAATATATAAGGTTTAAAAATAAGTACTTGAAAGTGATCAAGCATTACAAATGTACATCAATCATTACAAATTCTGGAAAATTTTAGTGCCTCTGCTATTTTCAATACTGTGTTATAAATATTTTGCCACTTTAAATGGTTTAAAACCAAACCAAAGCAGCTTCAAGCATGTTCAATCATTTTCGGTTATGCATGTTTTCAAACATAAATTCAAATTTTATGTGAAATACATTATTTCTTAACAAAATTAAGTTCTATTAATTGAATATTAATCTTTAAGCATTGACAATCTTTATAAAAATTTCCTGCACGTCCACTTATTTTAAGTTTACATTGTGCTAATGCACATCGATACTTCCGAAGGCGCAGCAGTCGCCAACTGCAGCACTAAATGCGGCATTTTGTAAGTGCTTTGCGGATTGTCACCATATTCAGCCATTTTTTCATTTCTTCTTTAGCCTTTCAAGCAAGCAGCGCTTGCCAGTATGCTGGCCGTATCTTAGTCACTGATCATTACTTATTTAAAACTTAAAGTACCTGCAGACCTGCTTAAGTACCGCAAATAATGCAACTTTACGTTATGCACATACATACACAAACACAAGTAAATGTACAAAGCCGAACATGTGTACTTATTTATATGTTAGTAGCTGTCGGTGTTTCAAAAAAGTGTATTTACAGACTTAGGTAATGCAATTTTTCTGGATTTTCGGCTTAGCAAGTGTGCAACCAATATTGAAAGTGGCTGAGATGACCGAGCCAAAGCGAAAACGAAGCCGAAACGAAAGGAAGTACGATAAAACTGAGAAATAAATAATGGAACAACTAGTGTAAAGAAGTGTAAGCAGGAAAGTTTTACTACTTTCAAAATTGTTTAGTTTTTCCGAATTTAGTTTCTGTTGTTATAGTTGCTGGGACAGTGATAAGGGCGAAACAATAGCGTGCAACATATGCGCTGCAACTCGTGTGTTGGCGGTTGCATGTGCTGCATGTGAGCAAAGCAGCATGAATAAAAGAAGGATAAGTTTCAAACAAAAGTCTTAAGAAAGTTGTTTGGAAATTGTGACCAAAATGAAGCCATATGGCGGCTCTGCTGGAGATGGCTGTTGTTTCTTTTTTTCATTGGGGGTGTTTTTTACGTGGCGGGTCCCAAACCCAGCCGCATCCTATGCAGGGGATGTTTCGCCTTCTCACTTTAGCTCGCCTTCAAACGGATGTTCTTAGGCTACCCAGAGGATACTTGGTCAAAGACCGGAAGTCGTGAGCTGCTTGAGTCATATGTAAAAGAATCGTTTCTGGCCACTCCCAAGTGAATGGCGATCAGAGAACTTTCCTCACTTGCGTTAACTTCTACACATGACTCCATCCTCCAAAGACAGCGGCTACGCTGGCTAGGTCATGTTGCCCGGATGGACGAAAACACTCCAGCTCTGAAAGTATTCGACGCTGTACCTGCCGGGGGAAGCAGAGGAAGAGGAAAACCTCCACTCTGTGGGAAGGACCAAGTGGAGAAGGACCTGGCTTTGCGTGGGATATCCAATTGGCGCCACGTAGCGAAAAGAAGAAACGACTGGCGCGCTGTGCTTGACTCGGCTATAATCGCGTAAGCTGTGCCAACGCCAATTAAGAAGAAGAAGAACGAGAGTATGAGAAGCTCAAGTCTTGCAAAGTTTTTGTGGTCTGATTCTTAGACAAGACCACATCTTCCATAAAATTCCAAAACCTGGAAGGAAGTACCGTCATTCAACTTGTCTGAATCTTCATGGGTTAATTGTTTTATGTTCGAATCAAAATTTCAAACCCGATCCAAGGGAATATGATAGGGTTTCTGAACCTGAAAGTATAGCTTTTCAAAGGAGTTCGTAGTGGTTTGAAGCATCCGAGCTCGAAGGATACTTCTGCCTGTGTCATGTCCACCTTGTCTAGAGTTTCGGTGGTTAATTTCTCACTGTTAAAATCACAATTTAGTACCAAACTGGTTGAACAAGATAGAGTTTCGAAACCTGACAAGTATTTGGAGCTATCGAGCTTGGAGTATGAACCTGCCTGTGTCATGTCTTCCATGTCTGGAGCTTCGAAGGTTAGTTTCTTTCAGTTCGAATTACTATGTATTTAAAATTTATATAAGGGAATATGAGAGGCTTTTTAAACGAGTTTTTTCAAAGGAGTTCGAGAATGAATGAATCTCCTGAGCTCTAAAGATGTTCCTGCCTGTGTCATGCCCACCATGTCTGGAGCTTCGAGGGTTAATTGCTCTCTGTTTCTGAATTTATAAACTTGTCAAGTATTGTTCGTAAACGGATTTCGTAGAGGATTGGAGCTACCGAGCTCGGCAGGTATTCATTTCGGAGCTTTAACTTTTGTAGAATCACTGCACTTAACAGAAAAGTTCTAGATGAATGAAATAGACGTGGATTTTATTCGATTAAAGGGTTACTTCCGCGATCTAATACTATTTGGGTCGGTAAGTAGAAAAGTCTAGCAAACAGGGGAGCAGAAAGTGAAGTACTTGGTAAAAATTCAGAATTCTCTTTAGAACAAGTTCGTCTAGGCCGAGTTAATAAATGGGTTCTAGTAAATAAAAGTGGTAATACAAATATATACTTAGCTTTGAGTCATTATAGTCTCATCTTGAACCTGATAACGTCACTCTGAGTTCAAAAAATTATTTCGCAAGGTTGCAAGGCAAAAATTGGAAGGTGCGAAGCTTTTGTTCCGTTCGCCAGTTGTCTTTTCGATTTAAATTTCCTTTTTCTCGCAGCAGTTCTTCAGCTAAGCTCTAAATATCTTCAAATTCAAGACGAAAATTGACTTCCCATTACTTATTTCATAGCAATTTAGCAGAATTGTCTGCTCTCATTCTTTAATGCCAAAAATCATTAAATTTACTGCAACACATTTTCTATGCCAAATGTTCTCAGCGAACTTTTCTTTTTATATATAAAACCAAAACAAAAATAAATAACAACAACAAGACAACAATAATTTCCAATTGTCCAAGTTCAAGTCGTCAAATTTTCTTTAACAACATCTCTTTCAATTGTGCGCCTACAAATTGTTGACAAGCATTTTGTATCTGCTCAATGGGCATTTCAATGACCAGCGCCCGATAGTATGCCACACACACAGCTGGTGCACACAACACAAAAACCTAATCAACTGGACAGTCATTCAATTTGTAGCAGCAGAAATAAAAATGCGGCAAATGACATGCCAGCCAAGAAATTTTCAGTTCAACGCAGTGTGTGGGGGGGCGTGGTTAGAAGCTGAAGAATGGTGCGACTGGCAAGTGCGAAAACTACTGCCACCAATATGAAATTAAATAAGTTTTTGACGAAAAACACGACGAAATGTAATGCCCGCTGTGACAGGCTATTGTGTAAAACTGCTGGCGCGCCTAAAAGCGTGCTATTCGCAAAAGTGCGTGTAACCGAATTCGGTTGGATATTTTCGCTTTTATTTTCTGCTTTCAAAACAATTTTTCTTGCTAACGGAATTTCAAGGCGGAAAAGACAGTTATGCTTGTTGTATTTGATTAAAGCCGAAGCAATGTTATTTGACATTAAATTATATAGATTTTTGCAAATGCTTAGCATAGCTGGGGGCGTTTGTGCATAGAAATTTGTATCTGAAACTGTTAAGGCATGCAATAACATTAAGTGAAGTGTCAAAAGTTGGGAACTGTAAAAATTTTACAATAATTTAGTAGCATACTTTTAGGCGGCATAAAACTTGTGCTTGAAACATACTGTTAGCGACTTTTATTAACTATAAGTTAGTGATATTTGAAAATAAAAAATGTACACAATTTGTTATTTGACAAATTTTATAGCAAATATTGTTGGCAATATATATGCAAAAAGTTCAATATTGCAAGTCAAAGGTGTTGCAAAAATGTATTAAATAAAAAAATATAAGCCAAACACATTGTGGAATCCCATACATTTCAAACTATAGAGTTTCATACAGTTGAAACACGCTGTAAACTAGAACAACTGTGCTAAATTGCGAAAAGTAAAATCACTTTGCATACTTTTAAGCGCGAATATTTTTTTTTCACTGCTTAGAGCGTTAAAATTAAAAAAAAGTTCAGTACTTGGTGACATTCTATACTTTTGAAACAAGCTGTAAATTAAAACACTTTGCAAAAATGCGAAAAGGCAAAAAACTTAGCATACTTTTACGGGCGCGAATTACTGCTTATTTTGCACTATTTAGAGCGCTGAAATTTTACAAATTTCGGTAGAAATTTTACAAATTTCAGTACTTGTAAAACTAAATTTTAATTGTATGAAAGTCTATGTTGCGAACAAGAAGTGTATAGCATATCTTCAGGCGTTCATGGAATATTGTTATTAATGATATAATATAGTAATTTTGACTACTTGGAGCGCTAAAAGTTTGCAAAACTAAATTTGAATTGTCTGAAAGTCTTTAATGAAAACAAGATGTGTATAGCATATTTTCAGGGGTTTACGGACTATTATTGTCAACGGCGCTAGAAATATAAGTTAATTTGATAGTTTTCGCTATTTGCAGCGCTAAAGTTTTTGTATTTGGAAACAAAAAAATATTTATAGTATACTTTTAGGGGCTTCCGTTTTTGTCCTATAAATGACAATAGTAATAGCAACTAAACTAAGCTTATTGCTTATAGTTTAAAAAAATAGATTTCTTTTTTAATTTTTTGCATACTTTTAAGGGCTTATATGTTTTTTATGTGTTAGTAGTATACTTACAGGAGCATACGTACTATTTTTTTATATAATGAAAGCCTATTTAGTTAGACAGCTATTGGCAGTGTTATTATATAAATTAACAACATTTATATTTATTACAATATATTTATACAAACAACTTATATTTACAACATTTCTGCATACTTTCAGGAGCGACGAGGTTTTATTCTTCGCTTCCATTCTACGGAAAAATAAATACAAGTATACCGAAGATAACAAAGCGAAATATTATTTCAGTTGCTTATAATGATTTTATAAGAATAAATTCTATAGCATACTTTTAAGCTTAATTTTAATTTTGAATATTTGATAATTTCTCATTTATTATTATTCATTTCTTTATTATTTAGCACTTTAAATGGCGTTAAACTAATTTTGAATAAATCCAGATGTGACCACACTCTCTTGTACGGCGAATTTTTTCATACTTTGTAGCATACTTTTAGGCAATGAGCATAAAAAATTTATTGAATTAGATAAAATCATATTACAACTTCTACAAATTATTATTATTATACAACCTACAAAAATACAAGAAAAAAATCATAAAAAATAAAACCACAAAAGTTTTTTTAGCATACTTTAAGGCGATTGAGTTAAAATCTTTAAATTTAAACTATTTAGTACATCAAACTAATTTATCACCCGTTTTCATATTGCTAATATGACGGAACGTGTATTTTTAAATTTATTGCATACTTTTAGGCGCCCATAAACATTTGACTAAATTTCTAAACAATTTTTATTTGTTACATGTACCGCACATTGCAAGCGTTAATAGCGTGTATTGCGGTATGTACGACGCCTTTAACAACCCAATGTTGTTGTAGAGGGATAAATGCTAAACACTTAGTTATTTAAGCTTTACTTTAAATCAGGCGGAGTCCAGTTTAGTTTGTGTAGGAATGTTTGAGTATGTGTCACGTATGACCCAAGCACGTTTAACCCGCTTTGATGCACGTAACACACACGCAGACACAATGAAGGTGCGATGTTGAATAAAAGAATAAAACAAGTGAGCGCCAGCAATTTTTGTTTGTGAGAGAATTTCAGAAATTTCACAAAGAAAAATTTGTGAAAGGGATTACCGTAAAAGATCGTAGAAATTTAGTGCCGAACTGTCAGAAAAATCAAAATGAAAGTGTTGGCACGTGCGTGCACCTAATGCTGTGGGTGTGTTTTAGATAGAGCGGGGGTATGGATTCACTCGTGTGAAAGAGCGAAAGAGTTAAGCCACACCAGTACCAGTACCAGCAACAGTCACGCTTTGACACGCCGTTTCAGCATCCTGTTTCATACTTGAATGCTTCAAACTTACGAATTTCGACACAACGGAGCGATAAAATAGTTTAAAGCGGCGTTGCGTAGAATGTGAGCGCCACACATATGCTTGGCAGTACGCTTTAGAGAAATGAAGTGACAGCAGCTCATCATTTCTCTCGCAGCTAGCAGAAAATTACGCATGCAAAGCAGCAGCTCACGGCCGAAAGCGGTGTGTCGATAAAATAACAAAGCTAACGGCGCACACATAGCTGACACCGCATTCGCCAAAACAAACTGAAATGTGTGGCAATGCTAACCCACAAATCCCAGCCGCATTTCAATGGGCCACTGCTTTTGCCATATGCAACGTAATGCCACACAACAGAACTTCGTGTAATAACAAAAATATTTTTCTATAGCATACACATAGGCGTTCAAGCGTACGCATGGTCTGTGTTTGCTTTGTGTGTATGCTTGCATAGATAACGAAAGTATACGTTTTAAAATTCAATGCATCAACGCACATTTGACCGAAATACTTCACTTTTTCTTCAACGCCTCGCTCGTCGGTGAAAGGAAAATTCGAAAAGTTTCATTTCGGCGTCCACATCTATACATCTTCGAACAAGTGAAGGATTTAGTGTTGTGGCGTGTGTAAGCGTAACTTTGTTTGCCGAAATAAATACAGGCATTTAAATCAATTTTTACCCTTGAGTGAAATTAAGTTTTTGGTCTGCGAATTCAGAAGTGGCTGGAAATGAAGCAAATAAATTCAAGTAGCGGTTAGTTATGTGCGCCCAAACGTATGTAAGTTGTGTGCCAAAGCATACATTTAGGTGTTAGGTAAATATGTGTAGGAAATGTTAAGTACGCTCTAAGTTGTAAGCAGAAGAAAAAGCAAAAGTAACAAAACTTGGGCACTATTTGAAAATTCAAAGGGTTTATGAGATGGAATTACAAACACAGTGTTTGAAGTATACTTTTAGCGGCTAACGAAATACCGTTTGTTGTTTATATTCATGCTTTGAAGTCAACAAAATTTGTTCATTGCAGTTTTAAGTGTTGTTAGGTAACTATGTGTGACACAACATACTTTTAGGGGCATGTAAAATATATTTTATAAAGTTAGGGAGAACAAGGTTTTAGGTTTAGACGAGTAAGAAGTACCATAATATGAGGAGAATATAAAAAATTATTAGGAAGGTTAACAAAGTTGATTTAAGCATTACTAAAAGTTTCGGTTCATACAACGCCTATTTAGGCGCCGTTATAAATTCATTTGTGCAGACAAATTCGAAGTTTTTTAATTTAGAATCAAGAATTAAATACCTGAAATTCTAATAATTCAACAAGCATTGAATTTTTATCAAACTTAACTTTCCTAATGTCAAAAAAATCAGTTTATATGGCATACATTTAGGCGATGGATCGATATATTTAAACCAAACGATTATGAAAACAATTCCAAACTACGAGACAAAAGATGATTAGTTCAGTTAACGTAACTTTCAGAGAAATTGTCACAACAATTGTCACAACAATTTTGGTACATAGCATGCATTTAGGCGATGGATTGATATATTTATATCAAGCTTTATAAAAACAATCTCAAATTTGAAATTTTTTCTTTTGAGGACTTCATTTAAACTAACTTTAACTCAAATTGTAACAGAAATTTTAAAAGATAGCATAAATTTCGGCGCTGATTCTATAAATTTATATCATAATAGTTCTAGTGTACAGCATGCATTTAGGCGCTTGATTGTTATAATTGCTTGTACACATAATATTTTTAAGTGGGTGTGCATGCATACTGACATAGGCACAATTTATACACAAAAACTAAAAAATAGAATAGCGTTGAGTAATTAAAAAGCATACTTTTAAGCATTCAAAGTTGCTATATAATTTAGGTACGCCAGAACAATAAGTACTACTGACCAATCAAACGAATATTATCAGACTTTCTCTAAGCTATAACATTAAGACTACTATATCAATCGCTTTTAGTAAGGTTAAATTTTAAAGCCTAACTTTAGGAGCCTTCTATATAAAATATATATACAAAAATGTGATTAAAGCTTAAACTTAAAACTGTATTTAAAAGAAACGCCTAATAGTGAAAGAAAAGAAGGCAAAAAGTAAAATTTACGCGCTTTGCAATATTCTCTAAAATTACACAGCATACCTTCAGGCGCCAGCTAGGTATAAACAAGAAAATAAGCTTTTTAAAACGTAAAATTAAGTGCATTGTGCAAACAACTAATTTCTATAATACAGCTATATTCCATCTGGCGTCTAATTTCTGAGCTTTAAATCATGGTTGACAAAAAGATTATATTTGAAAGAACTTGAACAGAAGGGGTAGGGAATTTAAGAAGCATTTTCGAGCTATAAAATATTCTTTTAAAATATAGATCATAATTTTAGGCGCAAATTTAGAGTATAGCTGAGCGGTATAAGCGTTTGGAAAACTAAAATAAACCAAGCAGTAAAAAATATGTAATTTTCTTGGAGCTCCACGGTGTCTTTGACGATATGAGTATATTTGAAAAAACTACGCAGAAGTGTTAAAGAATATGAGAAGCATTTTTACAGATAAGTTATTATTCGAATATGTAGAGCAGAACTTTAGAGCAACATGTGTGCTCATAATATTTTGAAAATCAAAACTAACTAAGTAGTAAAAGGTCTTATTTTCAATTTAGAGCTAATACTCTACTGAAGTCTGTAACTTCTTAGCATACTTTTAGATGCTGAAACCTTTCTGAAGTCTGTATCCACTGAGCATACATACAGGTGCTAGTAAATTTCTGTAGTCTCTATTTATAGCATACCTTTAGGTCTTTTTTTTTATCGATATAACTAATATAATAGCAATATTTTCATAACAGCATGGGATTATTTCTTCCCATAAATAAGTAAATACGAATATTTGAAGCATTTATATTTTGAGATTATGTTTGTTTGCATTCCACTTATATAAATTTCATTGTCACTAACATTCTTTGTCGGTCATTCTCTAATTTACTGCATTTGCTGTTCAAATTAAACACATAATAAGCATCCCAGCAATTTATGTAATCACTGAGAACCGCCTGTCTCCGAAATGCCAGCTCATTCATAAATATTCATTTATAAATTTATGTATAGAGTGAGTGCATAATATAAAGAAATATACAATTCTGTATATATAAGACATGCATATGTTATATACATATCTGTATATATATTAACTGGTCAATCATGTAACCACGTGTGACACGCACGACTGCGGTCACTCACGTGCACTTTCCCATAATGGATTATATTTACTGCCTTCAATATGTGCTTCATGTTTTTTTTTGCTTCATTTTTGCCATTTAATTTATTATTCATTTATTTTCTGGTTTTGTGCGCAATAAACTAAAGCACATGTAGTAAAACCGCAAAAAATTTTAATGGATGTTCATTACTTGTCACTGAGATGTATTGAAAGCCAACTGAAACTATTTAATGTCTGCTGGGCGCCTAAAGTTATGCTATTATAAGTGGATTATCGTAAATTTATTATTGAGTTTTGAAAATATATGAAAATCACTTCAAGACCAACATTTACACTTAATGCTTCTATAATTTTCTTCAAAGTAGCTAAAACAACCATCAGGAAATATTTGATAATTAAAAAAATATTTCTATTTAAGTATAATAAGTTAGTTAGGACACCTACCTAATAAGTTAGTTAGAACACCTACCTAATAAGTATAGTCCACCGCCAAGCACATTTACATATCTGTTAAGCTTGGAAGAACAAGATTGTCAAATTTTCAGAACTAATTCGAAATATGTATATTGGTATTTCATGGAGCAGAAGTCTTAACAGGAAATTTGACGTTCTACGATATAAATTAGAGTAAATTATATTCCCAGATTAGAAGAAAGTCGGAAGTTACATATAAGATACATCGAGATCAATAGGAGAAGAACCCAAAAGTAGCATAACACATTTAAATATATAAATTACAGTAAGATATATTCTCCAAGATCAAAAGGAAGTCCCAAGTTCCAGAGAAAAAACACTAAAATTGTCAACGAACGAAGAAAAAAATCCTTAAAATCTAAATTAAAATAAGTAATTCTCCAAGATCAAAAGGAAGTAAAGAAAGTATACCGAGATTAGTACAATAACAATTCAGAAGTCTCAAAACGCTTTTAATAAAAATTAGATAAAGTATATGTACTCCATGGTGAAAAAACTTATGTTGAGTTATATAAAGAAAATGTTTCCTAAGCAAAACCCCTACCTTATTTGAAGCCAAATCTATATCGATAGGCTTCCAAATCGAAACTTTAGTAACACTAATAGCTAAAAACCCGCTCTAAAGAGCTTAGTACGCACGTACCTCTCTAAGACACAAACGATTATTTAACATATGTCTAAAGTAGGTCACGATTTCTGGTCTTAGACCAAGTATTAGAGAATAATCATTTGAAGCTAACGGGAGAAGGCGAAACATCTCTCCCCAATGTTGTGCGCTAGATTTCGGACCCACCACATCTGTTGAGCGACAACCTTTAAGATATATGAAAATAAGGCGATCAAAGCTTTGGTAATAATTTTGATTCAATAACGATCTTGAAAATCTTTCGGAATATAAAATTGATATCTCTTCCCAAGTTCCTGTTATTGTAGGAAATTCGTCTCCTATCTTCCGTATATTATTTTATATAGAATCAAGACACTTCCAATCCAAAGGTTTAGAACGCCACTAGCTAGAGAAGGTCTGCTTTAAAATACAGTAAAGAGCTCGGTTCATATTTTTAGACCTTAAAGACGAAAAAGTTATGAGAAGAGGATCGAAGTTAGGAAGACTTTGTATTGATTCTGATATTGTAGGATAGCTCTTTCTCAAACTCTTGTTTCCCCGTGGATCCTCTACACTTCCTAACGATAGATTATGTGTTCATAGGCCGAAAAGTTTCAAATAAGGAATTGTACTTTTACATAGAAAATGAATTCTTATTCAACTGAACCAGAGTCCAATAGCTTATCTGTGACAAGATCACCGTTGAAAAATGTGGAATTCCTATAAGAAAGTTTAATACCCTCTTGTAGCAGACCACAGCTCCGAATACCCTTATAAACTGATATGGAGGACGCTGTGTTTTGATAAACAACAAAGGGTCTCCTTCTAATTGTCTTGTTAACAGCCATCTTTTGCTTAAGTTCGGTTAAAAAAGGAAAGAAGAAGTCTTAAGTTATCCAGAACTTGACTGACAGATGGCTGCTTACCAGTATTTCATAAAATGGTACTAAGGCTAAACGAACACATCAAGCTAAATAAGACATCTTCCAAAAGATGTCGACGATCCAGGGAATGAATAGGTTGAGTTAAGCTGCTGATAGCGATATGATAACGGTTGTAGAATCTGAAAGTAATAGCAAATACCTTATCGAACTTCCCTTAGCAGCAGTAACAGGCGGTTTTAACAGACCTCTTGGCTCCAGCAGTCTTAATTCCACACTTTGGTTTCCTTTTATTCCATTCGGGTTTACGTTGAGCTCATTCGAGCTAGCAGATTATCAGTTCTTTAAGCTGAAGAGCTCACTCAGTGTTTCTTTTTCTGTTTTGTTTCAATTTATTCACCCCTGAGCACTTAAGCTTTGACCTATTTCATTCGGTATAACTTCAATTACCGATCTCCCACAACTCTACACCTCTTCGAATCACTCGCCTAATGCACTCCGCACTCGATGCACTTAAGCGTCAGCATATTAAAAGTTATTTTAATGCAAAGAACTCAACGGGGTCGACTGTGGAAATGGCAATGCTAACTGTATTGCGTATGCATTTTCACTTTAGAGCTTTCAGTTGCACTCCAACCGCTGCTCTACCCGCAGTCATTGTGTTCCAATGGCACGTGGTGAGCAATTAACTTTAAAGCGCGCCCATAAAAACGTTGTAGAAAAGTTCATCTTTCAATTTTAGAGCTCAGTTGGCAGTCATTAGAAATCATTGCAATTAATGCAATGCGTGTGTTGGTGTCAGCGGCGGTAGTGATGGAACTGGAGGCGTTGCGCAGCGCATTAAAGGCAATCACAAGCAACGAGGCACACTTCAGGCCAAAGCTACAAGCTAAATGCTCGGCGCGTACACGCTCGGTAATCGCGCACAATGGTGTGCAACATTTGACGACCTTCGAACTAGTGAAGTGTAGATTGAAACACGCGCATAATCGTGGCATAACGTAAGTATGTAGTTAACAAGCGTTGCTTGTTGCAATGGGTCGTAAGCCTGCAATGCGCTGGAAGCAACGGCAAACTCCATACACTAAATTACGAATTTGCAAAATTACCGCTACCGCTTTATGTGGTCTGCGTGCGAAACGAAGGGTGTGTGATGAGTCTTAATAAGATGGGTAGGGACGGAGTGTAGAGAGTGTTTCAAATTAAATACATAAGATATGACAGACGCTACAAGTGAAGCAGATGATGTGGTTAAATTAAAATAGGTTAGCCTATTTAACAGCTGAAAAAGTAGCCAGCAGGAATGAGGAGAGCCAAGGATGTTATATAAATTACATGAAAATAATATTTATAACAAATCGGTTAGATATCAACTTGGAACCAGAAGTCGCAATAGTAAGACTATGCAATATTGTACACCAGCTGATATCTGATTTAAATAAAGTCAGCAAAAGACTGCTGTCGGCAAATAAAAGCAATACAATACAGTATTCTCTGCCAAATGCACTCAGCTCATGACGGCAACGGGTTGTCATATCAAAAAATACATAATCAAAGAATACAGCCGTGAGTTCACCAAGAAAATTTTCTGAAAGCAATGAATACCTATGTAAGTCTCTATGAAACATTAGAGAACTCTGGAAGCAATTAAAATTTACTTAAACTTCTACGAAACATTGGAGAACTGAACTACAGTCAGTTGTTAAAGAGAAAGCGGAGTAAAAACTAGTATAAGACCTTCAGCTTGTTGTGGGTCGGATCGATCAACAAATATACAGTTCATGGCTTTCATTCATGAAGCTCAAGTTTAAGTTGATGTTCCAAAATGGAAGTCAGGCCAGTGAAGCTAAGCAAAATCGAACAGAGGAAATTAAGGGGTTTGATTTTCTTTGAGCTTCTCTTCATATTTTTTGTCTGCAG
Organism: Bactrocera correcta; assembly: GCA_027475135.1. NCBI lineage: Eukaryota > Metazoa > Arthropoda > Insecta > Diptera > Tephritidae > Bactrocera > Bactrocera correcta. The sequence goes on from CM050322.1 coordinate 4,498,703, forward strand.
TTAGAAAATATGGAAGACTCAACTAGCTCTAAACTCTGACCAACGGAAATCTGAAATACACTCAAGAGTTGAACACCGCTTGAGTCTACCTTTTGTAGTAAAATTTCTATTGTTCGAATTTTCCACAATATTTCTTATGTTAACAAAGTGGTGTAGAGGAACAGCTACAATTCGCGTAAGTATATGGACCTCAATTTTAAGGCTTTCTCCGCTTATTAGGTCAATCCAGGGATACTGCACATTTTTCTGAACTGACGTATGATAAAAAATGTTCCAAATCTTGCACCGACGTCGAACTCAAATAGGTCGGATTGCCTTCGGAAGGAAATGAAAGAAGTGTTGAAAGCAACAATCATTTCTGTTCAACTTGTGCGACGTAAGAAATTGCTAATGTGAATATTTAATTTTATAAATTGAAAAAATTTCCAAAACCAAACGTTTTCGGAACCAACACAACGTTAAGAGACATCGCTCGGAAAATAATAAAAAATGATGATGTAATAAGGTGAGGATAAATTCTGAAACATATTATATATTCCAACGAAAGCGCGAGGGATCTGAAAAAGTGTAAGTTAGGAACAAAAAGACAATGAGCGAAGAACAGATGAGACAAAAATAGAACTGAAAAGTCAATGCTTGTTTTCCAAAGTTTGAAAATACACTAAATGCCGACAAAAACTTGGACTATATCCAACAGTAGGTATTTTAAAATCTACCAATCTTAAGGAAGAACGAATACTGCGGTATCGATAATCAGAAAAAAGCATTACTGAAATATAAAAAGATTAAGAAAGAAAGAAGTTAACGAAAATTAGAACAGAAATAGACTGGAATCAGAATACAAAACAAGCGTAAGAACAAAGAAGCTACAAAATTGGGAAAAATATTGCACAACCCAACAATAATACCTATAAAAAGAGTAAAGGAAAATGTTAGGAAGAGAAACTTATGTAAAAATTGCACCACTTCAAAAAATTGCAAGTCGTTGATATACCATACAATCTTAAATCTCAAAACAAGCCATTTTTTTTTTTAATTTTTTTTAGAACACTAGTGTTGTTGTTGCTGCTGCTGTAACTGTTTCTTGTCTTCGTTAGGTTAATAAGGTTCAGATAAGTTCTCATCGAGTTAATTGACCCGGATTTTATCCGGCCAAGGCGTGCACTTTCGGAGATCTAACCTCGTTTGTATCGGTAAGTTTATTAAAACGCTGTAGTAAGTACTGATATCAAGCCTCTGATCTACAAAAAAAAAATCGTAAACTTTAAACATTTTAGTTTGTATGACAGCTATATGCTTTGGTAATAGGATCTGAATAATTTTTTCGGACCCTACTTCACAGTCATTTTGGATAATAATCCATTCCTAATTTTTCAAAATTTTCAAATGAAATTCAAAAGTCTTCCATACAAAGACGGGATTCTCGGATCAGTTTGTGTGAGGCAGATGTACACCAAACTGGCTCGATATCGACGGTTCTGACAAATAAACAGCTTTTTAGAGAGAAAAGGTCGTGTGTGAAGTTTCATATCGATAACTTTAAAACTGAGGACCTAATTTACTTATATACAGGCAGAGAGACATAACTAAAGCGACTCAACTCATCATGATGCCCATCATGGGTGCCCCAGTTCCCGTTCAGGGAAAAATTAAGGAGAACTAGAGGATTGGTGGGAGATTGGATTAGGTGAATAGATTATACTGAAACACACACATATATGCACATTATTGAATTTTACAAATATTCTACGATGGAACACCCCATCTAATGTAGTAAAGTGGCGTAGTGCTGCTCTGGGTCTTTACCAGGAGTTCAACTTTCAATAATATTGTATTTGAATTTTCAGCCTTTTCAGCCAAGCTTAGAACAAAAATTCAAGACAAGTTTATCGATGGCTTTTAGAATAAGGCTCATAACTCAAAAAAAAAAAAAAAAAATTAATCAACGATTGACCTTTTATGTCTTAAAAACTTGAGGTGTAAGTACTTTTCGTCATTTTCTTGGAATAGTAGACGTAATATCTTAATCAAATTAACTCAATTGTAACTCAAGCTTAAACTTGACTGTCAGAAAAAAGCTTGTAAATCAATTTAAAATTTTTTCATTTACGATTACAGACCTTTTATCACGAGAACTTGAAAAAACTTGCTGCCAGATTAATTTCTACCGGTTTCAAGTATGAAAGACCACATAACTTGATCTAATCTTCTCCACTTCGTCGCACAAATTTCTCACTGGGTCTTATAAATAGTAAGTAGATATGAGAAAGCACTATTTTTTATACTCACTCTCTGTGTAATTTCTACATAATCACGTCACTTGGTATTATAGACGCACACATGTACGCTTCATTAAATTTAATTTCTCAATTATTTTGCTGATGTGAGTTGGAAAATGTTTAATAGTGTGGCAAAGTGGTGAATGTGGTGGCATAGAATTTAATTGTGATTGCATTCGAATTTTTATCTTTTCTTGGCATTCAATGAGATGCTGATAGAATGAGGTCTATATATAAGAGCATATATATTTCTTTTAATGAAAAGCGCAATCAAATTAAGCGGATTTATTTTGATGCCACATACTTAAACTTTAACCAAATCATTTGCCGCCAATTAATGCTTGCGCAAAAAAATTTTCAGATTTCTTTGTCGACAAGTGCAATTTTGCTTTGGAATATGCGAAAACCATTCACACATAAAATAAAGTAAGCAGCTTTTCCTATACTTATACATATGTGAGCATATTCAATTTCATTCCTTGCTGCGCACCACTGCGTATGAGTAACCTCGTCGATGTTATCTGCGTGTTTGTACTCAGCATTGAAAATCACTTTTCTGCTCTGCTTTGCTTTTCGTTATTTTTCAGGAATTTTACGCTAATGCATACATTAATTTACACTTAACCCCCGGCAGCTTGCTTTGTGCGCCAATCATCATCTCATTTGCAAAAATTTAATTCAATTTCGCCGCATTGCATATAACACTTGAGGTGCTTATCTGGCTGCCTTACTGATATAGCAGAAAGTTGGTTTGTACGAATATAAGTACATTGAATTTCGTTGGCAATCATTTCAAAGCAATCTTACCAACAGATTCGCTACTTGGAGCTCAGTATTTCCAAAATAAAAGTAGAATGAGAGTGTCGGAAACAACTACACAGTACTCAGAAGTTTAGTAAGTGGGGATAGCACTTGCTTGAAAAGACTAAAATGCAAACAATGCAAACAATGAAACTGCTAACAGAGGAAGTAGATGTCTATTTAAAAAAAAATGCATAGATTATCTAACGAAATTGAAAAATGAAAGTCGGATCTCACCTGGAACTTGGAACTATACCAAAAGGTTACAAAATGGTAACTGCTTGATAAGATCAAGATATGTCCAATGACTCACAGTTGACTGATGAACTAATTCAAGAGAAATTCATCCGAAAAAATTGAAATTTCATTGCAATGTTTAAAGAATGAATGTGAAATCTGTAGAAAAATCCTTATGAACTTATGAAACGTTAGATCAACTTTATGAACTTATGAAACGTTAGATCCACATTATGAACTTATGAAACGTTAGATCAATATTATGAACTTGTGAAACGTTAGATCAACGTTATGAACTTATGAAACGTTAGATTAACGTTATGAACTTATGAGCCTTTAGATCAACATTATGAACTTATGAAACGTTAGATCAATATTATGAACTTGTGAAACGTTAGATCAACTTTATGAACTCATGAAACGTTAGATCAACGTTATGAACTTATGAAACGCTACATCAAAGTTATGAACTTATGAAACTTTAGATTAACTTTATGAACTTATGAAACGTTAGATCAAAGTTATGAACTTATGAAACGTTACAACAAAGTTATGAACTTATGAAACTTTAGATCAACATTATGAATTTATGAAACGTTAGATCAACATTATGAACTTATCAAACCAAATAACCACGAGGGATATAAGGAATGACCACAAAAATTGCAAAATATCCGAAACAAGCGGCAATTCTATAAATACAACATTGGGAGATAGTATCGAAGAACAACTACTTAGTTCAAAATATTATGACGTTAAAAACACAAAGCCAAGTAATCAATCAATTAAGAATGTAAACCATATTAGCAACCACAAAACTTGTAGAATACGCGCTGAGAACTATACACAATAATAATAAAAGTTGTGTATTTCACAACGGTACGAATTATGTGGCAACATTAAATCGCAAATTTCGAAAATGTTTTCGAAAGAAATGACACCAACTCAATGCTCTCATCATACTTTCTCTCCTCTCTCTGCACTCTCATGAAAATGTTCGAAAATCGAAAACTTAAGACTAGTCTTTCAGATCTCCCATACAGCATCCGTAATATGTCCTTTGAAGAATTAATGCGGACAAAATTACGGATTATCTGATCCCACTGAAAGTCTCATTGTTTTCGACGCTCTGCAGTTGATATAAATATGTATCTGGCCCAGATTTACCTGGTTTGGTCGTCTAATTTCGAAACTGAAGTGTAGGTCCAAATATCAGAGACATATTTTATAGGAAATCATATAAAAGTTCTCAATTGGCATTTACCATTAGAACTTTTAAGTAAATTTTAGATTGAAGATTCATCAATCCTATTGAACACATCTCAAATATTTTGTTTTGTGCTTGTTGTAAAGATCTATGATTATATTAGGCTGAGAGAATTGTGCAATTCAAATATGTTTATTACAATACTATAAGCTTGATCCAAATATAACCTATTGAGCTGAAAGCAAAGCATATGAAAAAGGTCAGAGAGGTCACTGGCCACAATATTTAATGACACTTAGTTCCGACAACGATCTTTAGCAAAGTCAACCACTTTGAGTATGTCTCCGCTTAGGGTGTTTGACCTTACTAAATGCAAAAGGGTATTTAACTTCGCTGAAAGAAAAGAAAAGGAGATCAAAAACAGTATCAAGGTTCATTGACCTTAGGTTTTTGACGCCGCTAAATGTAAACAAAACGGTAATTGACCTCAGAAAAAGCCGTTGACTTCGGTTAAGTCAAAAAAAGAGGTTATTAGCTAACCAATCTTCATTGAATGCTGGGTTTCGACATTATTAAAAGTAAACAAAGGGTAATTGACCTCAAAAGAAGAAAAGATAAACAATAAGCTCATTGGCAACGGGTGGCCTCTGCTACTTGTAAACAAGACGTCATTGAGCTAAGTAAGGGTTGAGAATAACATTACATATAAACAAAAGGCTCCCTGACCTTAGAAAAGGTTGTTGGCTTAGCTAAATATAAACAAAAAAATTACTGACCTTTGAAAAGGTTGTTGGCTTCGCTAAAAGTAAACATAAAAGATAAGCTGAACTAAAGAATTCATGGCAATTTTCAACTGGGAATTGGCCAAACGGTACTAAAAATTATCAATAAGCCAGATAACGATAAGATATAATCTCCTTAGTGCCTATGAATGACTTAATAGTGAAAATATCGTTCAATTTGTATATAAGCTGTAAAGAAACCACTCGATTGAATATTACATCTTATATGCTATCTAACACGATTTCAAGCAAATGCAATATATTTTTAGCATATTACAAGATTCGCACATTTATCACGCCCACATGCATCGTTGACCTTTGGAAAACACAAACACCAGAACACTTACACACGTGCTCGCACTCAATTATGCTGGCAAACAAACGAGTTTATCTTTCAATTTCCGTTCAGCTCAAGCGTTGTGATTTAAATAAATATTTCATATGCCCGAACGCTTAAGGGCCATTAAGTGTGGGGTCAATGAACCAATTTCACGCACAAAATCAACACTAAAGCATTTGCGTGTAACGGTATATAGAAAAAGAAACAGGACGGGATATCTTTGCGCACGTCATTTCCGTAAATGTATATACTCGACCATATGGCAAACGGAAGTCAACAAGTTGCTTGGGATAAGTCATTAAAATCCTAAATATGAGTGCACTCACACGCTGCCACATAAATTATGGAAAATATGGCAGCTGTGACAGGCATGAATTTAGGCGCAATGACGTAGGCGAAGCGAGCTAAAGGATAACATAAGGTTAAATGTAGATATATATAAATAAAATACATCAAATTGCAGGTTATAAAACGGTTAAGGATGAGCTATGTACTCGGTAATATATAGAGGCAAATTGTATATTGTAGTTCCATATAGACTTTCTCTATTGCTCCACTTTACCTTCTTCATGTATGATTCTCTATTTACATATATACCTATTATAACAGCAGAACTTTTGTAGTTATTCCAAAGCATCCATGCTCACCCACACTAAAACAAAGCTTACGTTTGCGGTTCATTGCGTTCGTAAAGCGGAAAATAGAAATTTTGACAGCCGTAACCTCAATTGTATGCTTGAGTGCAGAGAATTCAATTAAATCTGCGCGGCTTCAGAGGTTACACAAATTCTGCAATTTGATACTTCAATTTGCCATTTGATAAGCATGATTGAGAATACATTTTGAGGTTACTATGTTTAGGAAGTGACCAAAAGGGTAAATTTAAAATTAAAAAATTTGGTGAACTCAATTATTTGCTGGAAATACTGAGCCACAGTATTTTACAGAAGCCTTCTAATTCAATATGAGTACGTCATAAACCTGGCTGCAGGTCTGTAAAGCTCTGTTTCTCATACTAGCGCTTATTAGGTGTGAATCGTGCTTAAATGGTGATGTAGATGCCTTAAAAATGTCTGAATCTCAGCAATAAATGAAACCTAGTTCTTCATTTCTCTCACGAATTGAGACTAGTCTTAGCCTAACAACTTAAGCAGACATTCAATCTATAAATCTTATCTTTATATTTTCATAATTCGGACAATTTGCTTAATTTCTAATCAAAAATTTCAAATCATATTAAACTCTGGTCCAATTTTGCTACTAAATATTATTAACAACATACTTCGATGATTATCTGCATATACTAAACGCCCTCTTACTTGACATGAACACAACAGAAGTTATGTAGAACAGGCTGATTGGCATCGGGTGCCTGACTTTACTACTTTTAACCTCATTGACCTTAGGAAGGGTTCTTGACTTCACTAAAGATAAGATAACCTAGAGCAAGGTTCATTCATATAAAAACCCGTTTCGGAAACTATTCGTATGCTTCTCATAGCCAATAAGTCGACTACACGCTGTACTTCAGATCATCCCGAGCTCTGGAAGAACCGAAAACCTAGGAGTTGTTGGCCATTTACCAAACTTATTCATAAACTACATAGTCCAAGTAAACCATCTAGGATATTTTTGACTTTTTAAATTGTGTTTCCACTTACAAGGAGCTTTAAACTACGCAAATTGTGGAACTATTCAAAGACTTCTGTTAAAATGGAAGGTAATTGTGTAGGTTAAAAAACACTTTGCGACTTTCAAAAAGGACGTCTACTCTGTCCACTGTGTTTAAGGAACCTTTATTTCTATTACAAGTATTATTAAAAAGTTCCTTCCACCACGCACTCGACTGGTCTTCGAACTGACAGCAAATCAGCGCATTTGAAATATTTTAACATTGAACATTTTGACATGTGAATCTGACTTACATAACGACACTCTGATATGGAGAGTTTTATCCTTCCTTAAATATACTCGTGCTTATGATGTGATCTCGCCATACTCAGATTGGGATGAATTCGTTATTAAAGTTCCTTTCCTTGAAACTGGTTTGTTAATTTGAAGGTCAAAAATCTTAAATCTGTGAATCTGACTTAGATATGGAAACTGTCGTCCACGAATACGAAGAGTAAAAGTTAAAGAGTATGCAAGGAGGCAACCCCAGTTCATGGCTCTTTTTTGGTTAATTGTTCACAAGTATTAAAATAATTCTGAAACTGCGATTAACGATAGGATGCACAAAGTCGGAATTCCAGATAGATGAAGGATATTTTGGAAGATTTCAGGGTTGTAAATGGACTGAATATGACACGAGGCCGCTACTAAAACTCAAAGACATGGCATGATAATACAAACTTGGGATTCCAAGCAGATCAAAGACATTTTTGGGTAGTAAAAAAGATTTGTTCTCAATTGAACTATGTTGCAAAGTGCGGGTTTTTATTGGACCAAATGTGACACTGGGCTGCTACCAGACGTCCAAGGAATGCTTGACAAAAGTTTGGGTGGATTATGAAGAGATATGTCAGGGAACGGATTCCACAAACTCGGCATACCATATAAAACATATGGGCCATTCCATCAATTGGCGACAACTTTGCATTTTTTTTTGCTGTTCATGGGATCAGAGTCCCATATTTTTGAACACTGATTCTTATGTAAAATTGGACGAGGAATCGAATGGAAGTCAATTTTGAAAAAAAGTTGATAAAAAAGCACAAAAAACCAGATTTTTTGAAAAAAAAAAAAACTTTTTTTTGGGATTTTGAGCGTCAACTTTGATTTTTTTTTGCTGTTCATGGGAGCAGAGTCCCATATTTTTGAACACTGATTCTTATGTAAATAGGACGAGGAATCGAATGGAAAAGTCAATTTTGAAAAAAAATTGGGGGAAAAGCACAAAAAACGGTATTTTTGGAAAAAAATTATTTTTTTGGATTTTGAAAATTTTTTTGAACTTTTAAAAAAATTTTATCAGAAAGCTGAGATTTTTTTACATAAAATTGGATAACCTAAAAACTTTTTTCACTCAATTTTGAGGTCGTTAAAAAATAAAAGAAATAGTAATTTTTGTTTGATCTCAATTTGAATTGCGCGCCAAAAAGCAATGGAGAAACTTTGACCACTAAAAAAGAGAATGATATTCTTATTTTGGTCTATATTATGATATTTTAAAGTTTGGCAGAAATCGGAGAACCACGGGTACAAAACCATGTCGCCAATTGATGGAATGGCCCATATGGTATATTTCAGTATAAGATTTATTCTGCAATCAACTAAGATACTAAAGTAAGGGCTCCAATTTGACTGAATATGACATAGTAGTCAAAGGAATTGGAAGATGCTGCAAGCTCGGGTTTCCATATAGTACAAGTAAATGTTTGTGTGCGCCAAACAGATTCTTCTACAAACGAAAGCAAAGTCAGGGCTCCACTTGGACTGAATATGATATTTGGTTGCTACTAAAAAGCAAATACAACTGCAAATACTATTAGTATATACAAATATTAAAAATAAAATTAAATAAATTTTATCTTAAAATAGTTTCTTATGGTCTAACTTTCCGCTTTTGGGTAAAAATTAAGCTCAAAATTCATGCAAATATATTTTAGCCCAAAGCGTTTTCACTACCGCGCATTTATTTAAAGGTACGATTTAAAATTTCAACAGACTTTCTAAGTGGCAACACCAAAATACATACGTACAGTTACCTAACGAAGGTACGATTTCGCGAATATGCGGTCGAACATGGCGAGCATATTGCGTAACAACAGCGGTATAGGTTGCCAGCAGCGAGTCATTGAAATAAAAGCGAAAATAGCTACTAACTGCAACAACAAAATTAACGGTAAATGCAACAAAACCAACAACAATAAGATTGTAAACGAAATTTCACGTTAGTGTGCGCTATCTAAATAGACCGTTAGTTTTTAGCATTACTACCCCAGTTGTTACACGCTCACTACACGCCACCAATGATAGGTTTGTTATTGTTGCTGTTTTTGTTGTTTTTGTTGCTTACGGTTGCATCTAATTTCAGAAATTGCATTTCGAGCATGAATGCTGCATGACTCAGCCAGCGTCCATTGCATACACAGTGATTTGGTCAGACCGAACGTTAGCGCGACTATTTGTGCCCGTCATTGGAGTGAATTTGCATGTGGCGGGCAGAGAATGAGAGACAGTTAACAAGTGAATGTGGATGCGAGAAGAAAGGAAGAGCGAGAACCGTAGGGCGAGTGGCAGTGTGAGAGGTGGAGCGCGAATTGCAGTGAACTGCGGGCAACAGCAAGTTACAGTAGTGCGCTTTAATAGTATTTGCATAGCAGCGTCAGTTACAAAAACAACAACAATAATAACCAAAAGAAAGTAAAAACGTTAACTTCGGTTGAAACGAAACTAACATACCCTTCACAAATACAAAAGCCATACAAGAGCTCGATTTGAATCGAACTTGGTTTGGATCGGTTTGTGTGACAGCTATATGCTAGAGTGCTCCGATCTCAACAATTTTTTCAAGGATAATATTGTGGCCTTAGGCAATAATACATAGCAAATTTGCTTCAGATATCTCGTCAAATAAAACAGTTTTCCACGCAAGGACTTAATTTTGTTCGACCCGTTTGTATGGCAGCTATATGCTAGAGTGGTCCGATCTGTACAGATTGTTCGTAGATTATACCATCATCTTATCGAATAATCCTTGCTTAATTTCGTGCGGATATCATATCAAATAAAAAAGTTTTTCATACAAAAACTAGGTTCGGATCGGTCGGTTTATATGGCAGCTATATGCTATAATGATTCGATATTAGCGATTCCAACAAATAAGCAGCTTCTAGAAAAGAAAAGCACATGTGCAAAATTTCAGCTCGATAACTCAATAACTAAGTGACAGACATGAGGGCAGACAAACGGACAGACCAACCAGACTTAGCTTGCTCATCGTATGGGGTCCATCCTTCTGCGTGTTACAAACTTCGGGACAAATTTAATAGCATACGCTGTTCAGGGTATAGCAACAACAACTTCTCACCAGCTTCACGAGTGCATTTGTTGCATTTACTGCGCTTCAGCGCCAGCTGTTTCAATAGTTGCAAATTTGGTTCTGGTTTTGCTTTTGTTTTTACATTAGTGTGCTTTTGTTGTTGTTTCAACAGTATGCAGCGGAAATTAATGACAACGTTACGTGGTCTGTCAACAATATAGCAAAACATTGCTTTCGACCTCACGCTGTGGTGGTATTTTGGTGTCGTGCAGCCAAATCGTCCTTCAGCTGTTTGTTTTTGTTATTTTTGTGCGACGCGTGGCACGTGATTTTTGCTTCAATGCTCGGGTTAATTTGAATTTATTCACGAAAAGTATTTATTATTATTATTTTTTCTTTATTTTCGTCTATCAATTTGGTATGGTAAAGCTGTAAAGGATGGCCATAAAAGTCCCCTTTTTGATGGATGGGTGTGTAGCACTGCTGATTCCTTTAAGTACTCCAACTCGGGTTTTAGTAGGATTTGTAGTGGTAAGCAGAGCAGCATCGTTTTTAGACTTTTTGTGGATCCAGGTTTTCTTTTTGTCGCTCTTTGGTGCCAATTGGAGATTCCAAGTGTAGTCAGGTCCTTCCAATGGAGTCTTTCTCCTCTTCTGCTTCATCCATTCGCACGACATGACCTGGCCAGCGTAACCACTGTCTCTTGATTCACTAACTTAAAGGTCGTAGTTTCAAAATCTTCGCTCGTCAAGACATTGTTTAGATCGACTCGATGGGAATAATTAAACAGTTTGCGCAGAGTCGATACATCAGTTACGCTTTCGTATAACAGGCCAAGCCTAGCGACTCAAAGACTTCAATTAAACTGTTTTTTAGACTCCCTTGCCGGCTTAGCGATTACTGCTAAGGACTTCGTTTCGATACGTTTAAGAAGTTCCATATTAATACATCTCAACTTAGATACTATATGCGGACAGAACTATTGTCTCATTATACACATTTTTTTGGTAGTACTTGACTTGCGATTCCTGCAAGTTGCATTCTCAAACTTAAACAAGTTTTGAGATCGAAGATGCCGGCAGGGAAGCTCTGAAACCTATAGCTCACTTAGAGGGCTTTAATGTTTAAGTCTGCTTATGTATAAAGTTCTTCTTCCCAATTTTTTTTGATCAGTATTTTATTAATTAGTATATGAGAAGCCAGATCTTACAATAGTCGATGAAAAGTCCACTCAGAATCGATAAATTCAAGATCTCAAATTCAAGCAGCAGGAGAGACCTTCCGACTTGAGGTGAGATCTCCAAAATAACAGCACGTGGCCGAATAAAATACGGATCAATTCCGGTGAGTAAAACCGGCTGTTGTGAGAATTGAAGCTTTTGACTTCACCCAAGCAGACTTCGGACGCAACTCATTTCCAACAAGCACTGACCGCCATTCACAGTCGAGTCATCAATACCTTCACCGAGTCCCTTTCAGTGAATGGTACTCGTATACTTGGAGTCAAACCACAACGAGAAAGGAGAGTGACCCTGAGTACTGTAGCACGTTAAATTCCTAGCAGATAAGACGATCAAATTTATGTGTCAACCATAACGTTCATGGTTAAGAATGTAAATTTCAAATGTTTTATTCTGCCTTGTGCCCTTTAAAAGACAAAACTTATGCTAGATTGGCAGATTTTTATGAGAATCTCTGTACAGCTGGCTTAGGCGGAATGCAACTTTGGCTATAAACCCAGAAAAAAGACAAGAGTCAGCTTCTAAACTGGCTGTGGCTTAAGTTAACTTTATGAGAGCAAAAGGGGAATAAACTCAACTGCGAACCTCCGGTATAAAGACCACTGATCTCGAAGTAGTTGAACTCAAAAAAACTCTCACAAATAGTTATATTGTAAAAACTAGTATTAAAATCTGAAAGACCACGTGGTTGTTCTGGGTTTCAAAGACTGATGAGAAAAAATATAATAAATGGCTCTCGAATAAATAAAAAGACGTCACCTTTTCCTCAGTTTATTATTTCCTGATTCGTTCGTCCCCTCTTTTTTGCAGTGCAATTGACTACAGAATATTTTGAACTCCCCACCATCAATTACGAAAAACCAGAACCCTCTTCCAATTGCACACTTCATGCACTGGCTAACCCCGTTTGCATTCTGGGAATCATTTATTGCCCGTTACACTTCACTTGATACTTAAAATTTTCGCCAATAGCAAGCGTATGCTCGATAACCGTTACACCACCAAACCGACAATAACCAATATAACAACAACGACTTCTACGACCATATGACAATGCATAATAAATTGTATGTACAACAATTGCATTTTGTTGGGAATTGGCTTTTGTTTTGAAGAATTACGGTTCCCAGTAAGAAATCGGATTATTACAAATCGTCGATGAAATGAGATTAAAGCAGGAAGAATTATTACCTCAAAGGTCTTTCTAGCCGCTGCTGTTTTGTAATCCTAGGACTTGATTTGAAATGAGGTCCACACCACCAACCATCCTTGTACAGTTTTCCAGAGTATGACGCAATGATCTTAAATAATTTTACGATAACACTTCGTTTCAGTATTAATTTAGAAAAGAGCTTGATCAAAAAAATATGTCCCCGAGTTCATGAGCACTGAAATGTGCTTTTGGGTTCTTATCTTCGCTAAAAGTTCTGTTGTTTGCGAACACTGAGCCATGGTCTTGGTGAATTCCGTTAACTCCTTTCTTGAACTGTGATCTCTTAGCTTTGGAGTAGGCCTATTGATATACATGTATAAAGGAGCCGGATCCTTAAATATGTCTCCGAGTCATGAGCACTGAAATGTACTTTTTGGTTCTTATCTTTGCTATAAGTTCTCTTGTTTCCGTACACTGAGCTTTGGTTTTGGCGAATTCCGTCCATCCTTTTCTCTTAGTTTGGTCGGTCCTGACAGCTTTCATTGGACCTCGGACTATTTGGCTACTATTTTTTCGTAACTCCTCCTTCTTGATGCTCTTATTTCGATTTCTGTTCCCTCAATATTTGATTTAATTTTTCTTGACCTTATTGCATTTAGATCCTTCACGAGTCTCATTTTGGGTTTATATTTCTGTTTTTAGTTATTGATTCTGGATATTTGTGTCAAGTCCTAATCGTTTTTTAGGTATGTACTCGTACGTGTTATTAGGCCGTTATAAACCTCTGGCTTCTTTGTTGATTAAAGTCCTCAATTAAACTGCCGTTTAGGTTACTATTACCGATTTTCGAATATTGACCTCTCAAAAGCACTCTCACATCATTACTAGTGATTATTCATTGAATTCTTCTGATCTTCTGTTACTGAATGTGCTGATATGGTATTATGGATATTATAAAGAAGCTAGAGCTGGTTTCTTTATTTCTACCTCAACTAGTCTTCTGTTTTTGGATGTATCGACCTGATATGGATATTTTAGTTATCCTGGTTCTGGCAGAGTGTTTTCTAGTATTCAGTTTTCGGGTTTTAATCAATCGATTGGGTTATATATTGCAATGGATCTAGAAACTCTGATCCGAGATCTTTAATTTCAGTTATTCTAGTTCCACTGGTGAGATTGCCGTCTCTGGCTTCTGGTATGCAGTTTCTAAATTCAGTTGTTGATTTTTTCAATAGTTCCCTTAACACATTCTGACGATTGAGTTTGGTATTGCAACTAGAATTTCTGACCTCTAGTCAACTGAATTCTGTTATCCGAGACCTTAAGTTTCAGTTTTTCTATTATCGTCACAGAGATTGCTGTATCTGGCATCTGGTGCAGTGTCCAAATTTAGTTCTTGTTTTTTTTGTTTTCAATAGATCCCACATTAACACATTCTGTCGATTGAGTTCGATATTGCAACGTATCTAGAATCTCTTATCTCTGGTCAACTGAACTCTGGTATCTAAGATCTTTAGTTATTCTGATTCCGGCATAGATATTCCGTCTCTGGTATCTGCTGTTCAGTTTCCGATAGGTGATGTTCAGTTGCCGTATTTATTTCGTGTTTTTTCAATAGATCCCTTAACATATTTTAATTTCTTTCCTATGCTCTTATATCTTCAGAAATTATTAACTGCATTTGGCTCTTAGTCTTCCGAAATATTGCTAAACATTTCAATTATTTGGCACTAGTTTTGATAACGTGATTGTTTTAGCATCCATTTCCTACAACAATTTCTTTATTTCCGCTTCGAAGCTTCACGCCAACGCTCAGGAACAAGCTGAATTTGCTACCTTCACTTACTTCATTGTTAAATCGGTCTTTTGGCGCTGACCTTTTAGCTAGCTGGGCAAATATGCTTTTTCATGCTCACTTCGCGTAGCTGTTCTTGTTGTTGTTTTGAAACTGAATTGCATGGTCACCACTTGACTAGTACAGTTCACACTTTTCAACAGCGAAGAATTGCTCTATATTTGATTAATTTCAAAGTGTTTGCTCTTTAAACGCGTTTGAGTGTGTATTAGTTTATTTGATTGTGTGTTTGTATGTGAGCGCAGCTGCTCATCCCTTATGTAGATTGATATGCTTTATCCTTATTCACATATGCATCCATCTATCGTTATTCCCGCATAAGTTCATTTTTTCTGTCAATCACTCACTCACACATCCCGTTATTCACACACTCACTTATTCTACCATCCATCCATCTATCCGTTGAGTCAGCCATCGATTCATCTATCTATGCAACCATTCAACCATTTATCCAACCATGGCTTTGGTGCCAATCAAACGCTTGAAAAGTTCAAGTAAATGCAATTTTCCTGCGGACAGCTGAGCGAAAAAAATTTGTTGGAATTGTTGTATAACATTACCGCTTGCCGCTTATCGCCCTCACTCCTTTGCGTTATCGCAATGTGTTGCGGTTGCACTAGTTCAGGTCAGTCAGTTTGACTAACTGTTGGGGTTCGGTGTGGTGGAGTGTTATTTTCGGGTATTCTCGGTGAAATATTGATAGCTGTCCGGTGAGTGGCGCTTACTGGGTCAACTGCTGTTGTCATTGTAATAGCCCCTTGTGCACTGGCACTCCCCTCACCTGCGGTTGCATTGATAAATGTTGGCGAATGTTGTATATCAGCAATGTAGTGGAAATAATGTCAAGCAAAGCGCTGGAGAGTACATTTAGTTATTTGCAAAGTGGAAGTTAGTGCATTCGATGCCTGTGTAACTGTATCGAAGTTGTTTTTATCAGTTTTATGAATAATAAATGTTAAGCTTTTCATGATATACGCTTACGTGAGTGGAAAGTCATAGCTTTCATTAGAATATATTTTACATTTGTGTATAAAATTAATTATTTTATGGTATTTTTTAACAATTAGTAAATTTTGATGCACTGGAGACTTCGGAGACTTTTTGAAATCAAGGTTGTAATGCCTTAATTTCACTACAAATCGCGTAACTACAAACATATCACCAATATAAGATAATTTTTAGAAATTGGAGACTTTGGAGACTTTTTGAAATCAAGGTTGTAATGCCTTAATTTCACTACAAATCGGGTAACTACAAACATATCACCAATTTAAGATAATTTTAAAAAGTTGGAGACTTTGGAGACTTTTTTAAAAACTGGCCTAAGCATTTATTTTGTATGAACCTTTAAGATAAATAAAGGAATGATATATACGGAGTTGTTTTGCACCAGCTTTGAAATTCTACCGTAAACAAAGTTGATTAAAATAGAAAAAACACAAATAACTGTTATATCCATTTAGTAGACAGATTATTACCATACACGTACATACATATATGTACATATTTCTTTGATAAACTACTAACACAATACAAGTTGAGCTTTTTTAAGGTAAAGAATTTGGAGAATAGAAAAATTCATAAAACTATGATGCTTAACTATTTATACACATATTATATAGCCAGTTTATGCCTTAAAAAACGTTAAACAACACAATGATGAATTAATTCAATAATATTGTGTTATGAATGAGTGGAGACTTATAAAAAAAAATTTAAAAAAAGGCAGTATCCAGATTAATTATTAAAAATGGTATACAACAACGATAGATACATACATATGCATGTACATACTTTTGATTAAGAAATATAAGTTGAGATTAGTATAGTGAACAAATTTCTATAATAAAAATTTTAAGTTATATTAAGTCACATGAAAGTGAATGTAAGAAATAATTTCGCTCATAATTTACTTGAGAAATACTTATACATAGTATTTGTTGCTTTTCTATAACCGTTTGACCAACATAAGATACTTCAAACAATGTAGAGTTCGAGAGCCAAGAAATTTCTATGTGAAATTTAACGACTTCTCAATTTTGCAGCACAGAATTTCATAAGTACAATTTTTTCCTATCTAATAGTACATTTAATCGATAGTGCACAGTATGGAGACTTTAATAAAAATGTAAAGGTATAGTTTAAACTATGCTAAAGTTGTGTTATATACTGCTTACAACATTTTTGAAAGTTTTCTAGTTTTGGAGAGTTTGGAGACATTAATAAAAATATGTTGAAATATGCATATATTATGTTATAAATATATAAACAACTCTATAAACAATTTTTGCAGTTTTTTGGATTTGTAGAGATTTGAAAAGTATACAAATTTTTGCCTAAAAATGTAGAAGTTGTAACAGTAATCGTTTATACTGCTTTTTCAGCTTTTCTACTTTTGGAGAGTTTGGAGACTTTTTATAACTACTTGAAAAATATAATAAATACAATACAGCGTTGAAAAATTTATAGCCTGATTGCATATTGCACAAATAAATGTCAACTCTACAATGCAAATAGTTATTACTACACAGCAATACTACCTACGCTTGGCACCCAATAACGTCTGTTACGACAATCGATCATGCGTGTCATTCAAATGTAACTAAAGCCATATTTCAACCGAAAAGCAATTAATTGAATAAAAACCGTATATAAATACCAATACGTATTCAAATACATATATGTATGTATATATATAAGTGTATATAAGTGACAGCACGCCACATTTACAACAACAGTAGCAGAAACCACGAACAAAATAAAACCAAATTCGTCAATTAGTGTCGATTGCATGCACTGAGCATTGACCATTGGGCAACCGAAACAAGAGTGCGCATTAAAATATGCAACGAAAATAGACGGAATCGTGTTGATTGAGCAGCTGCAGCAATCCCAAGCGGTCAAATGTATGTGTGTGTGTGTGTACTTTGCAGCTGCTGGCGAAAACTTGTGCATTGCCAAATAAACGCCGATGATTTTGATTGCACGCTTGACTCTATGTGTATGTGTGTGTGTGGCATAAATAATATACAAGCCGACTATTGTTATACGTACATGTACTATATGCATGTATGTATGTGTAGCCGCCATTAGTGGCGCAACTAATGCTATTTGTAATCAACGCAGCAACTCACACGTACACACGAGTGTGCAATCAACGCATTGTCCCTGCATGCCCTTTCGTATTCATACATGCATGCTTGCATATTTTTAGGCGGTCAATCACGCACTCAACACCACTAAGACCGCGTCGATTGCCGTTCGACTCTGATACATAATGAAATAATTTAGAGATTTGAATTTCAACTATTTAGGGCGCCAGCCAATTGGCGTGCATTAAATTAGCGTTGCCACCGAGTGGTTGTTGTTGGCCTTCATAGTGGTAATTAGCTTCGAAAAAAATGTAAGAGAAATTAGCGTAGTGTGGAGAAAGATTTACTTAAAAAGTAATTAAACAAAATATTTTTCTAACGTCTCTTTCGAACCTACCGGGAACTGCTTGCAAAAAATCATAATATCGAGTTGCGGACCTCTGTCACCACGTTGACCCACTTTCATTTTTGAATACTTCTGCTTATTAGATGGTCTCTTTTAACTCTTTGATATGGCGCTCCTATTCGTAGGTATCATATGAAGTCTCTTCTCAACTCACTAGACCGGGTATTATGTCAGGTTTTTCTGAAAAATCTCTGATGATATTCCCATTCGAACTTTGGTTACCCTCAAATGCTCTGTTTGGTTCCAGGATAATTAAAACTCAACCCCGTTTGAGGGTTCCTTTTACAAACGGCACTCTAGAATTCATCACAATATCCTTTACTTTTACACTACCAGAAAAGATCTAACTAATTTTGAGGGAAGCTACCAGTTGACAATCCTTTGGCGGATAAAGATCTGGGCCTGTTTCGGTTACGTAGATCCAACTATCGTGGGAATGGATATACCTGTTATACATCAATTTGAACAACAGGCGACTTTTATTTTATGTAGACTTTTCTCTATGCTTTTTCTATGGGCATCGTCTATCCGCTCAGTTGGTGCGGACTACTGCTCGTATGCTTACATTTGCCTCGTGTAATCCCTATAACGAAGTTCTGGAAAGTTATTTTTAAGATAACTCATTTCGGCTGTTAAGAGTATGGTCGGATCCATTTCTTAAAGCATCAGATGAAAGAAACACCGTTCATAGATCCCTAACTGCATCCTAATAACTAATATCCGTTACTAACACCTCGTTCCGGCAATCGTGTAGATGGCTGAAGTTCCAGAGTTTGTTTTTCGGATCTATATCAGTTCAGAAAATATTTGTCAAAACAGTGGAACAGAGCTTCAGAGCTTCAGTTCTTCTTGTCTCAGGTCAAAAAAAAACAAAAAAACTTCACTAGATTAGACCAGATTGGCCTTGCACAACTCCACGCCGAACGCTCGCCTTCTACCATATGTCTCAGAACATTTTTTCGAGAAGCTCTTTAGAAATATCGAATAGGCGTCTTAAATACATTAAGTAAACAGAAGCCTCGCTTAACGCATTGAATTTTCATGTAAGGCTATCAGTAATGCTGCATACTCTTACAGGACCTCCATTCATAACAAGACCTTTTGAACTTGGTAAATCATAAGAGATCTATTGAGCTCTTCATTCTCAGCAACGCTCATCTTTCAATGGTTGTAGGAGTTCTGCCTCGATACTGTCCGATTGGGATTAATAGGATAAGGATAAGCATTTCACAAGATGCCAGTTGCATGAGCTGCTTGAAAGAACTCAAGCCTAAACAGCGTAAATTTAAGATTGCTACTAAGTTTCAGTGGAGCTTTCATGAGCATTCAAAAGCTTTAAGTGAACCACTCAAGCTTTTAAGATAACCAGAAGTGAGCTTCTCTCACATGGTTCCCAAAAAACTTCAACAAAGATCTACAGCTTCGCAGATCGCCACTAATTCATTACACAATCTAGAGCACACGGAAGCTTTTAAAGCTTCAACGCCATTTAATGAATGGTTTTGGGATGCAAACGGCAATAGAAACTGCGCGAACTACATGAACTCGCAATAAATGTGACAGAATTCCAGCGCAGTAAATTTAAAAACTGGAATGAATGAAAACAGCAACAACTACAAATCGTATTGTAAAGGAGGTACCGCAACAACTGTCGCATAACGGAAGTGCAGAAATGCCAAATACGCGACAAATAGCGGAAAAGTGGTGAAGCGAAAGTGCGAATTGAAACCACAAAACAAAACAAAAAACGCAAAATTTTGAAAAAAAAAAAATTCTTAGGAAAAATGGCACTAGAGAGTAAACAAGCGAGAGGTTAATGCCGGTGGCAACGAGCGCTTGCATTCAAATTAGAGTATACATGCACATGTGTATATGTGCGACTGCTGAATAAACGATGTGTGTGGGGCAAAAACAATGTATGGAAAACAAAAACTGTACAGCAAAAACAGTACAACAAACACAAAGCCGCCAACATGTTGGGCGACACAGAGTGCTCAGCTGTGATTAGACAACCGAATTTGCGTGCCATTTGCTATTGTTGTTGTTTTATTCAGCAGCGGCTATGCAAGAATAGTATTAAACCTCAAAAGAACACAAACACATGCGCAGCTAAAACAAATGCATGACAAATGTAACCGAAAACGCTGCCGAAAATGCGCTTGTGGCGGCAGAGTTCCATGGAAAAAGCATAGCATTGCCTTAGCTACGGTATGTTAAAAAAACTACACATACACAAAAAAAGAAAAAATAACAAACAACAACAGAAACAACTGCAGCTCAGCAAAACAAAAATAATGGGGTGTAAGCAGAGAAAGTTGTTACCAAAACACGGAATAATGTGACAATGTATGCAAATTGAAAGCCAGAATTTGCATACGAGGGTATTTACATACAACCTAAGACTGAATCTGGTGCAGAGCGGGGTGTGCAAAGAGTTTTAGCAATGAAAATGTAATATTTGAAACGCTGGGCTAATCAAGTGTCAGTTTTACGGGAACCGTTCTCTGCAAAGGGAGTTGGGTTTAGACCAAGAAAAAATATTGTCAGATATTTCATACTCAATAAATAAAAGCAGCATAGTTCAGAAGAATATCTCGTATAAACTCTCCTAAGTACGACTGAAAATAAAATGAATATGAATTCATGAATTTATGTTTTGTGTTATAGCTCAAACACAAAGGAAAATAAAATATAACTAAAAATAAATGAGTGGAGAGTTTGGAGAGTTTTAAAAAAAATAATATATACATAAATATATGAATTTATGGAAGCGAGGGAATATTTTTAGAACAAAATTGTCAAGTGGAGAGTTTGGAGAGTTTTCATAAAAAATATTTTTGAGTCTTAACAACGATTAGTGTAATTCTAGCACTCAAAATTAATAATGTTAGTTGAATATATAAATGTATACGAGTTTTAGTTTCAGAAAAATGGATACTTTCTATAGAGAAAACATTTCTGGGCAATTAGTTCCATTACTGTTAATTCGATTTTAAAACCATACATATGTATATTAGATTGATTATGCCAAGCTGAAAGTCATCCCTCGTCATGGAGGGAAATTACATTTACGATATTTATACACTTTCCTTTGTGCAGCCAAGCGAAAAACTCCTGTTGTCGGATATCAGCCCTCGGCGAAAACGCACTGAACTCAGCACAAATCTACTAAAGTGTTTGATTTATATTTCTTCTACTTCACCAGGATATCTGAAAGTATGAGATCCGAGGTATTTTTGCCTTGATCTGGCAGAAGCGGGACGTTCGAGGAGGATGTGTTAAGATGATTAGATCCATATTCTTACAAACAGCTGATGCAGTTGGCATCCGCTAAGATGTTTAACCTCATCACATGAATTACGATCCAACAGTGTCCGATTAAAACTCCTAGAGCTCTTACGATATACTTTAAGCCAGAATCACCTAAGGCGCAACAGTGCAGAATCACCAGAATGTAGTAAACCACAAGAAATCAACGAAACTGCAACCCGTTTTCATTCCGTAGTTACTAAGACCGTAGTACCTGTGCTAGCATGTCTATCAACCTTACAGTTTCCTGCAGTACCACTTTTGGCAGGTACCCAAACCAGTCCTGTCATAAAATAAATCGATGCTAGAGATAAGGAGTCGTTGCTCGGCGACCCAGTAATTCAAGTATTTTGGAATGAAATAAAGGTGTGCTAGGAATCTAGTGGCTTCGGACTCACAGTTATCTAGGAAAGTACCCCGGTAAGTCTGAGAGCAGCGGTTACAAGCCAAAGTCCATCAGATTTAAAAACCACTACTTCTCAATTTTGAACTTATAACCGCTGGAATAGTGGACTATAGCTTCATTCTCTGTACCGAACTCATAGACCTTAGAGATAAAAGCACCAACCATGACCAAAAGTAATAAAAATATATACTTGAATAAAAAGATTAGTAAACATATGGACTAATATGTATTAAGTTTAGTTCAGCAGTTACTGCCCTCCCCGCAGCTAGTGAATATAGAAACTACAATGCCTAAAGCAGACACCGCGATAATTCAAAGCTTCCTCTAAAGGGTAAGGTTACATACTGTCTTTCTGATTTTCCATTAGCATATGTTGAGATCTATAATTCTTTCTAAACAGCCAGTCACTCCGTTAATTAAACTCACGCATATAATATTTCCTTTAATTGCGCTTGGATCGTGAGACTAAGACGACTCCATACAACAAAAAAGTTGAAACTTTTCGCAGTATAAATGTCTCTCCCTAACTGCCACTCCCTATATTCAGAAATATCGCAAAACATAATAGCCGAAAATTGCTGCAGATGAGATATATCCATCCCAGCGACTTGCTCGCTCTACTTGAAAAACTCTTTTAATATCTGAGTGGACCTTTTTGAACTGCCTTTTCTCCTTTCTTAAGAGACACCTCAATAAACTCTTGGAAAAAGGCCTACAATTATTACTAGAAAATTAGTTAGACCCATCACAGTATCTAGTCCATATATATATTACTTAAATATCGGTGAAACTGCGAAGATATTACAAATAATTTTAACAGCTATCTCTTTAATGCTTGTCCAATTTGGACTTCTTTGCACAATGTTAAGAAATATGACTAAGAATATGATAATTTTCGACTTGTACATTAGTTCCAACTTTTTTAAAAGTATCGAGAACGTATTCGCGCTGATGAGGGATTTTGAACTGGTAGATTTTGGAAGACCTTTCCGGTGAAATAATGTTTTTTGTATTAAGTAAAGATGGAAACTCATCTCAGCTATTTTAAGTGACTTTAACTTTCTCAATCTAAGAAAGTAGAAAAATGTTTGTTTACCGCAAATTTTACTTCACCTAATAACCCAAATATAGTATTTCACTCATTCAAATAAAAACCTCTCCCTCTCTCTCTTTATGTAGCACCCTATAAGTGCCATATGTTGCCATATATCACATTTTATTATATTCACTACCCTTGTGACAGTTCATTTCAATATTGTCTGACGTATTTCTCTTATTTTTTATTTTAGGAGTTTTACTAACACATGCACATCAAATAATATTAATGCCACCTGAAGGCCTCACTGAGCACACAAAGCACTTGCCTATGCAACCAAATCAACCTACATTAACCCCAGTAAATCAATGAAATTTCAACTGCATATATTTTTACTGACAGTAAAATTGTCAGCAGGTGGCAAAAATTGAAGGCAACAACAGCAAAAACCAAAAAAAGAAATAAATAAATGGTTTATATTGACAATATATTGGTAACTGGTGATTTTCATTTTATTTTAGATTTTTTATTTTCGCATTTTTGTTTTGAATATTTTTTCATGCATAAATATTTATTGACCACATGGAGATATGGAATTTGTGGAAAATGCATAGCATTACAACTGTGGCATATCATTGAAAGCGGTAAAAGTGTGGCGACAGAGAGCGCTACGTAGTGATTAAATAAATATAAAGGTGAGTGTGTTTAGTCTATTGGAAATGTTATGCTGCATTGGTATATTATTTTTGTATATTAGCATATTTTAATCTATATTCAAATATATTTATGTGTGCTTATGGGCATAAAAATACTTGCAAAATATATTTCAAATCTCGGCTCAGAAATTTTGTTATTGCAAAGGTATATTTTCAGTAGGTGTGAACATGTGATTTTGATGGCAGGAGGTGAGCATTTCATTCTACCTTTCCATGATTTTTCTGTTTATTCGTTATGTTACAGAGTAAAAGCCGTCAAATAAGAAAAAAAAAAAATTAAAAAAAAAATAATAATAATAATACGAGTGTAGACTTTGGAGAGTTTTACAAAATATAAGATATACATATATCATGTTCATAAAACATGTTTTTGGGTCTTAACAACGATTAGTGTAGACTTGGCACTCAAAATGAATGATATTAGTGGAATATAAAAATTTTTTAGCTATCGGTGCTTTTGGGATTTGAGGCAAACAATACTGTGGTAGCCTTAAAATTCTACAATAGTAATTAATATAGATAATACAACAGACACATACACATATATGTACATATAAATACACTAATATTTTTAAAGTGAAAAACTTTTTACAAAGAAAGTTAAGTGGAGACTTTGGAGAGTTTTGTTTGTAAGCCACGTTTAGGTTGCTCTAACATAAATTAATGATTTCAATTGGAAAATATATAGATTATACAATATTACAAAGTGGAGACTTTGGAGAGTTTTGTATGTAAGCCACGTTTAGGTTACTCTAACATAAATTAATGATTTAAATTGGAAAATATATAGATTATACAAAATTATAAAGTGGAGACTTTGGAGAGTTTTGCATGTAAGCCACGTTTAGGTTACTCTAACATAAATTAACAATTTCAATTGGAAAATACATATATAGATTATACAAAATTACAAAGTGGAGACTTTGTAGGTATTTGTTTGCAAGCCATGTCTAGGATAAATTATTGATTTCAATTGAGAAAATATAGAGGTTGTACAAAATTACAAAGTGGAGACTTTGGAGAGATTTGTTTGTAAGTCATGTCTAGGCTACGCTAAGACAAATTAATAATTTCAATTGGAAAATACGTAGATTGTAGAAAATCATAAAGTGGAGACTTTGGAGACTTTTGAAAAAATTGATAAAAATAATTTAAATAAAGTCAGATTTACTTTATAATCCTAAATTCATGTTTATAAGTTACACGATTATTGCAGAAAAGTTTAACTCACCGTTCAGTAATTAAGAATCACTCATGCTTGAAATCATTTGAGTTGCTGAAATGAAAAGAAAATAGAAATTAGTTTATATAATAAAAAATCAATGAATAGAAGTAATTGAAATATTTACATTTCAGCGTATTGTATATTGTGCAATAAATATTTAACTAAATTCCTTAAAAGTTGGAAGTCGAACCACTCACAGTAAATTATTTACGAAGCAATACTTTCTTCAGATTTTCACCACCAAAATGTGTTAAATAAATAAATTTACCAACACATCACAAAGATCGACAACAAATATAAAAATTGAATTCAATTTCAATGAGGCAACATATCGTTAAATGTGCAACAGGCCAGCTGCTGTCAGCTGCCAGCAATCAACAGCCATGACACCTGCACACACACGCACACACACACACAAGTGCATAAATGCATATGTATGCGCTGTTATGCAAACTCAAATGTGTATTCACTCATTCGGTTGACGCCTGTCGAAGTAGTGAACTGTATTTTCATCGCTTCGCTGGTAGTGAGTTGACGCGTTGTTTGCGCCTTTGAGTATGCAACACTTCATGGTGATTTACAATTGAAATGTACACACATTTGTGCGCAAATATGCCTGAGTAGTGGGTACAGCCAGACAGCCCTTGTTAAAGTTGTTGTTACAGTTACTTTTTGTTTTTGTTGTTGTTCATGTGACAGTTGGAGACCTACAGCAATCTACATAAACAAATATCATACGTAGTAAATAGGAGCAAATGCAAATATCTTCACATGCATGTGTACATCGGTTTATGAAAACTGTTGGTGGAAGGTTTACTTGTACAATTTATAGGTGGACACATCGAGAGAGTAGCTAGTATGCTTGTAACTGTTCTAGTTGAAAAAGAAGATACAATATCCACGCTAAATATAAGCTCTACTCGATCTTCAAAATCAAATTCGACAATTGCCTAGCCTAAACTTCCTATATGGTTAACATTAATGGCTACATAACTAAGACTTTGAATATTTCATCGATCTCAGTTCGTTCGAAATGCATTTCAATCGGACTAAAAACTTAAGCAAATTTCACCCTGCTCAAATCCTTCCTTCCTACGGAAGTGTCCCTTACATGTTTTCATCAGAGTCATCTTCATTTCTGACGTAACTAAAACGACGTCCAACCTTGATGAGTTAGGCAGGTTTTCATCACCGGCTCCCATATCTGTGGTTAAGAACTGATATATTTAAAAAAATATAGTTGATGAAGCCCCAAGCTACCTACTTTTATCGAAATTCAGAGTGGTCTGAAACCTGGATTAAGATTTTGAACTTGACTTGATTCTCTTCAGATAATTTTAAATTTTTTATCAAACTCATAGTCGGTTGGACAACTTTTACATACAGATGGACATGGTGGCTCAAACATCTTCTGGTTTTTATTTACCGGCTATTGAAGAGGCTGTTGAACAATTTACTGACAGTGTTATAACTCAATAGTTTAATAATTTCTGGAGATCCGAAGATTTTGTAGCACTTTCTTTCAATTTTGATAGTTTGAGGTTTGGCTTTAAGCACATCAACTTTTTTCGTGATCCAGAGTGATCTAAAGCCTCGTTTAAGATTTTGAAGTTGACAGATCTCGTAAGATCACTTTCAGTTGTTTATCAAGCTCTTAAACGGTTGTACAACTTTTACCTACGGATGGACATGGTGGCTCAGACATCTTCTGGTTTTTATTTACCAGCTATTGAAAAGGCTCTTGAATGATTTACTGACAGTGTTATAACATAATAAATTAATCATTTCTGGGGATCAGATGATTTTGTAGCACTTTGTTTCAATCTTGATAGTTTGAGGTTTGGCTTTAAGCACTTAAACTTTTTTCGTGATACAGAGTGATCTAAAGCCTCGTTTAAGATTTTGAAGTTGACAGATCTCGTAAGATCACTTTCAGTTGTTTATCAAGCTCTTAAACGGTTGTACAACTTTTACCTATGGATGGACATGGTGACCCAGACACCTTCTGGCTTTTATTTACCGGCTATTGAAAAGGCTGCTGAACGATTTACTGACAGTGTTATAACTTAATAATTTTATCATTTCTGGGGATCAGATGATTTTGAAGCACTTCGTTTAAATTTTGATAGTGTGAGGCTTGGCTTTAAGAACTTCAACTTTTTTCGTGATCCAGAGTGATCTAAAGTTTCGTTTAAGATTTTGAAGTTGACAGATCTCGTAAGATCACTTTCAGTTGTTTATCAAGCTCTTAAATGGTTGTACAACTTTAACCTATGAATGGTCATGGTGACTCAGACACCTTCTGGTTTTTATTTACCGTTCTTTGAAAATAGTGCTGAACACTTCCAGTGTTCTGCAGTCCTTATAATTTCTGGAAATCGGTTGATTTGGTATCACTCTGCTCCGAAGTTAAAAGTCCGATGTTTCATCTACAACAATAGCTTCTTCGAAATTCGAGTGAGATCTGAATTGTGCATGTTGATTGTAGATATGACTGATCTTGTAAAATCGCACTATTTTTTTCTGACAGAATCGGTACCAAACAGACAATTTAGTGGAGAGACTTCTAACCAGTCTAATAGTTGTCGAAGTTCGAAAGATTTGGTATCATTAGTTTTCAATCATATGTTTCCCAGGAAGTATTGGTAAATAAATCGTCATTTTTGGAGATTCTACAAATCTGATTCCAGATTCGTACTTTCGATATAGATTTAAAAGTGTCTAATCTCACTGAAACCGACAGAGTGACTGCTACAATAGCTGTGACAATGAACCACTTTTTCCAGCAATTGGTTGTCGTAAAAGAGAAACTTTCTGGATTTTCCCTGAATTTTTTTGAATAGCCTTTCAAAGGAAATAGTGAAAGGAAATTGTGCGCTTAAAACCTCAAAAACATATAGGAACACTATACATTATTAAGTGTATTCTATAATCATTAAGAACAAAGCGGAGTTTGAAAAAATCAACAGAGACCTTCAGACAAATGAAAAATTTGCGAAAGTTTATTTCGACCTCATTTTCTAGCATTATATATGGTACCAAAAGGTTTACTCTTTCACTCTCTTCAATTTTATCGCGGCGTGAGCCTTACCCTGACCCTTTTGCAACCAACGTTAGAAACGTCCTTACTTCTTCGCCTCAGTAAAAGTCGAGTGGAACTCAATGCATACCGGAAAATTTAAGTGGAGCGCCCTTCAAAATGCCTTGGCGCCACTAAAGGCATCCGTATTCATTGCTTTCTCACTCAGGAACTTGTAGATCTATGTATTTTTGCCTACTTCTCTGCGCATCTGCACATGTGTTGATTCGTTTGTTTGCCTGAGTATTTGCTTATCACTCAAGTGTTGGCTGTTTTGTAGTTGGTTTTGCAGCAAATGACATGTTGCCACATGAAAATTACAAGCTGCATATATAATATGGTGAAAGATTGTAGACAGTATGGTAAGTGTATACGTGCGACATACTTTCATGGTAGCAGCAACTTACGAAGGCAGGTGAGGGTTCTCTCAATTCTCGTCAATTCACACATGCCAACAAGCGCCAGGCAGCGCAATGCAAACTTCACACAATCGGCACGACAAGCTCTTCCTTCCTTACCTTCCTTACTTGCCAACCATTTCTGGGCTAACAGGTGTATTAAAATTTATGCAGTCGTACAAGAATTTCGTATGAGCACTTGCTTATGTCGCTACCAAACATACAGGCTGACACATAACGGTAACAACACGCCGACAGTCTCAGTGTCGACTTGAGCTTGCCAGTTTATCGTCGTTATCCTTATCTGTGTATGTATGTTTAAGCATACAGTTGTAAGCTCAAGTGCCCCTATAAACGTCAACGCCAAAGGAAGCCTGTAGCCACAACTGGTCTTCTACCACAAAACATACGTACAACAGCTGTGGAGCCTAGCTTCGCCGCAGCAAATATGAAATGTGTATGCATAAATATTGAAAATACAATTCCAGTTTAGTATGATTACATATTTGAGTTGCACAGTGTTGGGAAATGGCACGTTGTCAGCATGTGTGGCTCGGAACAGGGCACTAATCAAGATTAACTGTGACTTTAATTAAGGGGTTTTGCTAGGAAAGTGTGTTGTTTGGGAACTGGAAAGTATGAGCTTAAGCGATTTATTAGATTAAAAATCCTTTGAGACAGACTTCCTATAGGACACGACACCAATAAGACTCGTGAAAATCAACTTTTACTAAGCCTTAAAAATTAAGTCAAGATTTCAGTCACAGCTGTGGCAATATTTAATCCGCTCATACAATAACCCTATCTCTAGATTCGTTAAAACCGTTCCTGAAACAGATTAAGGTACCCTCTACTCTTTTGGTTCTTATAGAGGTTACAACAGTGTTCCAAAAGTAGTATAGTCAGACTTTGAACATTTTTTGATTGTCAAACGTAAAAATATTTATATGCCAGGAAATTACTCCACTTTTTATCTCCGAACAAAGGTGCTTGGGCAGTTTTTTAAAAATTTAATTTGGTCTATAGTGGAAAAGGTGCAGTAAAAGTGAATGGAAGGAATCCATTCTCGCGGAGAACATAGGGAATGTATAGTCATTCTCATTGATAGTCTTCAGAAAGCTTCGTCCATGGAAATCGAATCAGCAATAGTACTGGAGTGCATAAGAATGCTAAACAGAGTTGCCAGATTTTTGAGCTTTCATTTGTAAAGATTCTAATTGAAAATTTACATTGATTATGTACAAATCTGCGGCTGTCTGAATAAAGGTAAAATTATGTATAGAATGAAGTGACATATGCTTTTATCTGGAGAAGTTTCTATTGCCAGTTTATATGGACTGCAAACTAATTTCTGCTATAGAGTTTCTTAAGCTTATTTCGACTTATATAAATCAGAGCTGAAATTAAAAATATCTTTGAAGATTCACAAATATGTTGGAGCTTTCATAGAACATAATTTTAATACAATTTAATTACTATAATTAAGTATATGATATGTTAAAATGTAACTGTTTTTAATATTTCAGGAATAAAAACAATTACGCACGAGATTTGACAATTAAGTAATGAGACTGATGCCATAAAAACCGTATATTTGAAAATTATTCTACAACTCTGCCATCTCCTTCAAAGTAGTCCCCTTGGGCAGCTATACAGCGATTCCAGCACGTTTTCCGTGCTTCGTAACATTTCTGGAAAGCTTCGACTGGGATGTCCGCGAGTACCCTCGTCACGGCCGCCTGGATGTCTTTAATCGACTCAAAATGGGTTCCATTGACCACCGATTTTGTTTTAGGAAACAAAAAACAGTCACAGGGTGACATGTCGGGCGAATAAGGCGGCTGTTACAACACGGCGATCCCTTTAGAGGCCGAATACTGGGACACGCTGAGGGCGGTGTGGCACGGCGCGTTGTCGTGATGAAGGATCCAGTTACGAGCGATGTCTGGATGCACCCTGTTGACTCGTTTTCGCAATCTTTCGAGTACTTGGCAATAGTAGACTTGATTCACAGTTTTCGCCAGTGGAACGAATTCTTTGTGGACATTCCAAAAAATGCAATAATCATCTTTTTTCGGGCGGTGGGCGCGCGGAGTCAACCATTGCGAGCTTTGGCGTTTGGTTTCCGGGTCGTTTTGGAAAAACCAGCTTCATCACCATACACTCTTATAATTTTAGCGTACATTTCCGAAGCTATTTCGCCCAATCTGGCGCAAAATTTTATCGCGACGCGTTGCTCTTGATTTCTGTTTCCCATTTTCGTGACGAGCACTACAAACACACGACTACTCAACTTGACGCAGCAGGCGAACTAAACAAGCTAGAGCGATAGTGCATATATCAATGGAGAGTGGAGGGATGCCGAAAACAGAGAAAGGGGATTTCAAGGTCACAGGTTTACCACAAGCGCGGCAATAAAATCAGTCTCATTACTTAATTGTCAAACCTCCACAAAAATAATACATGGCATATCACAACAAATACCGAAATGATGTGAAAGCTTTATAAATAACTAATTTTATTTTTCAACGAGAGTACAAGAGGTAAAGCTCCATACTTCGAAATTTTCTAGAATATATTCACTTTATTTTTTTTTAGGCTTTTAATGTACACCTTAAGATGTATAAATGCTAAAGCTTATGCAAAGCTTTCACTAAAACTAAAGTACAATGAGCTTTCATCTTTTTAAACTATTACCTGGAAAAGTTTTTACCGATAGTTTATCTAGACTGCAAACTATTTCCTGCTATGGAGATTCTTGAGCTTCGTTAGGCTATAAAGCTAGAGAAATGCTTTATATTAGTATATACATAGTATGCTATGAAAGCTTTATAAATAACTAATTTAATTTTTAAGCGAGAGTACAAGTGATAAAGCTATTTCAAAGCTTTCTAGAATATTCTCATTTAATTTTTTTATTCTCTTAACTTACACCATAAATTTATAAAGAGCAAAGCTTATGCAAATCTTTCACTAAAACTTATTAAAACGAAATTGTATAATATAAACTTTTGATCGAAGTTTATTAAAATGCCTCGCCACCAAAGAGAAATATTAGCCTGGTGTTACTATATCAAAGCTCTAATGCGTTAATGGCAGCTTTATAACTGTTATGATATTTTTGTCCATAAGCATCGATACTGTTAGAATAAAGTCATTAATATTTATAGGTGAAACAAATTGTGACTGCTATTGCCACCATTTCGATGAAAGCTACAATTCGTACGAACGAAGCACACCAGCAATGGCTGCGCTTAAAAGCTTTTTGGTGTACCGACATTTAATTTAATATTATTTAACAAAACTCGATAACAGTTACAAGCACGTTAACTAACTGCACACTTTTTTGCTTTTCCTTTTTCTTTTGTTTTTAAGAGAAATAGATAATTGAACTCTACAAAGCTTTTTGCGAGCTGAACCAAAATAAACTGATACAAAGTATTCAAAAAATAAAAAAATAAAGACAAAAGGATAAGAGCAAAGGGAAATAAAATTTATTTTTATTTTTTTTACAGCAACAACCACAACAAAGCCAACAAAAGGCAGCACACAGCAGCAGCGGCGGTGGCGCAAAAGTCGAAAGTTTAATTGAAAATGCCCATTGCAATCCAATCAGAAAGCATGTGAAACAGGAATTGTTATTTGGAAAGTAAAAATATGGTTTAGAAAAAACCTCACACAGACAAAAAAAAGTCTACCAGTAATACATATGTATATTGTTGTGGAGGAAGAAAGCAAAGTGTGCGGCAAGAGCTTTCGTTAGCGAGTGCAAGAGGGCGTAATAAGCTTAGAGTAGCGTTGCGTTCAGAGTGCTTGTCAAGATAGTGGGCCAAGAGGTTACTTCATGTAGCTAAGCAAAATATAAACTGATAAGAATATAGATTTATGAATAAAAGCTTTTTAAAAAGCGCGATGGAAAATTTGCAACCCATTCCGGATTTAATTTCTAGCTTTGAAATACATATTTTCTTTCAAATATTATTTTATTTCTATTGAAGATAAAACATATAAAAACGAAAAAAAAAAAAATTATAAATAACAGAATCGTTGAATCGTATTCTCCGAAAAACCTTTTGGAGCTTCGGATGACATCTATGACAGAAAGTGAAGGCTTTGGTCAGCTTTAATTATTATGGTCGATCTTTTGGTTCTGTTAAGACAGTTTTTCAACCGACCGCATGTATATTTATGCATAAAAGCTTTCTAAAAAGCTCGATGGAAAATTTGAAATCCGTTCCGGCTTTAATTTCTAGCTTTAAGTTATTCTTAAGCATTTATTTAATTAACAGAATCCATTCTCTGAAAATGCCCTAGAACTTTTGATGACATCTACCACAAAAAATAAAAGTTTCGGTGAGCTTTGATTATTATGGTCGATCTTTTGGTTCTGTTAAGACAGTTTTTCAACCGACCGAGTGTATGTTTATGCATAAAGGCTTTTTAAAAAGCTCAATGGAAAATTTGCAATCCGTTTCAGCTTTAATTTCTAGCTTTCAATTATTCTTAATCATTTACATAATTAACAGAATCGATTAAATGTATTCTCTGAAAAAGCTCCAGAGCTTTTGATGACGTCTACCGCAAAAAAAAAGTTTCGGTGAGCTTTGATTATTATGGTCGATCCTTTGGTTTTGTAAAGACAGTTTTACAAAAATCATATTCAAACTATTATAAATATAGGTATTATAGGTGAGGCTTCGATTTCGCGTGGTTAACGTTTATCAATATTATTCTGAGTTTGTAAAGATTTCGTTCAAGGTTCTACAAAAATCGTTATTGTAAAATCTAATAGGAAGTTAGAAATCTGATTAAAAAAGAAACACTGGTTAAAATAAAGTTATACTAATCTATTCTATTGTAATTTTCTAAAAGTTAGACACCAATTACTTAGTTGACAAAGCAACAAATAATTTTTGAAGCGACCAAATGGTCTCCATCAATAACAAGTATTTTTTAGTATTTTAGTTTAAAAAAAAAATAAAAATTTGTGCAAGCTTTGACTTTTTCATAATAAACAAATTTTTATAAATGCGTTGAGAATTTCATACAATGGAGCTGTAAACGAACAACCGTTTCACAAGTTCATAAATCTGCTTTAAATGATCAGCCGTTTCAAAAGTTCAAAACAAATGGTTCACTGCAACAAAAATTCTCTAAATAGCTTCGAGATTAGAAACATCGTAAATAGGTGATAGTGGTACAAGAGGCTCTCTCAGAGATTAAATAGTTTTGAACAGCCGAAGTTTTACATTTCTAAAATAAAGTTGAAGCTCAGTGCTTTGCCAAACTTTGACGTCAGCAGGACTTTACAACCAATTTTTGTGGGCCAATTTCAGTTATAAAGAAAGCTTCTTAAATTGGCCAGAGATGACAATTTTTAGCCCACTGTATATTGAATTTTAAGTTTTTATGAAAGAATCTGAGATAATATGAAAAAGTTGTTTGGTTCGGTTTGAAAGGAATTGGCTTATGAGAGTTTTGGTGGCGAGATATTGTGGAAAATAGGAGGAAAAGTTAAAAAAAAGCTTTACCCAGAATCTGAGATAGAACGACAAAGGGTTGGGAAAAGGGAAAAAAAAAGAAATAGTTTTGGCTTGGCAGAGACAGTAAAAATTTTAAGAAGGAATTCGAAGAACTTTCCATAGAATCTGAGATAACGCGAAAAAGTAATGTGATATGCTGTTCGCAGGAGGTTCTTAGGAAGGGTTTGATTGCAAAACGCTTTGTAAAATGGTAGCAAAGATTTGAAGAGATGGAAAAGTACTTTAATAACTCGGATCATTGGAGCTGATTAAGGAAACCTGATACATGCTTTATATAAGTAAAGTTCTAACCTAGCTGCAGTTCAGAAAAGTTCTTTAAAGAAAGGCTAGTCAGGTCAGGTTTGCTTTAATAGACTCTTTGACGGAGCTTAAAAGATAAAATGAAACCATTTTTCAAAAAGTTCAGCGAAATGCTTAAAATTCATCTTATCTACCTATACCACTGAACCCATAACTCTGAATTTGAGTCACCCTGTTGTTTAGCAGATAAGCTTTAAGCTTCCACCAACACCAACCGTTAGTCATGACTACCGAAATAAGCGCACCATAGTGGACACACAGATTTTTTTGTGATTATTTTCGACTTTTCGACTATCTCTCTCCGCCACTTTGGTCACTGCATGAGCCGCCAGTAGCACACTAGCCCACTAGCTAACCTTTTCATAGTACTTTTCGACTGCCACAGTTCGCTTTGTGCATCCACATTCACATTTTATGGCCAGCTTAGCATGTGGCTTATATTATTTTAAACATGTAATCACACTAAATGCTTTTCATTATTATTAAGCGCACACAAATACATACAAAGGGACACATACACACCCATATAGCATAGCAAGCGTTTTCGATAAATGTTTTCGTTGCTGTGTGTGTGTGTGTGTGTGTGTATGTGTTTTTGAGCGTAAAATTAGTGTTTGTGCTTTTGTGCTGCTGCAAAATACCGTTCGTTTTTCATATGCTCGCCATGCTTGCTGTGGCAGAGATAAAAACGTGCCACAATCATTTGTATGGGGAAATTTTGAAATTTTCACTTGAAAATGCCCGGTAAATGCACGCACATACATACATATATACGCACATTCAAAAATACGCATATGCGGCATTTTAAGTGTTTTTGCTATACCCTGGACAGTCTATACTAAGTTTGTAACGAAGTTTGCAACATTTAGAAGAAAAGTCGGAGACCTTATAAAGCTTAACCATATGCATATAAACGATTAGCATGAATCCTATTTCTGAGATATCGATGTCAAATTTCTTATAAGTCATTTTCTCCTTTAGAGGCAGTTCTCTTATCGAAATCGTTGATTATCGTACCACTTTAAGATAAAGCTGCCGTACAAACTAAGCGATCCAAATCAAATTTTTGTATGAAAAAGTAGTTTATTTGACGAGATATCTTCACCAAATTTGGCATGCGTTATTGCCTAAGACTAAAATTCAATCTTTGAAAAAATTGTTGAGATCGCATCACCATAGCATATAGCTGTCATACAAACTAAGCGATCAAAATCAAATTATTGTATGAAGAAGTTGTTTATTTGATGAGATATCTTCACCAAATTTGGCATGCGTTATTGCCTAAGACTAAAATTTAATCCTTCAAAAAATTGTTAAGATCGGTTCACTATAGCATATAGCTGCCATACAAACTGAGCAATCAAAATCAAATTATTGTATGAAGAAATCGTTTATTTGACGAGATATCTTCACCAAATTTGGCATGCGTTATTGCCTAAGACTGAAACTCAATCTTTCAAAAAAATTTTAAGATCGGTTCACTATAGCATATAGCTGCCATACAAACTAAGCGATCAAAATCGAATTATTGTATGAAGAAGTTGTTTATTTGATGAGATATCTTCACCAAATTTGGCATGCGTTATTGCCTAAGACTGAAATTCAATCTTTCAAAAAATCGTTGAGATCGGTTCACTATAGCATATAGCTGCCATACAAACTGAACGATTAAAATCAAATTATTATATGAAGAAGTTGTTTATTTGACAAAATATCTTCACCAAATTTGGCACGTATTATTGTCTAAGGCTACAAAACAATCTCTGAACAAATTATTCAGATCGAATGAATATAGCATTTAGCTGCCATACAAACTCACTGATAAAAATGAAGATAAAGATATTTTTTTACCCTTTAATATAATAGAATGCAACTGTGTAGGGTATTTTTGATTCGTTGCAGTCGAAGTTAACGTAGTTTCAGGTTTTTGTTATAAATGCGGGCGCTTTTCTGCAAAAAAAGCTTGCTAAATATACCGTTATTCGATTATTGCTTGCATATAATTTTTGTTGTAGCAATTTTTGTTGTAATTTTTGTGATAAAATCACTTGTGGTTAAATTGTGAATTTCCAAAATTTGCCAAACGCCAGTTCGTTATTAGTTTCGCTTTGTAAAGCACGTGCTTTAAAGTTCCACCAAAGTTCCCCGAGCAGCTATTAAATTGTTTGCGTCGCACGAACTTCATGTGTGGGTTTATTTGCTAAATTTATATACATATGTTTTTTCACACATATACATAAATATATATATATTATTATTTCTTCACACACAAAATACTATTTATATAAAATTCACTCGTTTACAAAATATTTTCTACAGTGCCAACCACAAAAAAGGCACTGACCATGCATATTTATTTCAACTACAAGTTCGGACAACCGCAATTGTTGTGCTATTAAATTACAATTTTATGACCAATCGTGGTTAAATGGTGAGCCAGTTAAATATAAGCATAAACTAGAAGCAAATATGAGCAAAATAAGTTTTCGGCCAGCAGTGAAGGCTGCATATTGATTAAAATTGAAAAGCACAGAGCTGAAAAAGTTGAAAATATTTCATTTTGGATGCATAAGAAAAACTGTTAATTGAATATAACCACAAAGTGTTGTATGCATGAATATTAATTATTTTTGACAAATTATTAGTTTTAGTATAAATATTTTTAGGTTAGCGGCTATGAAAGCTTAATTCAAATATTATGAAACGAATGACCATAGAATTAATTATTTAATAAAAATACAGTTGTACTGCCATAAATAGTTCGAGTAGTTCTCCAACACTCGAGCTCTTGAATTGGCAATAGAAGTTAGAAAGTAATATATACCAAATTTCGTGAATATATCTTGTCAAATGTGAAAGTTTTCCATATAACAACTTGATTCCGATCGTTCAGTTTGTATGGCAGCTGTATGCTATGGTTAACCGATCTGAACAATTTCTTCGGAGATTACTCTGTTGTGTTAGAAAATAATCTCTACCAAATTTCGTGAATATATCCGGTCAAATGTGAAAGTTTTCCATACAAGCCCTTGACTCCGATCGCTCAGTTTGTATGGAAGCTATATGCTATAGTTAACCGATCTGAACAATTTCTTCGGAGATTACTCTGTTGTGTTAGAAAATAATCTCTACCAAATTTCGTGAATATATCCGGTCAAATGTGAAAGTTTTCCATACAAGCCCTTGACTCCGATCGCTCAGTTTGTATGGAAGCTATATGCTATAGTTAACCGATCCGAACAATTTTCTCAGAGATTACATTTTTGCCATAGAAAATATTATATACCAAATTTCGTGAATATATCTTGTCAAATGTGAAAGTTTTCCATACAAGAACTTAATTCCGATCGTTCAGTTTGTATGGCAGCTGTATGCTATAGTTAACCGATCTGAACAATTTCTTCGGAGATTACATTGTTGCCTTAGAAAATAATCTATACCAAATTTCCTGAACATATCTTGTCAAATGTGAAAGTTGTCCATACAAGAACTTGATTCTGATCGCTCAGTTTGTATGGTAGCTATATGCTATAGTTAACCGATCTGAACGATTTTCTCGGATATTACATTTTTGCTCTAGAAAATAATCTACACCACATTTGGTGAAGATACATTGTCAAATGCGAAAGTTTTCCATATGAGAACTTGATTCCGATCGTTCAGTTTATATGGTAGCTATATGTTATAGTGGTCCAATATCGGCCGTTCCGACAAATGAGCAGCTTCTTGAAGATAAAATGAGGTTTGCAAAATTTCAAAAAATTATCTTAAAAACTGAGGGACTAGTTCGTATATATACAGACAGACATACGGACATGGCTAAGTCGACTCAGCTCAACATACTAATCATTTATATATGTATATACTTTATAGGGTCTCCGACGCTTAAGTAGTATAATATAAATATAATAAGTTCGTTAAGAATTTCAGTTTGTTGAACTTTAAATGAGTTAGTATTTCTAAAGTTTGTTAAAACACTAATATAAAACGTTAGCTTCAGCTGCACTGAAGCTATAATACCCTTCACTATTACATAATATCTCTTTTGAGAACTTTGATCGGTATGTTTGTATGGCAGCTATATGCTCTAGTTGCGCGATCTCAACCATTTGTTTGAAGATTACACGCCAAATTTGGTGAACATATCTCGTCAAATAAAAAAGCTTTCCATACAAGCCCTTGACTCCGATCGCTCAGTTTGTATGGTAGCTATATGCTATAGTTAACCGATCCGAACAATTTTCTCGGATATTACATTTTTGCCCTAGAAAATAATCTATACCAAATTTGGTGAAGATACATTGTCAAATGCGAAAGTTTTCCATATGAGAACTTGATTCCGACTGTTCAGTTTGTATGACAGCTATACGCTATAGTGGTCCAAACCTTTTAATTTATGGATTTATAGCAAAGCTTTGTGCAAAAAGCCGTAATAAATTTGGTGAAGATATATTTTCAAGTAGAAGCGTGCGCAATAATCCGTACCAAGTTTGCTGAAAATATCTTCTCAAACGAAAATATTCAGAAGTTCAGTTTATATGAAAGCTGCATGCTACAGTGACCCGATACCGTTCGTTTCGAGAAAATGATGTGTGCGAAATTTCCACTCAATAACTCAAAAACAGATAGACTACTTCGTAGTACACAGAAGGACTAAATTTACTCAAATATTTTTCGCAAGAAAAGGAATCTCACTATCAGCAGTTTATATAAGAACGTTGAGAATTGCATCTAATAAAGTCTTAAACGAACGAGTGTTTCAGAAGTTCATACAAATTTGTATTGTCTTATATAAATTACGAGTAGATGGCGCTGCTGTCGAAATACTTGAAATAGCTTTCAGAAGCTCAGTTCTTAAATATTCTTGACTTGACTTGACTTGACTTGAATTGTTTATTTGTTACAGCATACTGAACCCGATTTAGATATAGTGAAATTATCACGCCTTATACAAGTATAGGTCTTTCTGTAGGTAAAATACATAAGCTTTTGAATATAAAATGGAACTGCAAGATAAGACGGTTTTGTAAGCGGATGTATTAAAACTTGTTTCGATGTTCATTATAACTTAAGCATACTCTAGAATTCTACTTGTAGATTGAGGTTGATTGATACAACCAACAGGAATGTTTTACTTAGGTACCTGCTGACGACAGCCCCTCTCCACGATACTCAAAAGTACAACGGATCAAATCAAAGCGTTGATCAGAGCCCCGAAAATTCCAGACATTTTCAGTACCAATTGGCAGTATGGAATGGACACACTAATCACCTTGATAGGGTTCGATGCCCATCTAAAACCTCTGCCGTACTATGGGTCCGGCACCCGGTTGCAATGCAACTCCACATCGAACTGACAAATTGTCAATTCTACCCGCATTTGGGTATAAACCACAACCACCACGATACTCCCCGAGGGGACTGGCCCCTGGTTGGAGTTACCTTCAAGGGCTCCTGCTCCCCGTAGTACCAGAATTAAGTCTGCGGCAGACCTACACACAATAGACAACCCTCAAGCCGTATTCTTAAGGTGCAATTTCAAGTCACACCAAAAGATGGTGGATGGCGGAGTCTAGAACATCTATACAGATGGATCAGAAATATATCAATGAAGTGAAGGAGTCTAGAACATCTATACAGACGGATCAGAAATATATCAATAAAGTGAAAGCTAGAATCTAATGCTTCAAACTGAATCTCAGGAGCCTATCAAGCTTTCAGAATCCTATAGTATCTTCCAAGCGAAAGTACTTGAGGTCAGAAAAGCAGTTGAGTTCGCTAACAACGTAGGAAACAACCTAAAGGTCGTGAGAGGTAGTGAGGCAGATACTGGAAAGCAGTTTCACATATAATGAATTTTAGGTCACGGAAGAATTACGGGAACGAAATAGCTGCTGAGATTGGCAAAAGTGTCATCCATCTGGCTACCGAACGAGTATAGAAAATGCGAAAGTCACTAAAAATGATATAAAATGAGGTTTTCGCAAGGAATGACAGACGAATCAGGATACCCAAGATCATGTTCCACAGCTCCACAGAACAACACGAAGGCGTTTCGCTTACATGATCTCGAAAAGACAGGTCACAATAGGTCTAGGTATGGCGCAACAGCCGATCAGTATAACAAAACCTATGCCTGTTGCCACGACAAACGGATTTACATACGTAACCGGAACGGAACCAGAGTTTTTATACGGTCAAGGACTGTCAACTCGGCAGAATTTTTCGCTATAACAACAAAAACAATCTAACCTATCCAAAAAATAAAGAAAGTAGCTAGTTGAGTACCTACCTGCTCATCAAACATATAAAAGCTTAACCTGTATTCTTAGAAATCATACTACAAATATCATTACACAGTACAACAGCCAATCTGGGGGGTGAGAAATTCCAAGTCAGGGTGATGGTACTAGGTCAGTATAGTAAAACGCGAACCACTTGTTATGTTAAACTACGTTTTTGCCAAAATGTTACAACTAAGCGAAAAAACATCAAGATAAGGAAAAAATTTAAAAGGTCATAAAAAAAACTGACACATACGAACGCCAAACCCTTTGAGGGTTTTACTATACCATCACTCTGATTTGGAATTTCTCACCCCCCAGACAAAAATCCCAAAAATGTTCTACAGTGATATCTTACAAAGCAAATATCTACTGGCGCAAGCTCTACAAATGGGTAAAAAAAAAACTTCAATAAACGTTAAATTAGAGAAAATTTATGAAAGTCTATCGCATAACCTCTATTCTTGGAGGTCATACTTCAAATACCGTAACCTCTTAAGCAATCTCACAATTAATTACCTTACAAAGCAACTATCTGCCTGAGTAGCACGGCAAAAATGATTTAAATTCACTTTAATAATCAAAATGAAAGCAAATCCCACAACTCTCGTCCTTGACCGCTCCTACAAGCCCAGCACATAACCGCAAAGTGAAAGACAAATAATACTTTTCCCCTATAACTTTCACTGAATAACTCATTAATTACGACGAAATGTACCAAAGAGTGTTTTTACTTTCAGATAAAATTAACCATTCACGGTTCTTTTAAATCGCAACTTATCTTATTGACTCTTTAAAGCGCACAACCTGCGCTCACAACTCGCAACTCTCACAATCATTAATTTATATTTACATTCGTATTATATAGTATGCAGTACTTACAAGTATTAAGCGCGCGTGAAAATAAGAAAAACATTTTCAATGGATATTAATCAGTATAAATGTCAGTAATGAAAACAATAATACACTCATGCAATCCCAAAGGAGTGAAAACAAACGAGCCAACAACAACAACAATGACAAAAAGTTATTTGTAAATTATGTAAAAGCAAGTGCGGCATACATTATTGTTGAAGTAATCAGTACATATAATGTGGTATTTATGTAATTAATGCCGAGTATAATGATGTACGTATTTTGTAACGGTTTATAGCGCAATGTGAGAGCAAACAAATTTCAAGGAAATCAATAATTATAAAATGCAAACGGATGCACTTGTTGTTGGTAATACCATACGTCTGGCTAAAGGTGCGCAAGAAGCGTATAACGGTATAAGTAAAAGCGCAAAACTCAAAGAAAGCTGCAGTGAATTTTAGTTACAATAATAAAATTATCAAAGACCTCGGGCACAATGAAATTTTAAGCGTCATCAGTAAGGAAGAGCTAAGTTCGCGTGTCACCGGACATTTTACGAGTATACTCTCGCATGATAAAGTGATAATCGAGATTTCATTATCCGTTTTTTACATATTTTTTTATTTTGCTTTAAAATTAATTAGATTAGTAGTTCTTGAGATATGGTTTTTGGTCCATAAGTAGGCGACGCCACGCCCATTTTCAATTTTTAAAAAAAGCCTGAGTGCAGCTTTTTTCTGCCATTTCTTCCGTAAAATTTAGTGTTTCTGACGTTTTTTGTTAGTCGGTTAACGCACTTTTAGTGATTTTCAACATAACCTTTGTATGAGAGGTGGGCGTGGTTATTATCCGATTTCTTCCATTTTTGAACTGTACATGGAAATGCCTGAAGGAAACGACTCTATAGAGTTTGGTTGACATAGCTGTAGTAGTTTCCGAGATATGTACATAAAACTTAGTAGGGGGCGGGGCCACGCCCATTTTTCAAAAAAAATTACGTCCAAATATGCCCCTCCCTAATGCGATCCTTTGTGCCAAATTTCACTTTAATATCTTTATTTATGGCTTAGTTATGACACTTTATAGGTTTTCGGTTTTTTTTTTTGTGGGCGTAGCAGTGGGCCGTTTTTGCCCATCTTCGAGCTTAACCTTTTTATGAAGCCAAGAAATATGTGCACCAAGTTTCATCATGATATCTCAATTTTTACTCAAGTTACAGCTTGCACGGACGGACGGACCTACAGACAGACATCCGGATTTCAACTCTACTCGTCACCCTGATCACTTTGGTATACATAACCCTATATCTGACTCTTTTAGTTTT
This sequence comes from Bactrocera correcta, assembly GCA_027475135.1. Taxonomy (NCBI): domain Eukaryota; kingdom Metazoa; phylum Arthropoda; class Insecta; order Diptera; family Tephritidae; genus Bactrocera; species Bactrocera correcta. The sequence goes on from CM050322.1 coordinate 4,541,555, forward strand.
AGGACTTACAAACAACCGTTATGTGAACAAAACTATGATACTCTCTTTAGCAATTTTGTTACAAGAGTATAACAAGGACCTCGGACACAATGAAATTGTAAGCGTCATATTATTAATTTAAGGTGATCTCAGAGGAGCATGGTGAGCTAAAGTAGTAGGCGACACATTCCTTCACAGGGTTGCGCGTGGGGCTTGGGACCCGCCAGGTAAAAAACAACCCCATTGAAAAGCAGAAAACAGCCTTGGATGAAAGACCCCTCTTTTGGTGATGACCACTGTATACGTACCAAGGATAACGAATTAAGGGCAATCAGCTGGACTGTCCGCTCCCTTAATTGGGAAGATGTCGCTGACAAGCTGGTTGATGTCCTCGGTTAGTAAAAACAGACATCACCGATTTGCAAAAAGTGCGATGGACGGCACTAGAGCTAAGACTAAGATTATTGCCTTACTATAAGGTCAATATAAAGAAGAGATAAACGTCAATCCTCATCAAAACGAAGTTCTTCAACATACCGCTGATTTTCGCCCACGCTCTAACGGAAGAGATGGATGATGTGACCAAAGGTGTCTTCTATAAGCGCTTGGACCGCAACTATGAGAGCTGTCCCCGCCATGATATTTAAATCGAGCTTGGCGACCTTAACGCCGGGGTAGGCAAAGAAAAGGTCTTTAGCACAATGGTCGGTAACTTCAACCTCCATTATGAAACATTCACAAATGGGTCGAGGCAGATAGACTTCGGCGGCGCCCGAAATCTTGTTATCTGTAGTACTCGATTTCAGATTAGGAAAATTAATGACGCTACTTGGCTGACTACGGATCGGAAAAAATGTTGTGATAGATGGAAGAGACGTATCCAGATAAAAGAAACGCACGTCAACAAACAGAACGAAGATTTGACGTCGTATTATTGGAAGGTGTGGCACCGAAGGAAATTCACTAACGAATGTTAAAAGTGTATAATGATTGTTCACGTACAATTAGAACAATAGAAAGATGGGTTCCTAAATTTAAACGCGGTCGTACAAGTCTTGAAGACGATCCAGGTGAAGGACGTTCAAAAAGCGCATCAACAACCGAAATCAAAGCCAAAATACAGGATATGGTTTTGAAAGATCGTCGATTGACTAAGAGAGATTTAGTAGAGGCTCTACACATCTCCTTAGGCCATGAGAGCCATAATTTAAGTGAAATTTTGGGTTTGAGAAAGCTGTGTGTACAATGGGTGCCACATTCGCTAACAATGGAACAAAAACACGTTCAAAAGCGACTTTCTCAGCAGCATTTGGAGCGTTTTAAAAAGGGTAAAGTGGATTTTGTCGTCGATTCATCAGTATGAATGAGATTTGCGTCTATCACCATAATTCTGAATCAACACAAGAGACTAAAGAGTGGTGTGAACCTAGTTGTTCGGCTTTGAAACAAGTTCCTGTCCGGAAATTGGCCTAGACGGTTATGACATCAGTTTTTTGGGATGCTAGAGGGGTTTTATTTGTGGATTACTTGCAAACGACTAAAAAAAAATAATTGCGAATATTATTGCTATCTTTTTGGCGAGATAAAGGAAAAAAAATCGTGAAAAAGACCCGGTTTGCAGAAAAATAAAAAAAGCAGTTTTCATCAGGACAATGCACCGTGTTAAAAGAACATTTTGAAATGGCTAAAATCCACGAATTAAAGTTCGAATTGTTAGAGCATAAACCGTATTCTACAGATTTGGCCCCTAGCGACTTCCATTTGTTTCCAGAACTCAAAAAATGTTTACGTGGCAAGCGTTTTTTATAAAACGAAGAAGTCATGACGGCTGTTGAAGCGTATTTTGCAGCCCTTTCCGGATTCTCATTTCAGAGATGGGATATACAGATTGGAGGATCGTTGGAGCAAGCGTATTAATGTTAAAGAGAGTTTAAAATAATAATAAAGTGCATTTTGAAACATAGAATTGTTTTTTTTTAAAAAAATTAGGGTCTAAAAAAGGGCTCAAGCACAAAGTATGGAAAGGCTACTCACAGGAGATCATCTTGATAAAAAAAGGAGATAAAAATTTGTTAGCCTTGGGAAAGCAATGTAGGCTACTGGCTTGTGAATTGCAGGTAAATTCTAAGTATTTGGCTGTGCAAGGGGCCGTGGTAAAATGGGATATATTAAGTCCAAATGGTAATCCTTTAAGCAACGATGGGAAAATCCGAACTTTTTGCAAAACGATCAGAGAACCCACCTGAATATTGCATGGAATGTATATGGGGTATTCCATACCAAATCGACCACTTTTGAACCCGACGCCTTTAGATTTTGCTGAAACTTATCCATCATTTTCTAACCTTTGAAAAACATTTTTGAGAATTTTTTCAAAATTTTTTCTCCAACTTCCAAAAAGTTTTTGAATTGTGCTATTTTTTGCTAAAAAATGGTTTTTTATTTTCAAATTGCCATAATTTTTTAGAAATTGACTTTTTTTTAAATTTTTATTTTTGAATGAACTTTTCGAAAAAAATACGAAAAAAATTTAAAACGATCAATTATATAAAATAATCGTTTTTTTTTTTATGTTTTTTTTAAGTTCGCCATTTTTTTTTTTTTTTTTGTTTTTTTTTTTTTCTCAAAAAAAACTTTAATTAATTTGACAACTATCCCTGCTAATCCCGGAGTGGGCCGATTTGTTTGTTCGAACATACGCGAACTAGTCCCACAGTTTTTGAGGCATAGACCTAAAATTTTGGACACGTCCCTTTCTCAAAAATAAGCTGCTTATTCAGCGGAATCGCCGATATTAGAACACTATGACAAACAACTGTCATACAAACTCGCCTTTTAAAAAGTCTTGACCTTGTATACTTCTTGTTCTTATAAGACTAAGGGAAAAGAATCCTAGTAGTGGAACTCAAGGGGATTCTTCTATAAAATAGTTGGCGAAAAAGAAACGTTTCGAGACACATTATAAAAGCAACCCTTAAATGTGAGGAATATCCCATATATAAGCATATATCGTAAAAAAAAGGGGAGCATATTTAACAAGCATAAAATTGTATGAGTGTGCCATACACACGCACACTTGGTAGTTGATTGCACAGCTCAGCTTTAACACATATAGTATATATACTATATAAGTGCGCATTTGCAAATATGCCTGCGCGTAAGCAACTTAATTTCACAATTATATGCGTGAGTAGACAATTTTAATTAAATTCTCATTACATACACACCCACACGCGCACACATACAAGCACATGCAAAGCTATGTTAAATATGTTATAGCCGGCTATAAACGAATGAATGCGTGAGTGATTCAAATTGGCAATGGCAATCAGCGATTTATATGTTTATATATAAGTCTGTGAGCATTTGTGAGCAAAGGTTCAATGAGCTGCGGTTACATAAAGTGCTACAACAACATCAACATTATAAAACAAATTAAAAAGGCAGCAGCACAACGCATGTAAAACTGTAAAGCTACCCAAACGCAGAGGAATTCACAGCACCACAACCTTGATATCAAGCACGATAACTGTTGCAACAACTATAATGCCAACAACAACAACAACAATAACAATATCAAGCATGCGGCAAGCGCAAATTAATAGCGTATTTGTCTGGCGGCTCAAAAGCAGGCAGGCAGGTGAGCGCCAATAACAGCACAAGGAGGCTACGAGTGCACAAATGTGGCATAATGGCACGTGCATAACTCCCCACACACACACACATTTCATACGAAAGTTGGCTTTGCATAATAATGCCCACAAAGCATGTATTTATTCAATAACTGAAATTGTGGCAAACTTGGCAAGTTTCGGTGACTTTATTTTACACATTTTTCATGCCAATCCTTGGTTTTGATTTTGAAATTATTTTTGTTGTTGTTATCGCTTATGTACTTTTTCACAATTAATTTGCGTGTTCGTGCTTCATTTGCATCAGCATTTTGCATTTCGTAATTAATTTGGTGAGTGGAAACCATTGTTGCGCAAAGAAAAATTGAATTTACGTAGATAACTGTAAATGAAATAATGTACGAAAAATGTGAAAAAAATGAGAAAAAATGTGAAAAAATCAGTGTACAGGCGATTTTCGGGTTTTAATCACTTTTAACTGATTTCAGTGCAGCATGGCGTATACGCGTTTTTGGGTTTGTGCATGAAGCCAGGAGGTGAAGGTGATATGTCGGCAAAGCTATAAAAGTCAATCATATAAAGTGCGTATGCACACATAATGTGCGTGCAATTGGTATACATTAATGCATATATTTAGTAATTTCCAATAAAAAATGGCAAATTTTCATAAAAGCCAGTTTTTAAAAACAGAAAAAAACTAAATTCGTAAGTTTAGTAATAATTAATATATTTTTGTTAAAGTTATAATATTTAAAATTTTCTTTTAAAAAAAATGTTTTTAAAAAAAAAATTTCGGGTTTCCAATTTCGGGATCCAACGGGACTAAACTTTCGGGATTTTAATATTTCGGGATTCTTTTTTATTTTATAAAAATACCAAATATAAAAACAAATTTCGGGCTTCAGAATTTTTGGGGAAAGGGACTAAACTTTCGGGATTTCATATATTTTTGGGTTTAAAATTATAAAATTTTAAAAATTTTTTAAATTAAAAATAAAAAAAAAAATCTTTGGGTTTCCAATTTCGGGATCCAAGGGACTAAACTTTCGTGATTTTCATATTTCGGGATTCTTTTGAATTTTATAAAAATACCAAGTATAAAAACAAATTTCGAGATCCCGATTTCAGAATTTTCAAACGGGACTAAACTTTCGGGATTTGATATACATATTTTTGTTAAAGTTATAACATTTAAAATTTTCTAAATATGTAAAAAATAAAAAAATACATTTCGGGTTTCCAATTTCGGGATCCAACGGGACTAAACTTTCGGATTTTCATATTTCGGGATTCTTTTGAATTTTATAAAAATACCAAATATAAAAAATAATTTCGAGATCCCGATTTCAGAATTTTCGAACGGGACTAAACTTTCGGCATTTCATATATTTTTGTTAAAGTTATAACATTTAAAATTTTCTAAATATGTAAAATATAAAAAAATAATCTCGGGTTTCCGATTTCGGGATTCAACGGACTAAACTTTCGGGATTCTTATTAAGTATATTATATGTAATATCTTTAGAGCATATTTTTTAAATTATTTCCGGATATTTTGACCCACTAAGCCGATGATCCAGTTTTTTGGAGAAGTTTTCGAATACGGTTTTCCCAAAAGTTCCAGATATTTTGAATAGGATTAATGTCGGGTGAATGCAGGACCTATGGAATTATTGTTAATGCCAAAAATTAAATTAAATTATTATTCATTTTTAATTTAAGATTCACTGTATATTCCAAAATAGATTAGAGATATACATATCTCTGATACCATACGAAGTTAATGTTTCCCTCAGTTCTGAAAGCTTTTGCTAGTTTTGAAAAAATCAGTAAGAAAATAAATTAGAATTAGAGAGTATTCAAATAATTATTTTTACTTTTTTTCATTTAATGTCTGCTGCATGGAATTTCGTGCCTTGATGTTTCTGATATTGGGTTCTATTTGGGAGTATTAAATTAGACTTTTTATTTGATCTATACTTGTCTTGCAATAATAATTATCTAATTTATATAATAATTAAACTTTTATTATATATAAATTCTTTTCATATGTCACAATTTTTCAACTGAAATAGCATTTGAGCTAAAGCGCCTGAAAGTATGCTACATGTTTATTGAACGCTAAATTTGTAGATAAAAGCAAACATAATTTTAAAAATAAAAGTCATTTCAAATATTAAAAGCATTATTCAGGACTTAAATTGCCTTATGTAGATTCGGGATCACTATAACGGAATCTCAAAATTTCAGGATTCACACTTAATTTTTTTTGTACCGTGCAGTAACATGTTTTAGACAGATAATATTTCAAGTTTGAAAGAAAATTTTTCACAAGGAAGTAATATAAATAGAAGATTTCAGTTCATCATGCTGTGGCAAAAGTATCAAAACATCAAATATTGCAGTAAACAAAGATAACGCAATTTATGCTGTGTGTGAGAAATTAAAGTTTAGACACGAACCACATTTTAATATTTCACATTTTCAACAGTTTAGAAACTGAAAAAATTGTTTACTTATATCCCGAAAATTTTCGGGATCCCGAAATTCAATTTACGAAATTTTAATATAAATACTTTAAGTAGCATTAAAAAAAGCAAATATTTTTTTAAAATATCTTGAATACTTTCGGGATCCCGAATTTTTAATTTCGAAATTTTAGCAAAAAAAGTTTACCAACCACTTTTTTTGCTAAAATTTCGAAATTTACCAACCACTTTTTTTGCTAAAATTTCGAAATTTCGAATATTTTATGGCAGTGTTGAAACAGAAAAAAATTTGTTTTCATAAAATATAATCAATATTTTCGGGAACCCGAATTTCAAATCCCGAAATTTTGGCATAAAAAAGTTGGTTAAATGTTATTTTAAGATAGTGTTAGAAAAAGAAAAAAAATTTTCCATAAATAAGGATTATTATTTATGGTAGTGTTCGTATCAAAAAAAAAAAAATACTTATAATATCCCGAACAGTTTCGGGATCCCGAATTTCAAATCACAAATTTTTATTTAATGGCAGTGATAGGAACAAAAAAAGTGTTTTCATAAAATACATCCAATATTTTCGGGATCCCGAATTTCCAATACCGAAATTTTGACATAAACGTGCAATGTTTTATGCTAGTAATTACTATAAATTTGAATGAAATAAGTGGAACTGCCAATAAACCTTATATTGAAATTTATATAAGGCGCTTCCACAGTTTCGGTATAGTTAAACCTATATTTAAGTGACCGGTTTGCAAAGGAATGATTTGCTTTTGACCGAAGAATCAGTCGCTAACTTAAGTTGATTTATTTTATTCAAACAATAAAGCTCAACAGCTAAACGCTTTGCCAAAACAATAAAGAATGAAATGTAACTTGTAACGTAATGTAGCAATTCTCCTGAGAGTCCCTTACGGCAGCATGAGTTAGAGTATTAAAATTGCAACTAAGCTTCCAAATGACGATATCTAATTATTTACAAAAATATCTGAGTTTAAAAAGTGCCGTTATAGTGCGTAGTTTATTTTTCCTGATCTTTTACTATTTTAATTTTTCGGTGCCATTAAATTTGGCCTAAAATTTTCCATGGAAATTTCAATAAATAAACAGCTAATCCGCTAATGAGCTGTACAAATTTGCTATTGTCTAAAACTACAAAATTTGTTATTGTTGCATTAAAATTTAATTATTTACATTTCAATGGGCTAATCCCGGCGGAATAATGGTGGCGAGTGAAATTATGTAACATTTATTATAACGTTTGTTTTGGTAGGTGGGGTTGGCAGAGTGGAGAGTATATATATGTACATATACATATTTGTGCTTTTATAAAACATGTGTAGAGTTTAAAACTTTTCGTTTAGTATGGAACAACACATTAATTAACTATACATTTTGCCAAAAATGTTGCATATTATTTAGCAAGCGGAAGCATTGTTGAAAATTTAATGGAAATAGCGCAAATAAATAGAGGCTAACACCTAAGGCAGTGCGTGCTAATTGACATGTTGTTGCACAATGCCAGCTATGCAAGCTGTGTAAATATTCATGAAATTTAGTATTCTGAAAAAAAGCGCATAATAGTAGATTTAACGTTATATTCTGTGGCTTAATTTTAAACTAAACACCGGTAAATGCCTGCAAATTGTTGACTAAACCGCCTAAATGTATGCAACAATGCTGATTGCCAGTTGTAGCAGTTCACGTGGAAACCGCAGTCGAACTGTTTTTTTTTTTTTTTTTTTTGCTGTCATTTATTTAATTTTTTGGTGTGAAAAGTGCAAAGTAAACAGTTTAGTCGAAAAATTGGACTGTGAAATTCAATTTGTGTAGCGGAAATGCCAATACAAACACATTTAAATTGAGATCTTATTTTAATTTAACAATTGAAAATAGGGTGGAGAGTCTCTCAGATAGTTTGTAAGCCGCAGTAGATAGTTAAGTAAATCTTTGGTATTCCAGAAGTAATAAACTCCCGCGTTAATGACACTGCCTTCCATGTTCTTAAGAGACCATTCCAAGTCGGTAAAACATGTTAATCCTCCCTTGATGACGCTTATTCGTTGTCTGGAATCCACATGAAACTGGTCCTCGTTCACTACTCTAGCTTCGATTTCAGAAAGAGAATATAAAAAGACGTGTTGTCGTTCCTTCATATGTCGGATCTCACAAACTGTCTGTTTTTTTTTTCCATTTGAATTATAAATAGGTTGTGCGAAAGGATGAAACAGAGATGAGAGACGGGAGACGATGGATAGGTCATGTCGTCTGAATAGATAAAACATTCTCTCTCTCTCTCTCTGAGAGTATTCGACGCAGTACCCGCCGGGAGAAACAAAGGAAGAAGTAGAGCTCCACTCCTCTGGAAAGACAAGGTGGGATAGCTTGGAGCGTTGGTCCGAGGCTGTACCTAATACTCCATATACAGCCAATGCTATGACTGTAGCCGAAGCAGTTCACAAGGCTGTTTTATTTTACAGCAATCTCTTATCTACATGGTACTCTTCTCTTCAACAATTTTCAGGTCTTCCAGCTGTGCAAATGTTTCAGCCTTCCACATAAATATACTCTGTTGACGAGGTGCTTATCAAGAAGCCTCATTAACTTGCGACACAATTGGAAAAAATCGTTGACAACTTGAAGATATGCAGATAAGACTGTCTTTTTAGTCTTTTGACGGTTCAAGGTCACGTCCTATAATACGGGTTTTGAAGCAGTCTTTCTTATGCCTAGATATATTCATCAATGTCTAAGCGCAAGACTTCTAGTGTACCGCCTTAATCTAGCCCCAAAAACGCAGGACTTCCGGGCGAAATTTTTAGAAACTCTGACGTTGTGTGGAACGTCAAAGTTCTGGGCGCATAAGCCAAGACTTCGGCTGGACTCTTGATATTCACAGTTCACAACAAAATTCAGCAATAGATCTCCCAAATGTTTTTGGAATTTAGACGAAATTTTTTGAAACTCTGAAGTGGGGAGTCGTGCCCCGAATTTCGACTTTGCCTGAGCGCTTGATATTCACAGTTCACAACTGAATTAGAGGAACCTTAAAATAATTCATCCACAAAATTTAGCAATAGTTCTCTGCCTTTTTAGTTTTTCATTAAGGTCTTTAACATTAGTCGGGTTTGAAGATGCATGGGAGCTCAACAGTTCAAAAGCCAAGCTTTTAGTAAATCTAATTACAGGTGAAACAGAAATCTAGCACAAGAAACCATCGATTGAACTCAGGAAGTAAAACTTTTTCCGACTTAATGTCGTTGTACAATTTATCAATCTGGTCTTTCACTAAGGTCTATAATAATAAGAGTTGGATTTTTTCTCCAAGACTCAGAAACTTTGAAAATGTGTTGGGATGTAAAGCGTCCTATGCAAAGTCCCTGGCAGAGCACACAATGTATAAAGATCACTCCATCGAATAATGATTGTGAATCTAGATCTTCTTAGTATCTGCTACACTGGTCTTACAGCAGTTGATGGAATACAAAACCCGCTAATGGAGGAGCGACTTTTCAGTGTTGAAATAGATAATGAAGAAGACATTGGCTTTCTGTGTGAATTCTGTGTCTCATAAGCTCGATGAAAGGAAGTAGACATTTTGACGTCGCTTCAAAGCTCTGATTTATTTTCTATTTCAAAAAAATTTCATTGTATCTCGACCGATTCAAACAAATTCACGAAAAGCTCTTCATTAAAGAGTAAAATAACGCAGAAAGACTTTTAGCTCGAAAAGATTTTCAATAGCATGCTTTATTCTAACCATTCTGGTAACCACTTGACATATTCCAGAAACTGCTCCGCTTTAAGGCTCTTGAATATGCGCCCATGCCTGCCACCACAATATTCCAATAACTGTAATTGGCAAGCTTGTCTACAATGCAATGGTTGTGCGTGTTTTGGTGCGCTAAATATTTGCTTAGTTGTAGTTAGTCGATGTTAACCAATTCTCCCGCTTGCACCACATTTCATAATGGAAGGTAAACAGCTACATGTGCACAGCTGCAACTCTGTTTGCCAATGAACTTGCGTGTGTGCAAATTACCAAATATTGCTACTCATTTATGTGTTTAACAAATATTAGATAAATATTATAAAGCATACTTTTCGGCGTTAGAACATGGTATGCAAATATTTACATATTTAGCATTTTATGTTGGCTGGTTTGTGCGAAATGAAAAGGAATTTAGGCAGCTTCACAGATTTTTTAAAAATTCTATAAATACTTTAAGCTCTCACCGAGATCAACTCAAAACTTAAGGGTCTTTATTGAATTCAAACATTTTCGCTCTTTGATCTCTTTTACAGCCAGCTTCTGGATAGAAGAAAATGATCGTAGCAAGCCTTAGGAACACTTGTTCGAGAGCTTAGTTGAGAAAATAGCTAATTTGTTAGTGGTCTCGAACCAACTGAACCTTCAGCGACTTATCTTATATGTCCTAAAACTTGATGATAAGATCGAGACCACGTTTCAGATAGAATCAAATGTGGGGTTAGGCCGAGCCTATGGTCCATATTGAACCATTTATATGAAAAGAACGATACTACGCTCCAAATCATTTGTGGGATAAGACTGAGACTACCATCCCTGTTAATAAGTCCTGTGGCCTCGGTCTCCCCTATGGTCATTGATAGGAAAAAAACCTAGACCAAATTCCAACTAAAACCAATTGTAGGTTAACTTCGAGACCACATTTCATATAGAATACTTTGTGGGATAAGACCAACACACAACTAATTTTTAGACTCCAAGTCAAACCATTTTTAGGAAAATCCTTCCAGCTCGATTTAAATCAATTAATTTGTAGAATAAGATCAAGACACAACTAATTTTTACACTCCGAATCAAACCATTTTTAGGAAAATCCTTCCATCTCGATTTAAATCGATTCATTTGTAGAAAAAGATCGAGACCATGATCCAAATCGAATCACTTGTAAGAAAGACGAAGGTCGCTCTTCAATTAAAACCAATTTTAGAATAAAACCGATACCGTGATCCAACAGAATCATTTTTACAAAGTTATAGATGGATCACATATCACTTGAAACAGGACGGGTATTACAGATCCCACAATAGTCGGGTGAAGATAAATGGAGCGGACCCGGATTATTAACCGTCCAAAAACTGTCAACTCGGCACTATTCCGCGATATTACTTCAGAGATATTTCCTGGCATCAACCCGTCAAGATCGAATATGATTATGAAGACTTGAGGTAGTTGTAAGCGAGTCTCTCTCCCTTTGTATCAAAGGCAAATTTTTCGATGAAATTCGCTAATATCTACGGTATAAAAGGAGCTCAGGGAGCTAGACTTAAGCCTAGAACTGAGTGCGCTGAAAGAGGTTTACGACGACAGAATTGCGAAAAAAAGTAAAACGGTTTCTTAGATAAATTAGACCCAAAGTTTTAAACATTTCCTGGATTATGGACGAGCAAAATTCGAAGACTTCATATTACAAATGAAGAAAAGAAAATGTTATTAAAAGGAATTCTTGTCGCCACATAGAAAATATTTATTGGTCTCATAAAACTTTCTTTTTGCTGAATGCTATTTGAAGGCTGAGCTTTGTCCTTATCTTAGTACGTAAAGAATACTGCATCCAAGCTAACAGGAGATCTCACTGCTTCAGCTATCGAAATGTAAGAAACAGTAGACTTCTAGTCTTCCGACTTCCAAACCAGAAATCTAGATAGAGTTGGACGAGATTTTGGTCCCTTCACACATGTCTTCCAACCCAGAAATGTACAATGGAGTAAGAAGTTTTCATCGCTTTGCATCAGAATTTCCACACAGTAAATCTAGATAGTCAATGCGCTCATGACTTCCACAGCAGAAATCTGTATAAAACTAGACGGTATTTTCATCCCTTTGTCTCATGACTTCTACAACAGAAATGTGGCTAAAGTTGGATGAGATTTTCGTCTTTTTGCTCACGTCTTCCAACCCAGAACTTACAGTAAAGAAAAATGATATTATAGTCCTTCTGTGTCGTGATTTCCAAACTAAAAATCTAGATGAAGTTAAACGGCTTTTTCGTTCCAACAATCATGTCTTCCAACAAAGAAATCTAAATAAAGTTAAACGGTATTTTCGTCACTTTATCGCGCGACTTCTACACCGGAAATCTGTTTAAAGTTAAACGATATTTTCGTCTCTGTGTCTCTCGACTTCTAAACAAGAAATCTTGAAAAGGTTGGATGATATTTTCCTCTCCCAACTTTCAAACTAAAAGCCTACTTAAGGAAGAAGTTAGGCGATCTTTCGCCTCTTTGCCAAATTCCAATTTTTGGAGGCTTTGCTTGCCTATAGTATCAAGGTCTCAGAAGCCTGTTTTGTGCGGATAGTAAAACTTGTGTCCCTCCTCAAGGCGAGATTTCAATGTATGTAATGAAAACGACGAAGTTATACTTGATGCCACAAACCATAGTTTCATATTTCCAATTTCAATTTTTATTTCAAATTTGTGCAACTAATTGTTACCTTCTTTCTCAATTCTGCGGAGGTACAATAAATTTTAAATTGAAATGGTAACAAAAAAATTTCCCAACCCACATATACACGCACAGTTGAGCAAAAGGTCACAATATTTGGCATGCTGCTACATGCGACATGGCACTTGCGGCATGTTGTATGCACTCATTGGTTACAAAAACGCATTGTTGCATGCAACAAGGCAGGAAAATGGTAGCGGTTTGGCAGGTGGGGTACCTAATTGAACAATGAGCGCTGACAAGCACGCATATTGCATGCCACACACTTCCACTGGCACGAATTTTATATGCTGCAAGCATATACACAACCAGTGAGGCTTTGTAGCATGCTTTGTTGAGCAAATTAATGTTAAAATAAAATAAAAATAAATGTAGAAAAAAAAGTTTAAAGTTGTGTGGGAAAAATTCGAAATTAATTTGTTGCAAATTTTCTTGTTGCACGAATGACATGGCAATGCCGGACTAATTTCGTTTTGTCGCAACTATAGCTGTAGGTTTGTATGAAAGCATGCATGTTGCATGCGGCAACAAAAAGTTTTGCACCTTTTTTCACTCTGAACTTTTTTTCTTGTTGCTGCCACAAATTGACTGCGCTTGTTAGGTACTTGCCACAAATGAACAACAGCTTGCTATACATGCTAAACAAGCAGCGTGGTTTGTTAAGCAATTTTATACGTAAAAAGTATGTATACTATATATATATATATATATATATAAATCCATAGGAAGAATGGAGGAAGCTACATTCCACAAACCAAAGTCTCAGCATGCCAGTTTTATATTTAATCTATGTTGACGCACCAAGAAATTTAACGAAACTAACATGAAATGCAGCGTCCACGTCACTGTGATATCTTGTTAAGGCCCAGAAAGCCAGTTAACTTTATTTCATCTATTGTTTCTCTACACTATGAAAGCTTGTTATCCGGTTAGACAATCAAAAGCTTTATCTTCTTAGGAGCCATCGCCACTATCTTACAGTTGTGGAATGAATGCAGCCGTATTCAAACAAAACGAAGTTTTCGGAACCGAAGGGCTCTTATCCAAGCATTTTAAATAGACGTATGGATAAATACATTTTATTTTCCTTTGAACAAGTTTTCGTTCACCGAATATTTTTATACCCAGAAATTTCTACTGAGTTCATAAAGATCTTGGATTCCGTCAGAAAGCTGGATGTAAAGGGGTAGTCATTGTGATAAGGTAGTTAAAGCACCAACAGATACTTGAATACTCGAAGGAAGGACTACCAGAGGATATGTGAAGCTTCAGCTTTAACCTCTTCAAATACGCGAAGGAAGGAATGTCAAGATATATGTAAAGCTTCGACTTAAATTTCTTCAGATAGTTGGTAGTTGCAGGAAGAAGTGTCAAAGGAATTTGTAAAGCTGCAGTTTGAACCTCTAGGAATAATTAGAGAAAGAACTCCCTGAGAATCCGTGAAGCTTCAGCTTAAACCTCTTTAGAGAGTTGAAGGAAAGACTGGCAGGAGATCTGTAAAATTTTATCTTAAACTTCTTCGGACACTCGAAGTAAAGGCAGCGATTCTATGAAGCTTCACTTTAAACATCTTCGGATACTTGAAGGAAGGCCGTGGATATTTAAAGTTTCAGCTTAAGTCAGCTTCTGGTCTGTGAAGACTCATCTTAAACCTTTTCGGATACTTGAAATAAGAACTTTCAATCGATGAAGTGTCAGCTTAAACTTCCTTAGATAGTTGAAGGAAAGACTGGCAGGAGATCTGTGAAACTTTATCTTAAACTTCTTCGGACTCTCGAAGTCAAGACACTGATTCCATGAAGCTTCACTTTAAACATCTTCGGATACTTGAAGGAAAGACTGCGGATCTATAAAGTTTCAGCTTAAGTCTTTTCGGATAATTGGAACAAGGAATATGTGAAGCATTGGCTTAACCCTCTTCGGATACTTAAAGGATTCACTTCTGGCCTGTGAAGACTCATCTTAAACCTTTTCGGATACTTGAAAAAAGAACTTTCAATCGATGAAGTTTCAGCTTAAACCTCTTTAGATAGTTGAAGGAAAGACTGGCAGGAGATCTGTGAAATTTCAGCATAAACTTCTTCGGACACTCGAACTAAAGACAGTGATTCTATGAAGTTTCACTTTAAACCTTTTCAGGTACTTGATGAAAAGACCGCGGATCTATAAAGTCTCAGTCTAAACTTCTTCGGACACTCGAAGTAAAGACAGTGTATCTATGAAGTTTCAGCATAAATATATAGTTTAAATAGGTGCCGGCAAGAGATCTGTGAATCATTAACTTAAATGATTTCAGATACTTAAAGGAATCACTGCCCGTCTGCGAGCAATCTTTTCTGTCAGGGATCTGTGAAGCTTCAGTTGAAAACTTTTCAAATATTAACTTTGCAGAATGTGATAAACAGTAGCGAATTTCTATCGCTTAAACTTTGAATGCAAAGATCTATCTTACGACTTTTATCATATAAGAAACACGACAAATCTTAAGAGCCAAAATACTTGAACCCTATGTTTGTAAGACTGGGATTACCAGCGAAGAGTTCCAATTTTAAATGACTTCTACAGTAAGATTTGTGGAGTAGGTGTGGACAAGTAGGATGAGTCTTGGTAAGGTAAGGGCTATGCCAACTACCACTTGTTGTGGCACAAGGGCTCCCTTGATTTCACAACCTAACTTCGAAGTGCAATCAATAGAAGAAATTAGCCGTAGCAAACCTTAAGAACACTTGTGCGAGAGCTTATTTGAGACAATAGCCAATTTTTTAGAGTGGTCTCGAACTAACAGAACCATAAACGGATATTCGAAAATAACTGCGAAATGAGTTTGGCTGGACCAACTACGTTTGCTAAACTTAACAAACTTCTAATAAGACTGTAGGACTTTATGAATCCGGCTTCTAAACGATGCTGATTGGTGATGATAGAAATCAATTTGAGCAAAAAAATCAAATATTTAATATAGCTCATCTGGCAGTAAAGACTGCAAGACTTTTTTGAGTACTTGATTGAAATATGTGCCTACATAACTTTAAAAAACGCTAATAATAAACTGTAATTAATCCATCATTAAGACATTTACCGCGCTCACTGAACCCAACAGCTACGTCAACAGGAAAAGAGAAGAGAAAAAACCCAGAAAATCATCATCAAACTATACATCAACTCACTTAGCACACCTTACACGTTGTGGGCGCTATAGCGGTTATTCACGTGGTTGCCACATTAAGTGTTATGCATGCAACAAGCTTATCAGGTAGTAATTGTAACCAAAAGAGTAAAGTAAAAAAGTACAAATTAAATGCAAAACTACAAACACACAAAGGAGTAATACAAATAAGTATATTTAATATAAAAAATTAGCAATAAATGAAACATGCCGAGTTCATGGCAAGTGGCAAAAACACGCAGTTATGCCAGCAATAAAATTACAGAAAAAATTTAATAAAAATGCATACGCATGTAAATTGAGTTTACGCTTGAAATTTAAGTGCGTCTGTGCATTCAGTTGCATTGTTGCGCTTTTTCTGAGCGTCAATTTGAGTGATTTTCATAAAAATTTTCTCAATTTCATTTTTTTCCATGAAAATTTATATTTTATTAACAAACTCTTGCTTGCCAACTACTCACTCAGCAATCGTAAATTTTTAATATTTGAATTTAAGTAAAAAAATTTGTATACCATTACTTTTAGCAGGAAGTGTTTTTAATATTATTATTATTTTTTTTTTTTCAATAAAATATGCGCAATTTAATATTTATTGCTACATAAAGAATTTTTTCGTTAATAAGCATATGAAATTATGGAAGTCAATTGACTGCATAAATCTATTTTTTTCAATTTGCCCCAGGAGTAGCTTTTTGTAAGGTGTTGCTTTATTGAGCATACTTTTTAAAATTAGAAAAATACCTCTTGAAATTATATGCAATTAAAATTGCTTGAGTATCGATTATGAGCATTGTGTAACTAGACTTATTTATAAAACACGTCACAGAAGACACGATAATAAAATTTCGTGCAATCAAAAGGGAGAAACCTATTCGAAACTGCAGAATTTTTTTGCCATTTACCATTTGTGGGATGGTTGGCTAGTGGACAGTCTTCAGCCGGACAAAAATCCATATCCACTCGGCTAAGTAGCAATAACCGTGGTTGAAACGCAGTTTCACGTCTGAACTCTGATATTTGCTCATACACTAGAGCCTAAGCACTACACTAGAGCCTAAGTACTTAGTTCTTGGCCCTGCCGAAAATTTGTCTCTAACAAATGCCAGCACCTTAAACTTTATAAATTCTGAAGGCTCAGTTTGATTCCCGAAATGGAAATAAGTTCCAAGTCTGGTCTCTGAAGTTAAAAAATGGTCTTTATATAATATTCATACATTGTGAGAGTGAGTTAACTGCCTTTCTTTCCTAAAAAGTTCTTTTTATAAAGATAACAGCATTATCGTTGAAAAATCTCAAGCGTTTTTGAGATGCAAAAATATACACTGGGAATGCGCGAATAAAATAAAGCCTAATTGCCTGTCGAAAATTAGTTGCGGTAAGAAATGATAACGCGTCCAGTCGATTCAGCGGTTCAATTACAATAGCCCATTTATTTCAATTCATTTAGTTGCTTAGCCTAAATCTTAAAACTAACGGCTTAAACTAGTGGTAATATAAATATGTATTAAAAAAGGGGTAAGTCTAATCATCTTCAACTTTTCGTTCAATATTGTAATAGATTATGGTAAGTATTAATGTAAGTAGTAGGTTAATATTATGAATGCATGATTAAGGTAAGTATAATAGATTTTCTTAATTTAATTTTTAATTTAATTAATTCAATAGTTTATAATTTTTATAATTCAGTATTTTACAATTCACTTATTATTTTTATTTTAGGTATAAATTTGGAGATAGGTCGCTTGACGCAACAATCTTTAAAAAATGATTTCGGGCAAGTGGCTGCTGTAGCAGGCTCGAATGAATTTCAGCCGAGAGACCCAATTTTCGAAATTGTTTGCATCAATCGGATGTCAGCTTATCTGCTTAGCAAACGCAAGGAAGGTTCGACATCGAGAAGCTGCAATCACAACAGACGGCCGAACAATTTTCTACTCGGCTTGCACTCCTGCTCTCTGAGAGCACTCGTCAACAACTCGGTATAAGGGAACTGTTGGACGGCATTTCAAACTCCTTACGTACAGCTGCAACCGAAACCATTGGGTTTCGGAAAGTGCAAAAGAATAGCTGGTACGACGAGGATTGCCTGTCGCGGCGGAGAGAAAACAGGCTACCTACCTCGCAACGTTGCGATCGACCACGACACGTGCGGGATGGGATAGATACCGAGAGTTGAAGAGGGAAGCGAGACGCATTTGTAGACAGAAAGAGAAAGAGGCCGAAATGCGTGAGTACGAAGAGCTTGATAAGCTGGCCGACAGGGGTAATGCTCGAAAATTCTACGACAAGATGCGGCGGCTTACAGAAGGTTTCAAGACCGGAGCATACTCTTGTAGAACCCCCAAAGGTGATCTAGTTACCGATGCCCAGAGCATACTTAAATTATGGAGGGAACACTTCTCCAGCCTGCTGAATGGCATTGAACTCACAACACCAGGGGAAAACGAACCCGATACCCCAATCGATGACGATGGAGCAGACATTCCATTGCCCTATTCAAACACGGTGGCGAAGAGCTGATAAGGTTCTGTCAGCGTATTGTGTGAAAGATTAAAGCCCACCGTCAACAAACTGATAGGACCTTATCACTGTGGCTTTAGACCTGGTAAATCAACAACCGACCAGATATTCGCGATGCGCCAAATCTTGGAAAAGACCCGTGAAAGGAGAATCGACACACACCACCTCTTCGTCGATTTCAAAGCTGCTTTCGACAGCACGAAAAGGAGCTGCCTTTATGCCGCGATGTCTGAATTTGGTATCCCCGCAAAACTAATACGGCTGTGTAAGCTGACGTTGAGCAACACGAAAAGCGCCGTCAGAATCGGGAAGGACCTCTCCGAGCCGTTCGATACCAAACGAGGTTTCAGACAAGGCGATTCCCTATCGTGCGACTTTTTCAACCTGCTTCTGGAGAAAATAGTTCGAGCTGCAGAACTCAACAGAGAAGGTACCATTTTCTATAGGAGCGTGCAACTGCTGGCGTATGCCGATGATATTAATATTATCGGCCTCAACACCCGCACCGTTAGTTCTGCTTTCTCCACACTGGACAAGGAAGCAAAAGAAATGGGTCTGGCAGTGAACGAGGGCAAGACGAAATATCTCCTGTCATCAAACAAACAGTCGTCGCACTCGCGACTTGGCACTCACGTCACTGTTGACAGTCATAACTTTGAAGTTGTGGATAATTTCGTCTATCTTGGAACCAGCGTAAACACCACCAACAATGTCAGCCTAGAAATCCAACGCAGGATAACTCTTGCCAACAGGTGCTTCTTCGGACTAAGTAGGCAATTGAGAAGCAAAGTCCTCTCTCGACAAACAAAAGCCAAACTCTATAAGTCGCTCATAATTCCCGTCCTGCTATATGATGACAACATACAACAACAACCGATAAGGCGACATTACGAGTTTTCGAGAGAAAGGTTCTGCGAAAGATTTATGGTCCTTTGCTCGTTGGCCACGGCAAATACCTCATTCGATGGAACGATGAGCTGTACGAGATGTACGACGACATTGACATAGTTCAGCGAATTAAAAGACAGCGGATACGCTGGCTAGGTCATGTTGTCCGGATGGATGAAAACACTCCAGCTCTGAAAGTATTCGACGCAGTACCCGCCGTGGGAAGCAGAGGAGGAGGAAGACCTTCACTCCGTTGGAAAAACCAAGTGGAGAAGGACCTGGCCTCGCTTGGAATATCCAATTGGCGACACGTAGCGAAGAGAAGAAACGACTGGCGCGCTGTTGTTGGCTCGGCTATAATCGCGTAAGCGCTGTCTACGCCGGTAAAGAAGAAGAAGAACGGAATCTCAACAGAAGGAACGTAAGGGATAATCTGTAAGTAGTGAAAAAAGAACCCAGAACAGTTCATCCATCCTATATTTCTTTATATACTGCTGCATGGAACTTTCAATCCGAGTTTAAGTCTTCCGGAAAAAAATTGACTATAACCGTACTCATTCTTCGAGGTATTAAAACCAAGTTAAGGATTGGTTGCGTATCGTAAACAACTGAGGTTTACTATGAAAATAAAAAAATTAACTAGCCAGTTCGCTCCACAAGTAATTATATTGTATCTAAAATCTTGATTCTCTCAAGGATTTTTGACTGTACAACTGTAACTGACGTTACCAATGCTACCTAACAAACAACAGAAATTCAAGCTTAGATCAATTCAGGTGCAAAGTATGTATTTGCTATAATCGCGCCTAACAGAAGAACCCGAAGAGAGGTCAATTATAGAACTTAAGTTAGTCGTCGTTCAAAAGTGACTGAAAATTTCGAAATGGGCAAGTTCAGTGAGACTGAAATATACCAGCTTATCTCAAAGAAGCTTTTCTCTATTCGCTAAAGTAGTGACTCAACCTCAGTACTTATTTTAGTACATCTCAGGGCCTCTTTCTCAAAATTAAAAGCTCTATCGTAAGCTTATATCCTAAGAAATGTTAATAAACTTTAGCTGTGCATACATCTATACACAACCCTTTTATACCCACCCCACAAGTAATTGTATTCCGCAACACTATACTCATTTTGAACTAGACTGCACAGGAAGGAAACCAATTAACGGCTAATTAACATTAACTTATTTATACAAGTACAAATGTGCGGTACTGAAAGGACAATGGCTGTGTAGAAGTTGAGAGGAAAAACAATATAATGGCGAAACACATTACCCGCATCATTTGCAATACATACAAACTAATATACAAACAAACAAATAATGGCAACGTGTCAAATGTAAGCAAATAAATAAAATGGCACAACGGATGCCTTGTGGAAAATGGAAAATGGCGATAACGCGACAGAAAGCTAAGAGCTGAACGCGTTAGCTGGAAGCTCTACCAAACTTCTACCTTCGCGGATTTGGTCTATCCATACCTTATTAAATGACAACAACCGTCGTCCGCAGTCTTGTGATAATTGGACTCAAACATCTTAGGCGCAACGATAGCATTCAAGTAGTGTAACTATCGCTAGATGGTACAATCTCTTGCAGCTTGAGGTTCATTATCCGATTCAAAGCTGAAAGGCTGTATAAAAAAAGAGAAGATAAACGCATTGTACTCTCTTAGATTCTACCAGCGATTCATCTTATCTTCCATACTATTACTTAAAGGCTTAGAAAAACATTCGAAACCAATAATTCATTATCAAGCTCGAGCCTCATTATTCGTTCTACATGCTAAAATGAAACAGAAGCTATCACTAACAAAGATTTATGATCCAACGCATAATCGCAACGGCGAATACCAAATAAATAGTTCAGCGAATTAAGAAAAAGTGGCTAGGGTAGCAAGGTCATGTCTTCCGAATGATTGAAAAGACTAAAGCTGAGGGTATTCGACGCAGTAGGCACGGAGGAAGCAGAGTAAGAAGCAGAACGACTGCTGCGCTATTGTTAGATCGGCTTTAATAAACGGCGTCTTCGTCAATAAAGAAGTAGAAAAATAAAATGGTTAGAATTGACCCGAAGAGTTTCAGTTTTTAAGGAAGACCTCTTTTATATAGTTTTCTACTAAAATATGTTTTGCAGAGCTTCAGAGCCATGGCTACATTTATTCCCTATTTTTTCACAATTTTATATCCGTTAAATCATATGGTAAACATTTCCTACTGCCTCTCGGCTTCGTGCACTTATGGCCGCGAAACGTGCAATCAGCGAGCATACTTACGATGTGCTTATCTCGACGCTCAAGCGGAATTGCGACCATGCGTGTTGTTGTAATGCGCGATTATTGTTTTATTTACACAATGCCGTTGTTACTCTTGTTGTTGCAATACTTGTCTTAAGCGCAAACGGCACGTAGTGAGTGGTGAAAGAGCACAGCGGGAATCAGTGCTGAAAGATGATGGTAGAGCAAGAAAATTGAGCGGCAAACAAGAGCAAAGAAAATGCGCTTCCTTGTCTGGAAAGCTTTTAAGAAAAAGAATTGATAGCGAGTTGAAAAGGGCACGAAAACAGTTGGGAAATAATAAAAGAATGATTTTACCACAGCAGAAATTGCATGCATTCATTTGGAGGTAGCCACATTAGTGCTATGCGCCGCTGCTAAGGACAGAGTCGAGCTTCGAGTTCTACAAAAAGGGTCTTACATTTGGTTAGATGGCTGATGGATCTGCAGAATGAATAAGAATATAAGATATGCCGAAGTTCAGATTTCGGTACACAAGACTGCTGCATTTTGTAATGAAAAATATAGAGGAATTCGAGGTAGACAACTTCACGAGCTCGAATCACGAGCACGAACTTCAAAAGCTGTATTTTTTCTCTCTCAAACAAAACCCCAGCATAGTTTACATTGGATTTAGAATTTGCTTTACAACGAACTTAACTTTAACTCTGTGTATTCTTAACTGGATTTCAGAGCTTTCGGAATATAGGTTGTCAAATATCTCCCTTCCGCCTTTTTGTCTTTTGAGTTTCGCGGCTATGTATAAAGCGCTACCGAGCTCGTATCTGGCAAAACTCTACATCTTTGAAAGGTCTTGACATAACCTACAAAACGACGCTATGCATAATTAGTTTGGATATTGCGTTCAACAGTTATAGACGTGTAAACATGGAGTTCACTAACGCCGAAATTCGCGCTATTTTAAAGTTTTCCTGCGTTAAAGGCAAATCCGCTAGAGAAACGTTCCGTGAGATTAATGTTGTTAAAGGGGATAGTACTCTCTCACTTCGAACTGCGGACGAATGGTTTCGACGATTCAGAACGGATTGATAAGCCAGCCCACGGAAGACCTATGACGACGAATACCGATCAAAT
Organism: Bactrocera correcta; assembly: GCA_027475135.1. Taxonomy (NCBI): domain Eukaryota; kingdom Metazoa; phylum Arthropoda; class Insecta; order Diptera; family Tephritidae; genus Bactrocera; species Bactrocera correcta. The sequence continues at coordinate 4,564,086 of CM050322.1, forward strand.
CATGGAAAACATCGTGGTAGATCGGCAAATCATGGAACACATCGTGGTAGACGGGTATGTGGCATCTCGTGCATTGCTCAGAAGATGGAAGTTAGTCACGAAACCATTTTAAGCCATCTGCAGAAGGCTGGATACACAAAAAAGCTTGATATTTGGGTGCCGCATGATTTGACGCAAAAAAAACTTCTGGACCAAATCAACACCTGCGACATGCTGCTGAAATGGAACGAACTCGACCCATTTTTGAAGGGCATAGTGACTGGCGACGAAAAATTAATCACACACGACAATATTAAGTGAAAACGGTCGTGGTCGAAGGCCGGTAAATCGTCCCAAACAGTGACCAAGTCGGGATTGACGGCCAGGAACTCATTTTTGAAGCGAATGGTGACTGGAGACGAAAAATGAATCACATACGACAATATCAAGCGAAAACGGTCGTGGTCGAAGGCCGGTGAATCGTGCCAAACAGTGACCAAGTCGGGATTGATGGCCAGGAAGGTTTTGCTGTGTGTTTGGTGGGAACATTTGGACCGCTTGTAGCAGGCGATCGACCAAAAACGTTCAGAATTGGCCAACAGGAAGGGTGTAGTGTTCCAGCAGGACAACATCAGACCACATACTTCGTTGATGACTCGTCAAAAGCTACGGGAGCTCGGATGGGAGATTTTATTGTATCCACCTTATAGGCCGGATGTAGCGCCAAGTGTTTACCATCTGTTCCTGTCCATGGCGAACGCCCTTGCTGGTGTAAAGTTGAACTCAAAAGAGGCTTGTGAAAAGTGGCTGACCCAGTACTTCGCAAACAAGGAGGGGGGCTTCTACGAGAGGGGTATTCTGAAGTTGCCGTCTAGATGGAAACAGGCGCATATTTGAACTAAATCCGATCACTGTAACACTTCTTATAAAGCATTGAACAGAGAGCAAAAAAGCGGAAGGGAGATATTTGACAACCTAATAATAAGGTTTGAACTTGGCCACCACCGGGAAACTATTTTAACTTTGGAATCCCTTGTATCACTCTCTAAAAACACTAATATTTCGATTCGTGGATTCGAAAAATAGAGAAATTTAAATGTATTGGGCGAAGTTTGATCTAAGAAATCATGGGATTTTGGGCTTTTGAAGATATCGGTGCGAACGCATAAGTCGCTAATAGCAGGCGACCTTCAAGTTTGTATGAAATGATCATCTCAGTGTCTCTGCGTTCCTAAGGTATGAATGTAAAAGTAACGGCGGATGACTTTCAAGTTGATATGAGCAGATCTCAGCGTCTTTGCATTCTTACGGAACACCCGTTTTTTATTTTATTTATAAATACCCGTGCAAGCCTTGGTGTGTGTTCTTTGCACTCATCGCAAGACAACATCCTTGCTTTCACGGCGTCGGTAATTGCGCCAAACAATAGCAAGCAATTTCCCGTTCACACTTTATAGCGCTTCCCTACCGCTACCCCCGTTTACAATGCAAATGCAACACTGCAAGTGCACCTGACGCGCTGCGTCAATGTGTGTCCGGGCATTTGTGGCAGTGTGCGCCGCAACTTTTTCGCGCCTCATACATTTTTATTTCGCTTTACTTCACGCCACCGAAGGCTTTTGTTTTATTTAGCACTGCTCAGACACCACACGCCTCGCATTCCTTGCCGCATGCCACACATGCGTGCAGCATACGGGCGCTATCTGCAGTGGTGCGCTCGCTAGAAACCCGCAACTGCTTATCAGCTCCCCATGCGCTACTTATTTGTGGCAACAAATTGGTGTAGTCGTCTGTGTGGTTGTTGCTTCTGGCATTACTTTTATTGTTTTCTAAATTTTTGCCCACTAATGCGCTTGGAATGGCATGAAAGTTCGTGCTTGGGCGCAATAAATATCGCCGAAGCGTGTGTGTGTGTGTGTGTGTGTGAATAAGGTAGGGTTGCCACAAACCCGTGTTGGCATGTGTGACAAGTGAAAGGTGCAACAAATTGTAGCAACAGCATGCGTCGGTATTGTTTAAATTATTTGCAATAAAGAAAAGTGCAGGCATGTGGTCTCGCGCGCAGCATTCCTACCACCTAGGGTTCCACAAATTGTTAGGCGATCATAAATTTTCATTGTTATTTCTCCATTTACTTTGACGGAATTTAAAAATGGGAAATTTTCAATTGAGCGCATTGCAATTTGCTGTCAAGTAAACGGTTTAGAGAGGGTTAGAATTAAAATTGATCAGCTTTCTAACAAACACGCAACGAGCCGGTAAAAAAAGTGTAGAGAGTTTATTTATTTTGGCTTAAAAACATGTATTCTTCAAACAACGAGAAATTAAGGAAAACAGGTATGTTATTGAAAAATCTTAAAGACAACAGGTATATCGCAAAGTTTCAAATAACAGATTTTTTTAATAGAGACACCACAAAAGTAGACCGATAGGGGCAAATAGGACCGATAGGCAAACAACCTCATATATTTCCCGCACTTTTGACATTTCACCTCAGTAAGATTTGTCATTTCATTATGAAAAGATATACCACCCAACAACGAGTCGATTATTAATATTTAATACCGAAACTCGGAGTTTGTGGCCTCAAATTTAAAAGCTCTACGTCCAATTTGTGGTCGCCATAATCATCCTGACAGATCAACAATTGAGCGTCTAGTGGAAAAATTTGAATTCACAGGCACAGTAAAAAATGTTCTTGCGCCAATAAGATAAATAAATGCCCGTAGTGTAGATAATATTGCTTCCACTCTTCGCATCAGGCTTTCACACGTAGTTTTCAAGCGCTTAGCATCTCTGTGACGTCGTTGTGACGAATTTCGCGAAAAGATTTTGGGCAACATCTTACAAAATCAAATTGACGTAAGAACTGAAGCGGCATCGCCAACTCGTCGTACATTCGTGAATAGGGCTTAGCAGCAACTTGAAAATGATCCGGATTTTCATCAAAAAATCATCTTCAGCGATCAATTCTGGATGAATAGCTTTGTGAATAAGCAAAATATTCGTTATTGATTATGCAGCAATCCACACGTACTCTATGAGTCACCACTGCATTCCGAAAAAACTGTAGTTTGGTGCGGTTAATAGGGTCGTACTTCTTGCGGGCTGATCAAGACCGGCACGTTACTGTGAATAGGAATCGCTACCGCTTAATGATAACCGAATATTTTTGGACCGAAATGGAGGATATGGAACTGGAAAATGTGTGGTTTTAACAGACTGCGCAACAAGCCACACAGCGAATGTCGCAACCGATTGATTTAAGTCCAAGTTTGGTGAACGTGTTATCTCACGAAAGGGTCCAGTCAATTAGCCGCCTGGGTCGTGCAATTTGACGCCGTTAAACTATTTCCTGTGGGACTACGTCAATCTTATGATCCATGCCAACAACTTAGCGACGAATGATGAATTTCGTACGAATATCGAACATGCAAAAGATATCGAGTTCCATACATAATGGCATCGAATGTACTTTCACAAGAATAAAGAATTGGATTGATATCTACAAACTTTCGTAGCGCTCTTATTGAAAACGCGGTTAGAAGTTTCTCATACAAGGAATTGATTCAGATCGTTCAGCATACATGCCATATATATGTATATATACTAATATTATAAAGAGGAAAGATTTGTACCTATTTTTGTATGTTTGTATGTTTGTAATGAATAGGCTCAAAAAGTACTTTAAAAAATTCTTTCACCATTAGAATCCGACATTCTTCCAATTTGACATAGGCTACATTTCATTTTGAAAAAAAAATTAGGGATCCTTGGTAAAATTTGAACAATGTAATCGAGGGTGTAAAAAAATGAGTCTTAAAATGTCTTTCGTCGAATGCACTGAAGAAACGATTAGCGATAGAACAAAATAAAGTAAAACAATATTGAAGAACATCATAATGTCTACAAAGAACTCCGCGGTAGCATATGTCTAACTATTGTAGTTATGTCACTACAACAACTTTTTTCATTTTAAATATTAATTAAAATGCTAACCAAATTCAAACCATGCTATTTATGTCTTTATATTAATCCTTATCCAAATAAATTATTTTATGGTCAATACCATTTAACTACCTATAAAATAGTTTTTAAATTGGACTTTCCATTCAAAAGATATTACGAATTAAAAAATTCAAACAGTAAACAAAACCGTCATAGCGCCGTGGTTGTTGTTTGCGATGCAGTCTGAAAAGCGCGCCGGGCCAAGGAATGTAAAGTATGGAGAAGGTGCAAATTGAATTCTGTATGATGTTCGATTTGGCGGCTAACAGAGCCGATAGAATCAAAGTAAGGAATTCGACGTTGTCGCTGCTATTTAGCAGAATTAAGCACGTGCAGTGGCAAAAAGATATGTAAAACGACTGAATTCATTATTTATTACTGTTATTTTAATTTTTTGATTTTTATTATTTTTATTTTTTAATTTTTCATAATTAGTAATTTTATTTTATTTTATTTTTTTCGTAATTATTACTTTTACTTATAATATTTTTATACGCTAATTTTTAAAGAATATTATTATTATTATTATTTAATATATTTATTTAATAATTTATTATTTACTTATATGTAAAACGACTGAATTCATTATTTATTACTGTTATTTTAATTTTTTGATTATTATTATTTTTATTTTTTAATTTTTCAAAAGTGCCCGCCACTTAAACCATCAAAGAAATTGAACATAAATAGACTTACATACAAATATAACTGTGGGACTTTTTTTAATGCAAATAAAAATATTTGTGAAAAAAATTGTTTTATATCTAAATTTCCAAAAACAAATAATTGTCTACCCCGTGCGATGCCGGGACGGGCTGCTAGTGTTATAATAAGCCGACATCTCTGATTCCGACAAGTGAACATACATAAGTGACATCAAATTCAATTTCGATTTTTTCATAAAATTTTGAAATTAAAAATGATACTACTAAAAATATGCAAATGATGAATTCTTTAAATATATTTAACGTACTTAAAAAATACAAAATAATTTGTACACAAATACTCTGTACTCACCTTTAGGTTTTAGCGGAAAAAATTATTGCTCTCCTGCACTGATATTATTTGTTTGTTTATACGAACGACGTTGTTGGTTAATTAGAAAACGACGATAGACGAATAGCGAAAGAACGAACGCTTGATTTTATATTTTACGAAATATATTTTTTTAAATTAATATTAATGCACTACAACACTATTACGAAATATATTTAAACACAAATTAATTCACTGCAGCACTATATATGAAAATATACTACATATACATATGTACATAGTATATTCGATTTCAACTCACTTTGCTATTAAGAGCTCTAACAAGCATAAACATGTCAGAGCAAACACACACTATTTTATTTCACTTTACACACATTTTTTGCTTTTATCAGAACACTTGCAACTTTTCACTTAGCTTTTATTTAATTTGCACAACTCGCACTCAAGATTATTAATTAAAAAAAGATAATTCATAAAGCACTTTTACTAGAAATTTCTTACGCATTTATTACAAATTTACCCGCAACACGAACCGACGCGCAATTTAACCATTAACCGATCGCGAATGAAAAATTCCGATTAACTGACTGTGAGCAAATTTTTTTGAAGTGAGTGTGTAGACACGACAGCTACAGGTGATGCTGTTACGATTGTTGTAAGTGCAGAAGACGTTCGTTTTTTTTTCACCTTCCTTTGCTGCGATGCACAAGCAGCATAGCGAAGTGGTAATGCACTCGCTACATGACTACTACAATGCGGTAGTTGTTGCTTTTCGATGAAATGTTGGTTTGTTTACAAATGATTTGAGCGACTGAGTTGACAAATGAAAGAACTCGCATGCGATTTTTTATATACTTTGAAAAAATATCAAAATATTTATTTAATATAAAATTTAATAATATAATAAAAATATAAATAAATATATAAATTTGGCTATATTAAACAAAATGGAGACTTTGTTTTAAAAGTACTTTAACAAATTAAGAAAGGAAAAAATATTTATTAGGAACTTTAAATAATTTTCAATCCCTACTTCTTTAAATATTTTATCAAGGACTTATTTCTTACTTCTTTTGTATAAATTAAAAGATCATAAAACAATTGAAATTTATAAATAACAACAACAAACATAAGTCACTAAGTCACATTATCCGGCACCGAAAATTAAAATATGGAATAAAAATCGAGAATGCTGTTTGCTACATACTGCTAGTAGAGCAGGGTAAATAATTGTTGAAAATCACAATCAATCAATGCCTTGCGAAACAAAAATCTGGTTTACGAAAGCCAAACAACTTTTAAAAAACTTCAAAGTAACAAATAAGGAAGGACTAAGTTCGTGTGCAACCATGCATTTTATACTCAGGTAAATTGCAATAATCAAAGCCAGGAAAATTCTTTTTACAAGTGAAGCGTAGTATTCGCATGCAAAAATGTTAGATTTCTATAAATGCGTTTAATTCGTAAATAACAGAGATAGTCTGATTAATTTCAGTTGCTCGCACTGGGATTTCCCTGAAAGTGAGCTCAAAATATCATAAACTGTCATCAAAACTGTTGAAAATGTGTACGGAGCATGAGACTCAAGCTTAGTCCACTTTGAGTTATTACAGAAAAGCTGAAGCACAGACAAAAGCTTCACCATAACTCGACATCTTCTCCCTGTGTTGCCAGATCCTAGTCTTTTGTGCGAAAAATTTGCTACGTACTATCTCTGATCACAAAAGCAGCGAAAAAAGCGCACAAAGTTTGATAATTTTCAGATTTTTTTTTGTTTTGCTTGCGAAGAGCAAGCTGGAACTTACACAGACTGATCCTTAAATCTAGGTAAATTTGCAACCACAAATAAAGTGGTCATTGCATTGTAATAGCAGAAAGTTTCGGCTTTTTAGAAGCTCGAGACATCTTCGTGGACTTTAACGACTAAATTGATGTCTCCGAAAAGGTCGGAGCAAAGACTTTTGTGAATACAACAATAAATTGCAATCTTAAGGACAGTCTGTGCAAAAATTAGCAGTCTCGCTACACTAATGTGCCCAAAAAATAAGGTGACATTCGAATTTAAACTGCGCGCGTCGAAGGATTTGGAGAATATTTTTTTTTTTTTAGGTTGGTAGTACTGTCAGTAACATTTATGTCAAGTTTCATGTCAAAATATTCATTAGTGTTTGAGATACGTGTCGTTTTGTGAGCGGCTAAAAGAGAGTTTTTCGTCTTTTGCGATGTCGAAATTTGTTGAGCAAAGAATTTGCATTAAATTTTGTTTACGGAATCAGTTTTCTGCTGCGAATACATTGAGGCTAGAGCAGAAAGCCTTTGGTGATGAGGCTATGTCTAAAAAAATGTTTACAAGTGGTATAGTGAGTTCCAAGCCGGCCGTGAACGTGTCAAAGACGAAGAGCCTCCAGGGCGACCATCAACCTCAACCGACGTTCAACAAATCAAAGATTTGGTGTTGAAAAACCGTCGATTAACAATTAGAGACCTTGCTGATGAAGTTGGCATATCGAAGGGCTCAGCCAATACCATTTTGAAGGATGTCTTGGGCCTCAAGCACGTCAAATCTCGACTGGTACCGAAAACATTGAATTTTTTAGAAAAAAGGCGTCGCGTTGAAGTGTGTGAAACGATGCTTTCTGACTACCAGGGTGTCATGAAACACACAATAACTGGCGACGAGACTTGGATCTATGCTTACGACCCCGAAATAACCGATCAATCGAGCGAATATCGTGCCAAAAGAGAGCCGAGACCAAAAATATCGCGCCAAAGTCGCTCAAAAATCAAGGTAATGCTGACTGTTTTCTTCGATTATCGTGGTGTTGTGCAATATGAATTCCTTCCAACCGGTCAAACAGTCAACAAGGAATATTATTTGAACGTTATGCGTCGTTTGCGTAACGCTATCCGCCTAAAAAGGCCGGAATTGTAGAGAGACAATTTTTGGTTTTTACACCACGATAATGCACCATCCCATACTGCACTCGTAATTCGTGACCACTTCGCCAAAAACTCAACCCATATCCTTCTGCAACCGCCGTATTCATCTGATCTAGCGCAGGGCGACTTCTGCCTGTTCACCAAGCTCAAATGACCGCTCCGGGGACACCGTTTTTATACGATAGAAGAGATTCAAGCCGCAGCGAAGACGGAACTGAAGGCCATCCCGGAAAGTGACTACAACCAGTGTTTCGAAGATTGGAAAATCCGTTGGCATAAGTTCATTGCATCGGGAGGAGATTACTTTGAAAGGGATGCAATTGATTTGGAAGAATAAATAAAGAATTTTCAAAATAAATACAATGAATTTTATTTTTTTGGGCACAGCGGTACATTGAAACAATATAAAAGGGTGAGTCGCGGAGGTCTAAGAGATCGAAGTGGTAGTACATTGAAACAATATAAGAGGGTGAGTCGCGGAGGTCTAAGAGATCGAAGCGAAATATGGGTAAGTAATCCGAGCAAATTATACTAACTGGAAGGTAAATGAGAACCACTCAAAGGATACATTTGCAATAAGAGAGCTAGATTAGCAAGCCTACGGAATAGAAACAGCAATTTGTGAAAGTTGTTGAACACATTATTCGCTGCGATGAGCTCTGCGATGTGGAGAGTTACAGACAGCAGTGTAGGTACAAGTAGTAATTTTGGCAGACTTAAAGAAAATTTAAGTCCAAGTGTTATCTCAGAAAAGTTGCTGAAGTTCAGTTTGAAAGTCGGCAAAAGCAGGTCGCAGAATTCGTATGAAGAAAGTCGTCAATCTAGAAAAAACTAAAATTATAGTTCCTCCATAAATACAAGTTTGAAGAGATGTTTACTGGCTGGAGATTCAGTTTAGATGCAATTGAGATAAAAAAAGAAACAAATGATGTACTCTTTAATCTTAACTTAATGAAAATTTGTCACATTAAACATTTACTCAGCTCGTCAGCTTGACTTTTCCGCTTGTCTCGCTATATTTTGTTTCGCTGTGCTGCCAGCTCAGTACAGCGCTTTATTTTGCATATTGCATAATCCATTTCTTAAGCGCTTTCTCTTCTTTTATGACTCTTTTTTTTCGTTTCCGTTGAAGCGTCGCTGTATGGGCAACAACAATTTTAAGTGGCACTTCTCAGCAACTCAAGTCAAATCTACACTAACATCTTTCGCTGCTGTCTCCGCATCTTTAGCGAGCTCTTTTCATTATTTTGATTGCGAGTTTTTTTTTTGTATAAGTATGTTTCTGCTTTCTGCGGTTTAGCTGATTTATATGGACACATTAAAAATGTTGAAAATCGCAATCAAACAGAGGCGAACGCATACATACCATATATGAATATATGTATATATACATATCATCTACACGTGCCTCGAAAGAGTAGAAGAAATTGAATCTGAGAGTTTAAAGTGCAAAGCAGCGAAATGAAATGACATTAAATGAAATGAATTGAAATGAAAAAGTGTGCATGTGGAAGCGGAAGTTGTGGCTGGAAATGAAAATGAAATGCAAATGAGAAAATAATGGTGAAAGGCCAAAGGAGGTGGTTATTTGCAGCGAAAGCACGCACTTTGCCGACATAATCGTGCTATTAATAAGACTAACAATATACAAAGAAGATGAGTGAGAACAGCATACAAGCATATAAATAAGTACACACGACTGCAGTATAATTAAATGAGTTTTAAAGAGTCAAAGAGGCAATAAAAGCAGCTGTACGGAATGAAACCTCACAGAGGAGTGAGTAGATGTTAGTTTTTGGAAGTCTTTTTCGATATTCATTGGGACTTAATATGGAATTTGTTGGCTTTATTCTTTATAAGATCGAAGTAAATTTTAAAATCAGCCCCAAGTATTGGAACAACCTTCTAAAACGGGCTTCGAGCTTAGAAGAGCCAGCGAACCTAAACTAGAACTTTTTATCTACGAACCATTTTAACGGATATTATAATATCAATACAGCAGCTTAACTGTCAGCTAAAATGTCACATAATAAGGCCAGGGAGCGAATTAGCCAAACAAACCATAAGAAAATGCTAATTTCCGCTTCGAGTGTGAGAGTTACTGAAGTTAAAGATTGACTCAGTAGCCCTTAATCAGTGCTTAATTTTGCTTTGTTTACTCAGTCCACTTTTGTTCAAGAACTTACTGATTTCACAGCATTAGCCCACTAACAACTTAAGCCTTGAGAGTTGGTTCATCATAACCGGAAGCAATCCAAATTAACATCCAGGCTGTCCAAGAACAGCCAAGGTTCCAAGGTTGGATCTAGCTAAATGTAAACAAAAGGTAATTAACCATATAAAATGTAAACAAGAGAGTCATCGACTATTTGGGGTTACAAAATGTTCTGAACTTGGCTAAATATAAACAAAGGTTGTTGCCTTGACTAAATATAAACATAGTTAGTGGATTTTGCTAAATTTAAACAAAAGAGTCACTGACCCCATAAAAGGTAAACAAAGAGTCATGGATCTCAAATATAAACAAAGGTTGTTGACTTGGCTAAATGCAAACAAAGCTTTTGGACTTGGACGGTAAACAAAGGTTGTGAACTTGGCTAAAGGTGAACAAAAGGGTAATTGACCCTATAAAATGTAAACAAAGGTTGTTGACGTGGCTAAATGCAAATAAGTCCCTTGGACTTGATTAAAGGTAAACAAAGGTTGTGAACTTGGCTAAAGGTAAACAAAAGGGTCATTGACCCTATAAAATGTAAACAAAAGGGTCATCGACCCCAAATGTAAACAAATGTTGTTGACGTGGCTAAATTCAAATAAGTCTCTTGGACTTGATTAAAAGTAAACAAAGGTTGTGAACTTGGCTAAAGGTGAACAAAAGGGTAATTGACCCTATAAAATGTAAACAAAAGGGTCATCGGCCCCAAATGTAAACAAAGGTTGTTGACGTGGCTAAATGTAAACAAAGGTTGTGGACTTGGATCCGTATAATATAAGCAACGGGGTCATTGACTCCGGGAAATGTAAAAAAAACGATCATTAACCTTAAAATGTAAGCAAAAGAGCCACTAACCCTATAAAATGTAAACAAAAACGTCATTTTAAATTTTGTTACAAATATTTGAGTGTTTCGAAAAAAAAACTTTAACCACATATAGAATTTTTTTTTTTTATACAAATATTTGAAACATTTCAAACAATAAAAAATTTAAACACATAAAAAATCCTAACAAATTTAACAAAAGTTACTTTTTTCAATAATAATTTAGTTCATAAAAAAATTTATAAATGTAAAATGTAAAATTTATAAAAATAAATGTGAAATTTATAAATTTTTTTTTTTCGAAAATTTATTAAACATAATTTTTTTATGCTTTCACATTCATATCTCCTCACTAAATAACCAAAATGGAAAGAATTTTCATAGCTTTGTAAAATTTTTCCCTTAAATTAGACACGTTTGAGGTGTCAATTTCCTGTAAGATAAACATATTTCTTTCCTTGTCTAATTGCATTACGCGCACTTAGGCACAAACAATTTGCAACAAAAATTCGAACAAATGAAGCGCGTAATTCGATTTTGAAATCTTAAAGCGAAGCAGCAAACACAAAGGAACTCTTTAGCAAGTCAATCAAGTTCAATTTAGTGTGAAACGTTTTTAGAATCAAAATTTTAACGAAAATTGTCTAAAAACAATAAAGATTTCGCAGCAAACAATGCAACAAGGCAATCAAAGTTGAACAATAGCAATTGCATAAATCTCTAGCAGACATGGAAGCCAACTATACATAGATAACTCCTCCCACAACAAAAAATCAGAAAATAAAGTAAGTGAACGTTTAAATAAATAAACAGCAACAAAAACCACAAGCGCTTCGTTGGGAAATAACACATAAATTTGAAGAATGAAATCTTCCTAGTATTAGTGCGCTTAAATGCACACGTACGAGTACTGATGTGCCGTTATATGTGAGTGCGTGTGGGTGTACAGGCTACTCTCTACGTTATTTATAAATATTGTAGCTCTTCATATCATTTTATTATGTCATAGAAACGTGCGCAAGCCACTGTTGCATATAAATGGTTACACTGGAAAAAAATTTTGGCTAAAAGCGGATTTCAAATGGTTAACCATGGTAAACAATTTAGATCACATCGGCTTAAAGGTGGTACACTGCAGTCTGAAATTGAGACCATTTGTCCAAGAAGAGAACTTGATGACGTTATATGTCTATCTTGATGAGATATCCTCTCTTAATGAAGTCCTTTCGGCAATTTGTTTGAAGGTTTGACTTTGAAACACCAAAAAGCCATGTCGACAATAAATGCTTCGATGAAACCTTTCATTTGTAAACAGAAATCTGCACTCTGTATCGCGAAACTGACTATGTCAAGCTGATTGAAGAGCTATAGATTTTTAGCTAGCCTTATCTATGACTTATATATATCCCAGTCATCTCATGAAGGAAGAAAAAAGAAGATGCGGAAAGTGTTGTAGATAATCAAATCCAAGTCAATATAAAATATCACTTCAAAAGTCTACAGTTTGATTAACGATCCGAAGAACGCTATCCAAGCTAACAATAACTAAAGGAACGTGGCGCTGATTATAACCAAGACCCAACCAATAAACTTCACAAAGACTTGACAGCACTTTTCAACAGTCAAGAAACTTAAAACATATTCTAGCCAACTTTCAGTCCTCCAGGGTTTCTTAATTAATCTCATTATCGGGTTGGATCTCGAGTTCTTGAACATTCCAAAGGAACTCGTTTTACTAAAACCCGCATTCTTGCAAGAACTAACGGGTGATTTTTTTGAGGTTAGGATTTTCATGCAGTAGTATTTGACAGATCACGTGGGATGTCAGACATGGTGTCAAAGAGAAAGATGCTCAGTATGCTTTGACATTTCATCATGAATAGACTTACTAACGAGCAACGCTTGCAAATCATTGAATTTTATTACCAAAATCAGTGTTCGGTTCGAAATGTGTTTCGCGTCCGTGTCCGATGAGCGATGAGGCTCATTTCTGGTTGAATGGCTACGTAAATAAGCAAAATTGCCGCATTTGGGGTGAAGAGCAACCAGAAGCCGTTCAAGAACTGCCCATGCATCCCGAAAAATGCACTGTTTGGTGTGGTTTGTACGCTGGTGGAATCATTGGACCGTATTTTTTCAAAGATGCTGTTGGACGCAACGTTACGGTGAATGGCGATCGCTATCGTTCGATGCTAACAAACTTTTTGTTGCCAAAAATGGAAGAACTGAACTTGGTTGACATGTGGTTTCAACAAGATGGCGCTACATGCCACACAGCTCGCGATTCTATGGCCATTTTGAGGGAAAACTTCGGACAACAATTCATCTCAAGAAATGGACCCGTAAGTTGGCCACCAAGATCATGCGATTTAACGCCTTTAGACTATTTTTTGTGGGGCTACGTCAAGTCTAAAGTCTACAGAAATAAGCCAGCAACTATTCCAGCTTTGGAAGACAACATTTCCGAAGAAATTCGGGCTATTCCGGCCGAAATGCTCGAAAAAGTTGCCCAAAATTGGACTTTCCGAATGGACCACCTAAGACGCAGCCGCGGTCAACATTTAAATGAAATTATCTTCAAAAAGTAAATGTCATGAACCAATCTAACGTTTCAAATAAAGAACCGATGAGATTTTGCAAATTTTATGCGTTTTTTTTTTTAAAAAAGTTATCAAGCTCTTAAAAAATCACCCGTTATTAACAATCCAATAAACTTAAATATGGAATATAGACCGGATTCCTTTTTAGCATCACCTTCCCGGTTTGGTTACCAAATAAATATGCTTCCAACCTTCATACTCGTACAGGGGTGTGGAAAAATTTAATTTGTTTCAGGGAGCTTCGTTTGAAATATGATCAAATGTATTCAAACATCATAAAGATACAGCACAGCCAGTTCGTTCTAGGTTTTGATTTATTACAACAATAAAAACCTAGACGGAAACATTTGCCAATGCAAATGCCGGAACTTCAACTGAATCCAAAAGCTTGAGCCGCTGGTTTCTCATAAGTCATTGTTAAATACCATAGACTCAGTTACTTTGTGGGAACAGTTGAAATATTTGTCTCTAGTTTAAGACTTTTAAGCTTTAATACATCCAACCAGAAAATTGGTAATCCAAATTCCGAATATGCATAGCAGTTTACTGATTTCGAAAGCTCGATGAATAGATTTCGTTGGTTCTCCATAAGGTAATCCTATCAAAATTTTGCCAGTTGATGTGGAGCACTTATAACAACTGAGGTACTATTTGGATGAGGACTGGCTTGGACTCTAATACAGTGTTATCTATATAGGATTTGTTAGTAGACTTGACTTTTAGTCTCAAATAAAGAAAGATTATACCCTTGTCCCATAAAATATAGTAAAAACAAGCACTGATACTATTTGCGAAGGATTCTTGATTCTTTCACTTGTTTTACTCAACCCAAGGAACTACGGGGTTTTGAAATTAATCGATTAAGCAAAATTACTAACATGCTCGGAATGTTTCATTAGCAAAATAAGGGCTATTTTAGTTTCAGGATCAGTTAGGTATAACAGACAGCTCCGTCGTCTTTGTTCCTCTCTAATCTTCGATTAGGAAAACCAATTTCGCTGTAATTGTAGGTGTTCTGACTAGACACCGTCCAGTGGTTTCTAACGTGGTGCGGCTAAATATTTGCTCGGAAGATACTTTCCAAAGCCGTATGAGGGGAGTCAAGTATCATCTTCTCACTTTCTTTTTTCTAATCCGTCCTTTGCTGGACTGAAGTTGAAATAACTGGGCAGAGACATCTGCTTCAAACCTAGTGAACTGGCTGGGCTTGATATTAACTGGCTAAACAAATTTATGGCAAGCTCAAAACGCTTCGACGATCTTTGAGAATCTTGTGTTCCATTTTTAGGAGTTTTTGGGTAAAACAAATGAATACCATTCAGAGCTGTCCAAGTGAGATCCATTAATTAGGATCTACATTATGACGTAACATAGTTACCTAATCCTCTGATCATTAATACGCCGCAACCTAGTTTATTTAGGAAGGTAATGAAGATAGGATCACGCTGTTCAGTATCTCATTTTAACATTGCAAATCATCTCAATCTTGAGAATAACATACATATGTATGTTTCAAGGCTTCAAAGAAACTAACAAAGTACTGCCTAGTACCTCACATGGTTTCCGAATAGTCTCGAAATCAAAACTGTAGTAATTCCTGAACTTCTAATCTCACACGAAATTATTTTCCATCTCTCAGTGCAGAGTTATTCTACAAATTTACTACACCATGGCTCACCAATGCCATACGTGACTGCTGTGTAATCGAACAGGCATTCAGGTAGGTCGAAACTCACATCCAAGTTTAGATCGTTTTGAGTTTCATTTCTTCCATTCACTTTATTGCACTGAGTTTGCTTAGTGTTTTGTGTATATTTTCTCTTTTTCTCCTGTTATTTGACTATTTTCTAACGGTAATTGAACCATTGCTACTCGTATTTGCCAAAATCGTCGCTTTGTCTTAACAAGAAATGGAAAATGTACCTGAGTGGGTATACACTCTCTATTGTTTTTATTTTTCTTTTTCGGTTTTTATTTCACTATTTTGTGATTTTATTCTCGGCGTGCAAAAGTTGTGGCATCTGTGCGGGAGACGTTCCAATTTTTAAACGCACATAAATATATTATCGAATGAATTTTCGTACGTGTTCTAGTGCGGAAATTGCCGAAAATTGACAATAAAAGTATTTATCTCTCTGGAAATTTTTATTTGCTTTTGTTTTTTTCGTGTGCCGAAAGTACAAACATGATTGTGATGTGTCTAGTGGTGCATAAATTGTGACTTGGGGTTAGTTTGAAGCTTGAAAATTAAAATCTTTTTCAAATTGGAAGGAAATAGAATTTGCAGAGAATTTAGAAATTAATCCAAGTTATTCGTCTACGGTAAGATTGTGTGTTGCCACAGTTCTATAAAATAAATATTTTTGAAAGATTATAATATAATTAAAATTTAATTCAGTTACTATATGTAGGGACGAAAAAAATAAAATAAAAATCCATAGCTCTTTAAAGTAGAGTTGCCACCCTGCTGAAAATTATTTCTACAAGCTTTGGATGTATGTATTTGAAATTGACTAAAAAAATATGAGCGTAAATTTTATAAAAGCACGAATGTATGCAACTAATTTTCTAAAGATCTATTAAAGAGAGTTGCCACCCTCTTAAAAAATATTTTTCTAAAGATTATAAATTTCAACTAACTTAAAATATAGGTTTAAATTCTGTGAAAGCACCAATTAAAATAAATTAAAAAACTGTATTTTAGAGAGTCGCCACCCTTCTAAAAATATTTTTCTAGGCTCTAAACTTTTTTGAAATTTATTTCAAATAAAAGTGTAAATGATATGAAAATAGGAATAAAATTAGTTAAAATTCAATAGCTATGGCAAAGAGAGTTGCCACCCTTTAAAAGATTTTAAAAATTCTAAGTTTATTCAAAAATTTTTGTCAACTACACGTGCGAGTTATATAAAAGCACGGTTAAAAATAATTAAATTTAGAAAGCTTTGTAAAAGAGAGTTGCCAGTCTTCTAAAAATATTTTCCGTTTTTTAATTCTAGATTTATTTAAAATTTAATAAAAATACGCGTTTAAGTTGTAAGAAAGCACGAATACAAAATAATTAATTTGTTCGCAGCTCTGCAAAAGGTTGCCACACTTCGTCATAAGTCATTTATTATATGTGACCTGGTCTACGAAAAAGGAGCTTAGGTGTCAAAAAATCAATTTTTTTTTTTTAAATTTTTTTTTTAATTTTATTTTTTTTTATTTTTTGTTTTTGACACCTAAGCCCCCTTTTCGTAGACCAGGTCACATATAATTAATTACATTCAATAATAGAAGCTTAAAAATAAAATAATCCTTCTGTCGAAGCACTTAATTAGAATTTCAGACTTCCCAATGTTTTCTCTTCGACTGCTTATAACAACCGTTATTTTTATTTTTTTCATTGCTCAATAACATTCTGTTTAATTCTTCCACTTTATACCAATTTCTTGGGCTATTCTTCGCCTGCTTAACTGTATGTACTACGCTTAGAACCGTTGTGTAATCGCACGCCTCCTCTTTGTGGCAACACCGCCGACCACAATGCAATTTAACTCCAACCGAATTGCCGGTGGGCGCAAATAATTTGCTGAACAGTGTTAACCAAAATGGTAAATGATAAGCAGTTTGGCTTAGACCATATACAAATACTAACACACACACACACACACATGTACATACATACATATATTTATAGACACGTGGTCGAGCTTAGCGCGTAATAAATCGGTATTATTTTAATTGAGAGTGAACAAATGCAAATGTAGGATTGAGTATTGATAAGTAATCGATTGAGTACCACTAGACTAAGTGAAATCAGAATCAAGTAAGGAAGGGTTGGGTACGGGTGTTAGCAAATATTTTATGCACTCGCAATTTGAAAAGAATAATTGTCGGGAAATAACAGGGCATCCAAGTAGAGGTACTTTCTTCAATAGCCTGGTTTTGATGCTTAACTCGTCTTAAGCTGACACGTCATTTTCGTTCAGTATTGTTTGACATTTCATTATGGAAAGCTTTACGCCTAAATAACGTTTGCAAATTGTTCAACTTTATTACGAAAATTCGCATTCTGAAGAATGTGTTACCCGCCTTCCTCAACTTATGGTCAACATAATCGGCCTACTGAGCACACTATTCACACCAACATCACTCATATTGGGACGCATCACTCATAATTGGATAATATTCGACCGATTACGGAAGTCGCTCGACCTTCCCAAGCGACATCGCCTCGCTCCGGGCTCTCTTGACAAGTTTCAAGAAGATCCCACGTTTTCGAGTCAAATTTTGTTCAGCGCTGAGGCCCGTTTCTAGGTCAATGGGTATGTAAACAAGCAAAATGGCCGCATTTAGGACGAAAAGCAATCTGATTTGATTTGAGAGCTGCCATTTCATCAAGATAAAAACATCCGTTTAATTTGGTATGTGAGCCGGTGAAATAATCGATCCATATTTATTCAAAAATTATATCGGTGAGTACGTAACCGTCAATGGCAACCCTTACCGCGCCATGAAAAGGAATCTCGTGAACTCGGCGATATTTGGTTTTAACAAAGACGGCGCTACTTCCCACATATCACATCAATCAATGGATTTACTGAGAGAGCACGGTGAGCAAATAATTGAGCCTGTAGATTGGCCACCAAAATCCTATAGTATTACATTGTTAGACTTTTTCCTGGGGGAATATTTAAGTACTAAAGTCTATACGTACACTTCCGCTTCGATTCTGGTCTTGGATCAAAACATTTCGCATGTCGTTCGCCAGTTATAAGTCGAAATTTTTGAACGAGTCATCGAAAATTGGACTTATCGGATAGACCAACTGGAACGTAGTCGCGGCCAAAGTTTGAACGAAATCGTCAAAACAAACAAAGGCCAAGGAATGTTCTTTCGAAAGATAGTAAAGAATTACCATCAAATTTCAAGTGCCTGTGTTTTTTCTTTAATAAAGTAGGGAGCCTCGAAATGGATCATTTTTTATATAAGATTTTCATACCATAATGTGGGAATGTCAAGATAGTATTACGAGAGTACGAGGGCTGCTATATACATGTTTCTGGCCTAATAATGAAATTAGGAATATTTATCAACGAAAATGGTTTTATTGTTTTTCAAAATATTCTCCATCAAGATTTATACACTTTTGCATGCGCTCAAACCAATTTTCGAAGCACTTTTTCCACTCCGATTGAGACACCTCCAAAACATGGTTTTTGAATGCTTCAACAGCATCTTCTGGCGACGAAAATCGTTGACCACGCATTATTTTCTTGATGTGTGGGAATAAAAAGAAGTCATTGGGTGCCAAGTCAGAGCTGTACGGCGGATGACCCATCAATTCGACGTTTTGGCCGGTCAGAAAGGCGCTGGTTTGAGCCGATGTGTGAGAGCTCGCATTGTCATGGTGGTGTCATGGTGCACAATGATTCGTCTTCTCTTGTTCGTTTTTCGAATTTCTCCGAAGACTTCAGGCGGTGTACCACTCAGAATTGACCGTCCTACGTTGCTCAAGCGGAACAGTCGCCACATGACCAGTTTTGCCGAAGAAACAGGCGACCATTTGATTCGAAGTGCTTCTTCCCTGAACAACTTTCGTTGGATTTGGCAAGACCCACACGGTCGATTGCTGTTTTGTTTCGGGCTCATACGAATAGATCCATTATTTGTCACCTGTGACGATCTTATAAACGTCTTTTGAAGCACCGCACGATCCTTTTTTTGAGCGATTGTCAAATTGTGCGGGTCTTGCATTATCAGTTCACGTACGGCATCGATGTTTTCTGGCACAACGGCTGTTTTTGGACGACCTTCACGGAATTCGTCTTTGAGTGAGTGATTGAATTCGTTGTAACAGTTTTCACAGTGCTATAGGATGGTGCTTCATAGCCATACAAAGATTTTAGTTCATCGATGCACTATTGTCGTGATAATCCACATCGAAAGTTGTGAAAAATGATCGCACGAAAATGTTCACGAGTTAATTCCATTTTTTGGCCGAGATGAATTTTTTAATTCCCTGTAAATAAAACAATTCACGATTAAATGACAAAATGTTCTGAGTCAGATCCTCAGGTATTCTTCAAAAGGTGAGCTTTGCCACGCTCATTATCTCATAAGACACTTTTCTACTTTTCGGTTATAAAATGTAATTTCTCTAAGGTATTTAGTTACTGATTTATCGCGCTTTTAGTAATTTTTAACATAACCGTTATATAGACAGTGCGCGTGGTTAACATCTGATTTTACTCATTTGCAATAATTAACTAATTGAATGAAATTTAAAATAAATTCACCTTAATTCAAGCACGATTCCTTACCCTGAGCTCTTCATTCTCTTCACGCTTTAACGCTGTTGTGTACCCTCTCGTGGCATTACAAAGCAACTTATTTTAATATCAATTAAATTCTCGCACATTCAATTAAGTTTGCTGAAATTGCGCAAGACTGCAAGTTCTATTGACTGCGAATTTCTAAAAGTGCAATTTGCAACACAATTTGTCATTTATTCGTATTTCGTTTGTATGCAGCAAATTCGTAATTAAATTAATGCCACCCAACAAAGGTGAGCTAAGAGCGCGGAAGATAAGGCGGGGAGACGAGGAAGAAGATGCAAAGGAGTGCAAAAGTAGTACCTCGCACAATTTAGCGCTTATTCTACGGACAGTTGCAAATGCATAGAAAATGCCATGAGGGTGAACGAGAGAGCGATAAGAAGATGATAAGAGCATAGTGTTGCCATTGCGCTCAAAGGCTTAAATATTGAATTGCGAGCAGTCAGAGATAGGTGACAAGATATTTGGAGCACTCTAGTTGATTTGGTATATTTAATTAAGTAAAATATGCAATAATTTAGTAAATAAAATATATTAAGAAGGTGTAAATATTTATTTTCGATTTTTAACTACCGGCTATAAAAGTTCTTGACACGACGCAAGGAAACTGCAGAGCTAAACATTACACAAAAAATCTTTTCCAACCATTTAAATATGGCTAGATATAAGGTGAAAGCTCTATGAATGGGTACAAAACCAGCAGTGACCGAGAGAGGAAGAACTACTAGATGAAATTTCTCCATGCCCGAGGTTCTCAGGGCGGCCCAATGCTTCTCAACAATTTTTTGCAGATTTGTTTCTTTAACAATTCAAAAATCAGTTCACTCACATTCTATATCATCCCCGGGTACCTTCTCTTTCTATACCTCTATTTCTCACCCTGAACATGAGTTTGAGTTTGATTGAGGTATGCGTTGCGACCTTAGGTCTATTGTGCCCTCTCCTAACTCACAGGGACTCACTAAGCCCCAGCAAATCGATGAAATCTAGTTTTTTGCTGGTGTTGAGGCTAATAAACAAATTCGACCCCACTGACAGGAAATTCTTAAAGTAAGCTCTAGTTAAGATTTTCTGCTGATGGATTCGTGAAACTGCAATGTGGGATTCAAGTCTCGCTGTGCTACAGTAGTGGGACTAAATATTAGGTTGTCAAAAAAGGCTTGCGGTATTTTTATTGAATTTTCAATTGTTCATAAAATTGATTACAATAATGTGATACAAGTCAAATATGCGCCGTTTTGTTCGATGACGCGTTCCCAACGAGATGCCAACTTCATAATGCCTCTCTCATAGAAGCTCGCTTCCCTATTGGCAAAAAACTCGGTGAGCCAATTTTCACAGGACTCTCTTGTGGCCAACTTCCGACTACCAAGCGCGTTCGCCATGGACAGAAACAGGTGGTGATCACTTGGTGCAAGACCCGGACTATACGGTGGATGCAAAAGAACCTCCCATCCGAGCTCCCGGAGCTTCTGGCGCGTAACTAAAGATGTGTGTGGTCTGGCGTTGTCCTGATGGAAGACAATTCGGCCTCTGTTGATCAAAGATGGCCCCTTCTGCATGAGTGCTGCCTTCAAGCGGTCCAGTAGTTGGCAGTACAGGTCCGAATTGAGCGTTTGGCCACAGGTAGTGGAGTATTCCCTGTCAATCCCACCAAACACACAGAAGAACCTTCCTGGCCGTCAATCCAGGCTTGGCCACCATCTGGGCCGCTTCACCGCTTTTCGACCACGACCATTTGCGCCTTACGTTATCGCCAGTCACCATACGCTTCAAAAACGCGTCGATTTTGTTGCGATTCAGAAGCGATTCGCATGCGTCGATACGGTCAAAGATGTTTCTTTGCGTCAATTCGTGTGGCACCCATACATCGAGCTTCTTAGTGACTCCAAGCTTCTTCAAATGGTTTATAATGGTTTAATGACTCATGCCCAGCTCTTGACCGATGCTACGGCTCGTACTATGCCGGTCTCTTTCGTCCAATTCAGCGATTTTATCGCAATTTTCGACGACAGGCCTTCCGGAGCGTGGCGCATCTTCGACCACCTCTACGCCAGAATGAAAACGTTGAAACCATCGTTGTGCGGTGGAAATGGAAACTGTATCGGGTCCATAAACTACGCAAATTTTATTGGCGGCTTGAGATGCATCCACTCTACTCTCCTAGAACTAACAAAACGAGCCATTACGAAGCGCTTCTGAAATGAATAACACACAACACAAAGAAGACACGCCGAAACCAATTTTAATTCAAATTTTGGCACAGAAGTGTGAAAACGATACCAAGTAACGAAAAGCTCAAAAAACTGAGAGATAGAACGGCGTACTGATGGTGGTTTTGCGGTCTAATTTTGTTTTTATAATTGGTTTTTCAAATTAGTCCACAAGCAAATGTATTCAACCAATCTCTACACTTCTTTCTCTATCAGTCCACAGACTCCCATCTCACAGCCCACCTCATCCAACAAGCTTCATGTTTTAGGCTTCATATTTTATTAAAATTATTTTTTAATATCATTATGCTCCAATTAGTTGTTGTTTTTGATTTTGCTGTTGCTCTGTCATTGCTGCTGGCTTTCTGTTATAAACTGCTTATCGGCAAACAGCGGTGACAATCGTCTGCTGGCACTGCCACGTGCACACATGCGTGAATTATGGCGCCGATACGTAAGTGTGAGTGAATTAAGTCAAATCATAAGTATTTATCTCACATACATATATGTACGTATGTATATAAACATTTCCATACATATAAGTCGTATAAAAATTTATGTATTGGCATCTGCAAATTGGAGCGTCAGCGCTGGCGCTTGCAGTTAATTCCCTAAAGGCGCGGCTAATGGCGCTTAACAAAAGTCGTAACATTTTATATAACATGTACATATGTATGTATATTCCCCCACAGTAAAAAAGCGCAAATTAATGATATATTTATTTTTCACTCACACAGAGCACCTAAAACTAAGCGAGACAGATATAGGGTTATAGATATAAATATATGTGACCTGGTCTACGAAAAGGGGGCTTAGGTGTCAAAAAAAAAAAAAAAAAAAAAAAAAACAATAAATAAATAAAAAATTAAAATAAAAAAAAAACAAAAATTGAAAAAAAAATTGATTTTTCGACACCTAAGCCCCCTTCTTAGACCAGGTCACATATATACATAATCCAGATGATGAAACGCGTTCACTGTCTGTCCGTCCCTGTAAGCTGTAACTTGAGTCAAAATCAGGATATCGTGATGAAACTTGGTGTGCGAATTTTTTGGCAAAAAAAAGTTCGAGTTCGTAGATGAGCGAAATCGGATCACTGCCACGCCCAAAAAACGCTATAAACCGAAAACCTATAAAGTGCCATAACTAAGTACTAAAAAAAACCGAGATAAAACTGTAATTTGGTACAAGGGATCACAGTAGTAAGGAGCACCTCTGGGAAAAATAGTTTAAAAAGTAGGTAATAAGTTTAATGTACATATCACCTAAACTAATAAAGCTACAATAACCAAAGTCGGCCAGCAAAAATATTACAGGAACTCCTACCGATAATGTGAAATAGAAGAAATCGGAAGATAACACTGCTCACTTCCCATAAAACGGTGCTATTAAAACCTTCTAAAAACGCAATAAATCAATAACTAAATACGCCAGAGACATAAGATTTTACTCCCAAGATGATATGAGAGGTCTTTAAAGGAGCAGGTTAAAATTTGAACGATGGGTTTGGCATCGCCCACTTTTAAGTAAAACCACATATCTCAGGACCTTCTTGACCAATTTCAACCAAACTCGGTGCACAACATTCAACTAATATTCTCACTGCTTCACGGCTACTTTCTTTTTATCGAAAATATCGTTCAATGTGTGAAATATGTAATTGAAATACGGGAATAATCTTTCCCCGACTATGGTATGTCTCTGTGTCAAAAATGGGTTGAATCGTTGTATCAATACTTACCTTAGCCACCAACACAATGATTTTCGAACTTCCGCATCTAACGGCCAACATGTGAGTTATCTCTTTGATAAGGAGAGAGCGAGTTTTACTGTCAATAGTGTGCCTTTGTACCTAAACTGGATAAACTTGTTCGAAAACTTGACATAGAACCCATATAATATCCGTGTGACTTTACCCAATATGACTTGTGATGGTACCTTAATGAAACTCAGTGAACATTTTATGAATGTGGCACATTCATAGTATATAGTATTAACAAAAATAGATAAAATCGGACCGATATCACCCTCAACTGCCATATATTACATATGTATAATGATTTTCGTTTTTCTAACAAACCTTTTTTCGATTATATTGGTCAGTGTATGAGTTATATAGATATGTATATCAGTGAACTTCCATAACTCGACTTCTATAGCTCGAAGTTCTTCAAAACTCGAACTCTTGAATTGGCAAGAGAAGTCAAACTTCATACAGATTTCCTTTCATAACTCGAAGTCTCTTTAACTCGAAATTGCTTTCTGTATTATGGTCGTGCGAGTTAGGGAAGTTTAACTGTATACAGTACAATTTCAGAAGCTTAGGGCTATGATGCCATATATAACTGCTTCGATTCCGAAACCGTCAAGCAGAGGGGTTAGCATCTTAAGATACTTCCTTGGCTTTTTTTCTTGCAAACCGCAAGAATATTAAATGTTCAATTGCAGCCGAACTTAGCCCTTCCTTACTTGTGAATTTTTTTTATATTTAGCACACTTTCATTTAGAGAAATATACATATATACTGAGTCCAAAAAACAAGGTGACATTTGAATTTAAACTGCGCGCGTCGAAGGATTTGGAGAATTATTTTTTTTTTTTTAGGTTGGTAGTACTGTCAGTCACATATATGTCAAATTTCATGTCAAAATATTCATTAGTGTTTGAGATACGTGTCGTTTTGTGAGCGGCTAAAAGTGAGTTTTTCGTTTTTTGCGATGTCGAAATTTGTTGAGCAAAGAATTTGCATTCAATTTTGTTTACGGAATCAATTTTCTTCTGCGGATACGTTGAAGATGGTGATGCGGCTATGTCTAAAAAAAATGTTTACAAGTGGTATAGTGAATTCCAAGCCGGCCGTGAACGTGTCGAAGACGAAGAGCGTCCAGGGCGATCATAAACCTCAACCGACGAAGCTCACGTTCAACAAATCAAAGATTTGGTGTTGAAAAACCGTCGATTAACAATTAGAGACCTTGCTGATGAAGTTGGCATATCGAAAGGCTCAGCCAATACCATTTTGAAGTATGTTTTGGGCCTAAAGCACGTCAAATCTCGACTAGTACCGAAAAAATTGAATTTTTTGAAATAAAGGCGTCGCGTTGAAATGTGTGAAATGATGCTTTTCGTCTACCAGGGTGTCATGAAACGCATTATAACTGGCGATGAGACTTGGATCTATGCTTACGACCCCGAAACAACCGATCAATCGAGCGAATATCGTGCCAAAAGAGAGCCGAGACAAAAAAAAATTGCGCCAAAGTCGCTCAAAAATCAAGGTCATGTTGACTGTTTTCTGCGGTGAGAGTGGTGTTGTGCATTATGAATTCCTTCCAAATGGTCAAACAGTCAACAAGGAATATTATTTGAACGTTATGCGTTATGCGTTTGCGTAACGCTATCCGCCTAAAAAGGCCAGAATTGTGGAAAGACAATTCTTGGCTTTTACACCACGATAATGCACCATCCCTGCTCTCGTAATTCGTGATCATTTCGCCAAAAACTCAACCCACGTCGTTCCGCAACCACCGTATTTACCTGATCTAGCGCCGTGCGGCTTCTGGCTGTTCACCAAGCTCAAAAGACAGCTCCGGGGACACCGTTTTTATACGATAGAGGAGATTCAAGCCGCCGCGAATACGGAACTGAAGGCCATCCCGGAAAGTGACTACAACCAGTGTTTCGAAGATTGGAAAATCCGTTGGCATAAGTGCATTGCATCGGGAGGGGATGACTTTGCAGAGGATGAAATTGATTTGGAAGAATAAATAAAGAATTTTCAAAATAAATACAATGTCACCTTATTTTTTGGGCACGGTAGTATATTCGTTTGATTTATGAATTATTTAACTTTTATTATTTAAATTATTGAGACATAAAACTATCCTATCTTTTAAGTTGAATCAAATTGGATACAGTGTGCTAAATTTTACTAAAATCTGTTCAGTAGATTAAGAGTTTCCTCTGGACAAAACGTGATAAGTAGTTTTCTCATAACATATTGTCACAGAATATAATAGCTCTGTACACCCAACGGCTTTTTAAAACCTAAAACTTGTCGCTATAGATATATAAATGTCGACGAGCCGAGTTAAAATCCGGGCGACCTTCTGTCCGTTCGTCTGCCCCTGCAAGCAATAACTGAACAAAACATTGAGATTTGTGATTTGATTAAGAGCGCAATCGCACCACTGCCCTGCCTACAAAATACAATGTATCGAAAACCAAACGTAGTTATAATCTAAATCTCTTTAAACTGAAAAGAAAATCTAAAAACCTAAAATAAATTACTTTTTCAATTATTTCATCCATATATCTTTGAGTATCAATATCCGTGCATCTACGTCAAACTACATTGCGCTTGAGCCGCAGCACAACGCATTCGCGAAGACGCCGACTGCGCTCATAAATTCCACACTAATTACATCCACGAAGTACAGTTAAATCATGCGCTTATCCCTTATCGCATCGTAAACATTGAAGTAGGCATGTAATAAATAATTTCCTTCCGCTGCGAAAGATTATTGTTTTGCTCAATGCATAAATTATACAAATTCTCATTAGGTTTACAAGTTAGCTCCACCATGAGAAAAATGAGAGAGAAAAAGAGCGAAATGTAGGCCGATGTGAGTACATATGACTAAAATCAATGTTAAGTTCAGTGAGAGTATGAGAAAGGGTTCATAGTTAAAAAATATAAATCAACTAAGAATGGTTAAAGATTATTGGGAGAGAGAGAGAGAGAGAGAGAGAGAACATAAAGAAAAATGTATGGGCCGCACTTTATAATGTAACTCTTAAAGGAAGACAAAGTGTAAAGGTAATGTAATGCTCGTCGAAGAAAGAAGGTAGCATAATTAGTTGAAGGCTTGGAAGTCCCTACTCATTACCAACTATTGCCGAAGAAACTAGGCTGCTACAGTAAACTTGATTACCAAAGACTTATTTACATGATAGAATATAAAAGCGCCATTCCTAAAAAACCGTGAAATCTATTTAGTGCCTGTAATCAAATACTTTCGAGAGCTAAGTTACGGTTAGTTGGGATCCAACGGCAGTAGATCCACTAAGTCACTCTCGATAACTACTGAAAAAGCTATTTTTGGAGGGATATAAACGATAAGCCTTGCGGAAATGAGGTGCGGGAACATAGACAATACAAATCAGAGAATAGATTCTTTGCGATTCGGGTCTACGTGACCCCAAAGGAGCCGGTTTTTAATCAAACGAAGGTCAACTCGACAGCATTGTTCATGTTGTTTCAGTAAAACTTTCTGCCACTACAACAAGAATTATTGCGAATGTTTAGATCCTAGTTCCTTGGTAGCCATCCTTATCGAATTTCCCATAAGTTGACCCAACATTTCAGCTTGTCCTACGAGAATATATCCCAAACCGCGAAAGCTTTCTTATACGTTGATTATGTTTATTTTATTGGACTTTTTGTTTATGTGACTTGTATTATGGCGCGATCCGTAATTTTTTTCAGCTGAAAGTATTAAAGTAATCCCCAAAACTCGCACGAGTTTACTCACGTAAAATATCAAGCTTTTGAAATAGACAGCAACGGCCTGACGGTAGTGTGAATTTTGTTGATATCATCGGACCAGATTTTCCCGAACTTCAGTGATCCTTAATTTATCCAGACAGAAGATACAAGGTGTGGTGAAATATACTGATAAAAGACTTTTCGCTTCTTTGTAACAGCGAGGTGGAACCAAGAGTTCAGTTTGTACTTTTACGGCAGTTCCTACACCACTAAACCCACGTCTGATGTTACGACAATTCTCAATATTTAAAGATACTCGTAATTCCTGTTATTTTTCAACTATGTAAAGTTATCCGCATTTGAACTGCACGTGTCTCAAATTGTATCGCAGCCATATTCCTTCAAAAAATTCATCGCGTACTCAATTATGCCCTCCCACACTCACTACAACTTTCCTTCGTCATACTTATATTTTTGACATTTTTACTTTACCTTACGGATTTTTCTCGGAAAAATCTTCCGCTGCTTTTGGCTCAATCGAATTTTCAATATCGGCAAATTAAGATCAACGCGCCGTGGAAATTAAATTAAATGTGAAACAAACGGCGCTGCCTTCCTGGTGCTGCTGTTGCTGTCACAACGGCTCAGCGGCACAGCGCCTAAAAGCCAGCTAAAAGTATGTACAAACGCCGCATCGTAACAACGGCCGTTATTATGTGACCGGAAACGAAAGGCGCTTCCAGCGTGCAAACGCTATCGATGACTTTTTGAAGGGGAATTTATTTCGCTTTTTTCATGTCTTTCCTGCGCTGCGGACATGCCGTGCCAGCAACGACGAGTCGGCAAATGAAATGGAAGTAATGTGATATCATTAATCATTTCATTAATCATTTTTAATATTTCGGTCACAGGCGCATTATGAACGGCCGCACGGCAGAGCGCTCTGCCCACGTCAGCTGTTTCCAATTTTACGCGCTGCCATGGCCTATAATTCGGTTAGTAGGCAGCAAGTGCGGGCGCTTTTAATGGACAACTTTCGATGATACAGGTTATTACCGTAGTACGACAAGTATTGTTAATGCTGTTTCGTGGGTGACGGCGTTCAAATTATATTGATTTATATGATAGCTTGCTGGCTGCGAGACCGTTGAGTGGTTTCGAAAGCCGTGTATATTGCGTCAATATATGGTTGCAGCTTAATTGTGTTATTTTCTCAAGAAAAATTACGTTTCTATATTTAGCTTTCCGGAAGGAAGCAACGGTGCGTTGAGCCTTAAGTAGGTTAATTGTTATGAGAGAACTTTGCAGCCTAAAGAAGCTAAGCAAGGCATTTCGGACATCACTTTGATGAGTTCGATACACAAAGCGTATCTTATGAGACCGTTAAGTGCTGGTCATGAAACTGTGGTTCCCAGGAGGGGGTGAGCTTACGTTTTGTCACGCCGAATTTGACTAAAAAAACACATCTTAACAATGGCAACAGCTTTCTGCTTTAAAAATAGTAAAAAAATCAAAAATATTGATCTGATCCAAAAATGCAATGCAAAACTATCTCTCCTAGTATCAATCGAGGTTATAGACACTAGTCAAGTATAGTTTTCATAAGCTTTGCAGAGACTTCACCTTAAAATTTTGCCGTTAAAAACCAAGCCTGGATTCGATGCCAGGGGTACGCCGCTGACATTGTCTTAATGGAGCGACATAGTTCAAAGGAGCTTAAGTCTAGCAAAGGGATGGTGCAATACGGTTGGGTTAAATATCAGCCCTTTAAAAACAATCGTTGTTTCTTTTAGAAAGCAAAGCTCTCTTCCGGGCTTAAGGTCCTTAACATTCCGTGGCATTGTATTGCAGGTAACTAAAGAGTTCAAATTCCTTGGCCTCACATTACACTCAAGCTTACGTTGGAGTTGGTATGTGGGTTTCAAACTGCCCAAAGCCACCAAGGCACTCATGATATGCAGACTCCTAACCGGCAGTTATTGGGCTGCAAACCAGGTATCATGGGAAGGATGCATACCATGATCGTAAAGCTTATTGACTCTTACGGAGCGGTTGCTTGGGTATCTTGAGCAACGCAGTCTTCGGTAGGCCTTTAACTATAGCTATTCATAGTAACCCTCGCAGTAAGGCAGAGTGGAACGATTCAACCCTCAACCTACTACTGACGGGCAGCGCTATCCAGTGGTACACTGGCGACTCGAAAACAAAGGAAAACATTGGATCAGGCATTTCGGGACCGCCTACAAAACTATCCATACCCATGGGACCGAGCTCCTTTCAAGCAAAAGTCTTTGCTATATTCAGTGAGATAACCGACGAACTAGCCCGCACTGCGGCAAATTCCAGGATGATGGAGCCAGAGTCATACATTACTGTGGGTACACACACTATTGGATTGCCCATCAATTTGCGGAAACAGGCTCAAGACTGTAGATTCCATCTACATGGAGAGTTATCACATCACCACAGTCACACCCAGCAAGTTCTTGCAATTGTTCAGGATGGTGTACCTTTGTGAATATAACGTGATATACGTATAGAGAAGGGCGCAATAGACTAAAGGTTGCAGTGCAAACCTCAATTTCCCTATCGCCAGCTTTTTATGAGCGATATTCCAGATTTGATATCAAATTAGAATATAAATGTGAACACCGAACCTGAGTAGGAAGTCGGATGTTATCATGCAGTCTAAGTAGACTTATTCAGAGAAGTCTAAAGTGAAATCTAGAAAGATCATCCTGAAAAGAAGTTAGGGTAGGTTTAAAGGCCAATCTTTTTACATATGCCAACAAGGATCTATCTCGGAGAGCTTAAAAGGCTGGTCCATTGGATTAACTAAAACTATATATCAAAATATATGACGACTCTCCGAAACGATAAAAGGCTTTAAGCCTATCACACATTTTGTGAGCTGGCTATTATCAATTCTCGTTATGCTGCTTGATTCGCTGAAAGTAAGACTGCCGAGATGTCTAAACCTCAGTAGTACGAAACCTGGACAGTGGAGAAAAAATGCTTAGATTCGAAAAGATTTTTAGCTTTTTGATAAAATCCATTAAGAGCTCTTACTATTGCGACAAGGTAAACATTCTTCTAAGTAGTATTTCCAGGAACTCTGCTTCCCCAAAACTGACCGATCCAGCAAAAAAATCACGCGAAAATTTAATACGAAACAAAATAGGTGTGTTCTTTAAACTCTAACACGGAAATAATTTCTGAGCCGGAGAAAGATTGTCTTATGTTTAGATTAGCTAGAAAAACAAAAAACTTTCAGTTGAATATAAAACGTCAGTGATAACTGAGAAGAGCCGTTAAATCAGACAATCGTATACCTAATCTGATAGTAAGGAACTAAGTATATAGAAATATTTATATATTATATATACTTTTTTTACATACGTAGGATTACGAGCAGCAAGACGAAATATATCCAGTCACAAAACAAACAATCAACGCACTCGCGATTTGACTCCTACGTCATAACTTCGTGGTCATAGATAATTTCGCCAATCTTGGAACCAGCTCTAACACCTACAACAACGTCCACATCAAAATCCAACGCAAAATCGCAGTAGATAGAGCGATGAGCTTTACGCTATATATACGACGACATTTACCTACGAGGTATGACAATTAAGTAATGAGACTGATTCCATAAAAACCATAAATTTGAAAATTATTCTACAACTCTGCCATCCCCTTCAGGGGACTACCCCTTGGGCAGCTATACAGCGATTCCAGCACGTTTTCGATGCTTCGTAACATTTCTGGAATGCTTCGACTGGGCTGTCCGCGAGTACCCTCGCCACGGCCGCTTGGATGTCCGTAATCGACTCAAAATGGGTTCCTTTGACCACCGATTTTGCTTTAGGAAACAAAAAAAGTCACAGGATATGTCACAGGAATAAGGCGGCTGTTGCAACACGGCGATCCCTTTAGAGGCCAAATACTGGGACACGCTGAGGGTGGTGTGGCACGGCGCGTTGTCGTGATGAAGGATCCAGTTACGAGCGATGTCTGGGTGCACCCTGTTGACTCGTTTTCGCAATCTTTCGATTACTTGTCAATAGTAGATTTGATTCACAGTCTTCCCCAGTGGAACGAATTCTTTGTGGACAATTCCACGGCTATCAAAAAAGGCAATAATCATCGTTTTGGAAAAACCAGCTCTCATCGCCTGTAATAACTCGATCAAGCAGCATTTTAGCGTACGTTTCCGAAGTTGTTTCGCCCAATCTGGCGCAAAATTGTATCGCGACGGGTTGTTCTTGGTTTCCTTTTTTCCATTTTCGTGACGACCACTACAAACACACGTCCACTCAATTTGACGCAGCAGGCGAACTAAACAAGCTACAGGGATGGTACATATATCAACGGTAAGGGGAAGGATGCCGGAAAAAGAGAAAGGCAATTTCAAGGTCACAGGTTTAACACAAGCGCGGCAATAAAATCAGTCTCATTACTTAATTGTCAAACCTCGTAATTCAGCGAATTAGGAGACCCTCGCTGGCTAAGTCATTTCGCCCGAATGGATGAAAACACTCCAGTTTTTAGAGTATTCCACCCAGTATCTGCCGAGTAGGAAAAGAAAGACCTTCACTTCGTTGGAAAGACCAGGTCGAGTAGAACCTTTCCACACTTGGAATCTCTAATTGATGCCAAACGGCGAAAAAGTATTAAATTATTAAAAATCAAATTTATTATATCAGAGTAAATAGCTTGCTTTGGACAGTAATTTCTCGCAAAATGAGTGAGATAATTACAAACATATTGACATGGTGTAAACGAGTAGCCAAAATCCGGGTTAGAAGCTCATATTTTGAAAAAAAAAACTCTTATTTTCCTCTCACTTGTTATGAATAAAACAGGATAAACCTTTGGTAAAAGTTTAGGGGTCGAAGTTCAACGTTTAAGAACTATGGTTCTCAAAAGCTTACTTCCAACACTCATTTCAATTACTACAATAATTCCGCATTATCTCTCTAACATGCTTTGCTCACGAAGCTCGAAGATATCTGAAAACAACAAACTTTATAAACATATGGTTTGGGAAACCAACACATACATATAACATTTACGGTCAACCCCAAAAGATCAAAAACCCCAAAATCAGCATTCTGAAATATGTTCCGGACCAAAAAAAAATCTGTAAACAACGTGACGTGTCAAAAATAATTTCTCCGAAAAATGCTGATAAACAACGCCGATGCGCTTCAAATTCCAATAAAAAGCGCATCTGGCAAAATTTGAGGTTCCAGGTATTACGATAGACACAATGCGAAATATACACACAAGACTACAAAATTTATTTTTAAACAATGTCATTGTTGTTTTCCGTTTTATTATTTTTATATCGCTAACGATTGATTTTGGTCGAGCATACGAGTAGTTGTTGTTATTGCTGCTGATGATCTCGATGTCGGCGCTGACACGTTGGTGGCCTGTCACCGCTTGGTACCCAGCCGAAAAGCCAGACTCAAAGCGATAAGACGCGCGCGACAGCATCACAGCACAAACCGTGTGCAAGCAGCTGCGGGCTGCAGTGCAAAGGGTAAGCAAGAGCATGCTAATGCTGCGCTGAGCCGAGCATGTTCTTAATGAGCCGTAGCAACACATATCCACATGCAAGTGTTGGTGTGATAGCGTCCAAAGTCGAACGTGTTAATTATTCCCAAAGGATGCTGTGGCAGGCGACAATGCGGTACCGCGTACGGTTCATTGTTGTGGTTGTTGTTGCTGATGAAGACAGTCGTGTATGTATGTGTTTATATGTTGTGAAGTGAAGTATTTCGTCAAAATTGACAGTTTCTGAGCAAAACAAATCAATGATAAACAAATGCATAGGAAGTGCCAATAATGAGGCCAACAACAACAAGCGCGCGTATTGTTGGCATTGATTGGAAAAATATATTAATTATGTTTTGTTGTTTTAGTATGATTTTATGGTCAATTTAGAATGAAAATAAAAATTCCAAAAATGATATTAATGTTGTGTAGAGCAGTGATAAGGCGATTGACAGCGCTGCCAGATATTTGACAAAATATATGTTATATTGGTTCGAAATTTTATCGCTACTTTAGACAATAATTCTAAACAAATTTCGTGAAAATGTAGCATCTAAAGAAAAAGTTTTCCATACAAGAACTGGATTTTGCTCGATCAATTTATAAGGCGGCTATATACTATACTATCCGATCTGTACACTTACTTCGAAAATTGCAACCTTGCCTTAGACCGTAATCCATACCAAATTTCGTGTAAATATACGGTCAAAAGAAAAAGTTTACCACATAAGCTCTTGATTCAGATCGTACAGTTTGTATGGCAGCTATATGCTATAGTTGTCCGATATCGGCGGTTCCAACAAATCAGCAGCTGCTTAGAGAGAAAAGAACTTGTGCAAAATTTCAAGACAAAAACTTAAAAACTAAAGCACTTTTTCGCAGTATATACGCGGGAACTTATGGACCTGGCTCCTCGACTCAGCTCGTACCGCTGTCCATTTGTATATTTATATACTTTATATACTCTCTGAGATTTTTTTCGGTCTTCTAAACATCTTGCCAAACTTAATATACCCTGATCAGTGTATGAAGTTATCAAGAAAATTAAAAAATCTGGCAACTTCATCACATAGTACTAGGTTGTGGGTGACTGCAAGACTGCGACTGCGCTTACGATCTACATTTATGCCATTGGCGATATTGATTGACCATCGAGCGTAGATAAAAATGCGCCAACTGATTGATCTTATTTTTCAGTTCGAACTGCCGCACGGAGCAGCATTGAATCTCAGACAGAGAATATAATTTAAAAACAACAAACGCAGCGCGAAAACACGGCATTACCATTGCAACACGCAAAGTGGCAAGTGCCAACGCGGATATTTCACAGAAAAAATATATAAAAAAAATAAATTTTATTCGACCAAAATGGATTTCTTTGCCGCTGGCGGCTTTCAGCAACTTTTCAGCGATTTAAATGACACGCAGCTGCACGAAAACTGGACGGATACCGACGCAGACATGGAAAGTGGCACCCCGATTTACAGTTACAATTGCTGTGCACAGCAGTCTGCTGATAATAGCCTGCGACTCAGCTGCGCGGATGATCCTTACGTGTTTGCTGCAACGCCGTGTGAAGAAACGCTCGTGGAATTGCAAGTGGGTTGGGATGAAAGCGAAATGGCAACTACATATAATACACATAAGGAGCAAGACTTGCACACAGACTACACAGAAAGCAAAGGAAACAACGAGCAACAGTTGCAGCTTACGCTCGATCGGCTGCTCAGCACGCCACCTGATGTGTTAATGCACGACAGTACATGCGATTTACCTGCAGCACTGACAAACTACGAAACTTTAACAACACAGAGTTGCAGTGAAACGGAATACCACAACAACAGCTGCATATACGAGACGCCAAGCAGTCCCGCTAGCTTAGATTCCACAATTGTGGTAGAGTTTGAGACGGCTGCCTTCATCACGCGCGAAATGGCTGAGTGGGAGGAGAAATTCTTGGACAACTATATCGAGATACCCGAGCTAATCGACTTTCTACCCGAGAAGACGCCACTTTGTACCGATACCTGCGACCACTTTCTGCACGAGAGCTCTAAAAATCTCAAACTGCATCGCAAAACTAGAACTACAAAGCGCAGCAATGAGTCCAGCAGCCAAGATGAACGCACTGCCGCTGGTTTTCCTTGCACTTTTGGCGCATGCGATAAGGTTTATGCGAAGCCTGCACACCTCAAGGCACATCTGCGTCGGCATATGGGCGAAAAGCCCTACACCTGCGATTGGCCTGCTTGTAGCTGGAAGTTTTCACGTTCCGATGAGTTGGCACGCCATCGGCGTTCGCATTCGGGTGTGAAGCCCTACAAGTGCAGCTATTGTTTGAAATGTTTTGCGCGCTCCGATCACCTGACGAAGCATCGCAAGGTGCACGAGCGTCGTTTGCTGGCGGCGAGTAAGGCAGGCAAGGCGATCGATGGTGTGTTGCCGCATAGTGTGTTAACGGTGCGACCGGGACGTAAGCGTAAGAATCAGTTATAACATGAGGGATGACAGAGAATGTCGGGCAGGTGATAAATATTATTTTTTAAGGGTGTGTGGTTATTAAAAAAGTAGTGTTAAATATAAGTATTTTATAAAATCGTTTTTTATTGTGTAGTGAATGATTCGAGTGGCCGGACTCCATAACTATACATATGTATATATAGACGATCTCTACAAATGAGTCTTGAAAGAAAGTCATAGTATCGGCTCAGCAATTTCAAGTGTACTAGGCTCTGAATATGCGTGGATCTAAGCTCCTTCCTTTAATACTTCTTAATAAATGTGATACGAATGGAGGCTTCGTAGACAACTAATAAAATATAGCAGGTTTAGCAATTTCGGTTTTCAAGAAGGCTATTGAGAGATAATGTCTGCAGAAAGGTTCAACTTTTCAAAAGTTGTTCAGGCAAAGCCGCGAGAAGTTCTCTAACTACGAATAAAATGGTGATCTCCTCTTTCTGAACAATGGTATTTAAATTTTTTTTTAGTTTGGCGTTCGACTAAGATACTGAATAATTCGCCTAGTCTTAAGCACTATATTTCTCTAAACTTAGATCTTCAAAAAAACAATTTCAGCTGTAGCTCAAGGTATAAGGTCAGTTGACCAAGTAGAACGGATAACTGAATTGTTCCGAGCTTCGGTTACCACAAATGATATTTTTGATTCATGTAAGTCTATTTTGAGCGAGCTGAAAGACAACCACTTTGAGGATTTTTGGTAGGTAGAAGTTACCAGGATTTCTTCTTTTGGGATCCTCTAAATTTTACCATAATTATGGTTAATAACCCAATAGAGATATTTAAATCTCAAAATAAACTCAGCCATGGATATTTAAACAAATTTTTGAATACTCATTCCAGAGCTCACGATTTCGTGAGATAACACCAAACTTTATTTTCAATAAATTGATTGAGACGTTCGTTGTGTGGCGCCGTCCTGTTGGAACCACATATTGTCCAAGTCCATATCATCCGATTCGGTCCAAAAATATTCGGTTATCATTGAGCGGTAGCGATTCGCATTCACGGTAACGTGCCGGTCTTGATCATCATGGCAGAAGTACGGCCCAATGACGCCGACGGCTCGCACCAAATCATAATTTTTTCGGAATGCAGTGGTGACTCAGGGAGTACGTGTGGATTGCCGTTTCAGCAATAATGCATATTTTGCTTATTAACGTTGACATTCAGCCCGATCGCTGAGGAGGATTTTTCGATGGAAAACGGGTCGATTTTAACGACCATAAATTGGACCTAGTGCTCTAAAAGTGTAGTCCACTGATTCTAAATTTCAGTAGTAAATTAAAGTAGCTTCGATACGTTATTGGATCGTACATCTTTCCATTATGAAATTACAAACCTTACTGAAGAGAAATGTTAAAAGAACGGGAAAAAAATATGACTGCCGGAAAGCCATTCCGAATTAAATGAAAACTGATCTTCTACTATTCACAGTGCTGGCGGTTTATAAATTGGTGTCAGGAAATATGAACCCATAGAACTGAATTTTGATACTATCGATACGTGAAATATATTAAAATATCTACGAAGTGTCACGGATATCCCGTCCATCGCCGTAAATCGGTATTTAAGAGCTCTAGAGCACTATGAAGCTGCAATGCAATTATGTGTTGGTTCAAATACGACAGGAAATCTATGCGTAAGAATGTAATTCAAGTATATCTTCAACTTATTCAAAGTATTTTATCAAAATATTTGAAAACTTTGAGATTCAAAGTAACCGATGTGACACACACGTTCCAACGGCAAACAAAATCACAGTTTCCACAGTCAAATTAGCTAAATTAAGTAAAGCACTAGATAGGTGACTCCAGTAAATAAGCACAGAGAAACTAGAAATACACATCCAGCACAATTTGTGTGCGTAAACAGGACGCACACACGCACGAGCTCAGTGAAAGTCTTCATACAATCTTAAACCAAGAGGTAAACTGCACACATTGAATGAAAATGTCAACAGATTTTGAAAATTTTTTACAAATTCAACAAATATATTGAATATACGACATAACAATGACAGTCAACAACAATAACAACGGGAAACAGCTGCCGCAACCACACCTTGCAACAGCTGCGGGCGTCCCAAATGAAGTTGGCTGGGTGGACTAAATAGATATACGAGTATGAGAGTGTTTGGTATAGAACTTGACTCGCCCTAACGTCTAACGGGTACTTCAATTCATTCAATTGGAAATCCATACAATTCAATAGTGAGTTGTGCAATTCAATGCTTGAATGAATGAATGAATGAATGAGTGAACGAGCGAGCGAGCGAGTGAGAATGAATGACTCAATGAGTAGTGTGTGGGCATGCCACGAGGCATGGAATGTATAGTATATGTATATTGGAATGCATTGAAATGTAATCAAGTGCTGCGGAATGGCATGTGGAATGGTTAATGGTTGCGGGCGGGACACTTCTGTTGGAAGAAGTTTATTTGTTTGGCTGTGTTTGACTCTTAGAATAAACTCAACGGATGTGCGAGGATTGAGAGGAAATTAAAAGGAACAGATTCGCAACAGGTTCATTTGTACTTTGTGTGGGAAAGTGTAAAAATATTTAGACATATCTACAAACAGACTATACTTGCCAAAGAGTTGATCAACTGAACTGAGAAAAAAGTTGACATTGGAGACATCAAAGGTGCTTGGATGTTGCTTTCGTACAGTAAACGACTTCATTTAGACAGCCAAGGCAAATGCAATGAGGAGTATGGAAAAATAAACTTCAATTTCGTGTTAGTAAATATATACAACGATGGGTTGATTGACATTGACTTGGGAGCTATAAAGTCCCCTGGGATATAAGGAGGCAACGAAAGCAACAGAACCATCAGCAATAAGTAAAACAGCTCGCAATTCCTATTGGTCATAGAATCGTAGTTCCTTCAACTTCCTTTGGCTAAGTTCTAAGATGGTTTGAAAATCCTGCTCCACTTTTCTGTGTGACATCAATGAAGTTAAGTCATCCATTTTTCATGCCAAACTTTATACTAAATTTAGCTTAAGAACTTCCTTTATTATTTAATTTTCTATCAAATTCCCATCCAGAATGCTATCATTTCACTGTGAAGTGTCGTTACTTTACTTGCTTTCCTGACTATTCCTTCTTATTCCTTTCGACTTTGACCATCATCTCAAATTTAATGAAAATCTCCCGCCTTTCTTATGAAATCTATATCTCATCTTATTCCTTATGACCCAAATTTGACTACCCCAAAATTATCCTTACTTTTTCCATATCTCGCTTTCTCATCTTTATCCAATTACCGTGCCATTTTATATCATATCATAATTATTCACACAATAGTACTTCAATACTTGGTTCAATCTTATATTAATGCAATTTTTACATATCCAAATTTACGCGCTTTAACCCATATGTAATGGTGCATTTTAATTTCCATATTTTACACTATTCTTCTTTCATCCGTACTGTTCTTCCTTATACTTATCGAGTTATCTTTTTTTGTCATATCTTGAATTATCCAAGCTTATCCACTTTTATCCAAATCAATATAATTATAATTAGTTCGCAGAAAACCATTATTCAAGTCAATTACTATTATTCAAATTTATCCTAGCTTATCCGCTACTATCCGAATCATTATAATTGTAACCAGTCCATGGAAAACCGTTATTTAAGTCAATTAATATTATCCAAAATTTATCCGCTCTTATCCGCATTTATGCAAATTGAGATTTTGGTCTGCTACACTCAAGTAATCCGCTTGAGAAACGGTCTTCCAACGGTAAGTACTACCAACGCCAGTCTTTTGTCAACATTTTACCTATTTGAGGGTACGCGTACTAAAAGTTTGACTTCGTCATTTTATTATCGTTCTTAGTTATCCAAATATGTATATCAGTTTTAATCCCATTTTTTCTTATGCCAAATATTTCTATATTAAATTTAGCTGATTCTCGTTTTATCTGTACACTATATTGCCTCATAAATCTTGCATTATCCGCATACCACATATCGTATATCCTCTATTATGCGACTAATTTTTATTATAACCAATTCACGACAAGTCATTATTCAATTCAAATATTGTCTTCTCTAATAGCACTTATTCACTATTATCCGCACTTATCCAAACCGAGATTTCAACTCAAATATTGTCTTCTCTAATATCATTTATTCGCTATTATCCGTACTTATCCAAACCGAGATTTTACTATATTCTATACCTTGAATACTACCACTGCCACTAAACTGGATTAATTCACTTGAAAATCGGTTATCCGTGAGAAGATATTACCGAATCTGATCCGTTTTCGGAATTTGACTGTTTGATAGGTTCCAAAAGGAACCACTAGTACACTTTTTAGTCTTTTGATCTTTTTTTTATTTCAGCGTATCTTTCTCAATAGTTTTACGACCACATTTTAAGTCTATAAATTAAGGAGAGCTTACCATACTTAATGGTAATTTCAAATTAGATTTATTTAAGCAATTTCAAGCGTCCCAAGAAGACCCAAACTTGCTAAAAAAAAAAAGACAACACGTAGAAAAGGGTCCCCAACTGCTTACAGATTTAACGAACGTAATGCCAATTCGAGCTTCGTATGCATTGATTGTGCTGTAGATAATGGGAAACGTGCCTGATTTGCCTACCCACATTAATTTATATGCATAGTCTCTTGGTTATTTAAGAGCCTGTGAAACCGCTGCACAACTAAAATATTGCCTTAATTTTTATTTGTGTACGCTTCGCATACCCTTCTAGTCGCCTAGTACACTACCTTAGCAAGTGAGTTACTTTTGTTTTCGTGTGTGCTGAAGAAAAGTAAAATGTATTTTATTTGTTACTAGCGACACGCAAGTCGAAAACTTCCTTCTACCCTGCGCACACACATCACCTAACCAGAACTGTGTAGATTTACAACTTCTATCACAGCAAAATCTTGAATTACATTTGATCTATGAAAACGTGATGAATGTGTAATGTTGACTTGTCTTATGGTCTCGGCATCTTTTTGTCTTTTCGTTGGACTCTGAGTGCGTGCCTGCACGAAACCGACATAACGTTGATGTACCTTTCACTGTCACGTGTCAGTTGGTCAGGCAGGTTGTTGGGAAGCTGATGAGTGTAGGAAACTGCGTCGACAGGAAGCCGGTTAGTCAATCAGTCAGTCACGCATTGAAAATATGGAGACGGTCATTTGTGGACGCTCGGAATGTGTGTTGAAACTAATTTAATTTTTTATTCCTTCAATAGTTTTAGATTTCAATGGCAGGATGCCAAAGTCACACAAAGCAAACTGCCTTAGGCAGCTAATAAAAGTGCAGTAGATAAGTTGACGTGTATATGTGGTTCGTTTGATAGTGCAAAGGGCAGTTTAACCAACATCATAAGGAGTGAATCGTTATTAGTCGGTGGTTGTGTTGATATGAAATTCTTACTATTCCGTTTTGCTTGCACCTTCTTTATTAAACACTGAAGAAATGCAAGCTTTATATGGCTTAGAGAGCAATCTATAAATGTGCCGGGTTCATGTGAGCTTGGAAGCTTTCTTGATAGGTAGTATACTTCGCTAAACTAACGTTGATGTAATTTGCTCTAAGTTTCAACGTCTATTACAGCGATTCACTGAAAACTAGCGTTAGTTATCCGAATACAGTTGCAAGTTCAGGAACCAACTGTAAAATCCCAAACGACCAAAGTTGATCAGCTCAATCCGAAAACTACATGATTCAACATTCAGGACAACTTCTCGGCCGAAATGGTTTAACTGAGTTTTCACTTAAATAACGCATCTCGAAGTATTAAATATGAAGTTCTGTTCACAGACATTTTCACCAACGACCCTAGTTGATCAGGATTAGCTAGTGGACTCATAGCAATAAATCCAGTTCGTACTTGTTTGGGTTGAAAATATATCAAGTAACTAAGTTAGAGTGTACTTTCATACTGAGCAGCACGTTCTGGAGTTGAGTCAAGCCGGTCATAGCTCTGGTTAAGTCCGAAATAAGCTGTAATCCGTGCTATTTTGGTCAACTATTAATCGTGAGCTTCTTATTTCTTAAGATTGTCAAGGCGACCATGAGAACTCAAACTTCTTTAGATTTATTTTTACATACGAAAGAACCTGTACCTACATCGTCCAGCTTGACACTGAACTTTTTAAAGCCCTCTAGACTTTAAATTGAAATCCACGTAACATTGTCGAGTTCAGACCTTGCACCGAAGCGCTCATGCCAGTACTAACCACATGGGGGATCTTAAGGTCCTCATTTGCCGATTGCGTCGCTGAGTTGGTTCGAAGAGAATGCGACTTCTAGCAAAGAGTTCGACTCGAAATACCCATGAGGTAAATTAAATGGTGAAATGTGAACATCTTGTTTGATTTAAGTGATTCAAAGGACACTTAAAAAATATTTTAATCTTCCATTTCATCTCTCTTCAAAATTAGAGTCTTCTCAAGTTGAAGTAAAAAAATATACTTGAACTGCCTACCAGCCCCTTAGGCATGTATTCCTTTCACAAGTACCACTTACAGCACTCTTCCCCATCCCTTACTGCACAAATCATTTTCATAATTACATCCGCTCACAGCTTCCTTCTAACGCTTACTGGTTCAAAAATTATTCTCGACTATTTAAATCCATTTAATTTCATGTTCGAATATTTGTAAAATTTATGCAAGAAGAAATTTGCTAAACGATAGTTGTTAACAACAACCTCAGCAGATGTTCGAAATTGATGTGTCTCCAAAGACACAATATATTAATAAAAACTGTTTTCAGTCTTTAGTGGCCACATTAATAACAAATACAACAACGCAACGGAAACCGGCAACAGCAAGCTGACAAAACTTTCTACGAAGACTAGAGTTTTACAACAACAAGTGCAATAACAGTATTACGTGTATTGCAACAATGATGACAAGAAAATTAATAATTCTCTGTGTTCGGATGTTGCAGGGCCAGAGTGGCCAACAGACGCAGCACGTCATGCTGTGGCGAGAAAGGCAATTATGAATGAGTCATTGCAAGAAAAATATAAGTACATGTGGTAATATATGCTGTATTTAAGTCTAAGGATATTTTAATGCTTATGTAATCTGAGGTGGCATGAAAATATGAAATACAAGCTATATGGCTTCGAAGAAGTGAAACGAAAAAAACATTAAGCTGAGAGAAGTTTGACTGAAGCCAAGTACTTTAACGATTTCATTATTTTTTACTTAACCTTATACTATATCCAGTATCAAAACAACTGTTTTTAGCGACCTAGGAACAGATTTCCATATACAAGGAACAGTTTTAATTTGTTCGTTACTTCTTAGCATGCATTAACTAAACCTGTGGGTTTAAAAATACATATTTTTCCGCTAAACAGCTATTTTTCTTTAAGTGAGAACAGTTTTTTTTTTAATAAATCTTCTCAAAATTGTGCTAAAATATTTTAAAGTATCTTGATTGGTAAGAAGGAGCACGTGAATATGCTAGGAACAGTTTTATAGCTACTAGGAACAGTTTTTATTAACAAATGTCATCCCCAAAAAACATTCCAAGGTATTTGTTTTGTTGCAACTGGATTAGTAGTTTCTTTTTTTTTTAATACATATATGCAAGGTTTGTGACATAAATATTAACACTACCATTACCTAATTCAGATAATTGCTTGTGCTCCAATGTTATATACTGACTTTGTAGTTATTAAAACTATTTTATTACTATTATTGGACCTAAAGCCAAGTTCAGTGCAGTGGCAAACATTTCTAAAATTTTTGTATTAGGTTAGGAACACATTGTCGAAGAAAAAATGATTGCATTTTAAAACCAAAACGACGTTCGTCTGAAACAGCCTAACTTTTGCAATACCATGAGTCTGCAAGTTTCGAAACGATGAAGCAACCATGAGAAAATTTTTTCGAAAATTGGGAACAGATTTATAAAAAGTGGTTTTGCGTCAACTAATGTACTTGCTCATAAATAAAGACAAAAACAACATTTATACTCACTGCTTAAAGGTTTTTTTAATGGGAACAGTTTTTTTCTTTGTACTTCATATTATTTAAATAATTTATTATTAGTTATTTTATTTTATTTTCAGAATTCAAAAAAAAATTCATGTTAAGAAAACACTTTTTTGTATGAAGTTGGGAACACATTGTTGTAGAAGAAGAAATGAATATAAACACAAATGTCTGGAATTGATAAAATTTCAGTAATAATATGAGTCTAAAGGTATCTAAAAGGTGAAACAGCTATGGGAACACTTTTTGAAAACTGAGAACAGTTTTATAAAATGTGGTGTTGTTTAAAATAGTGTACTTGCACATAAGCAAAGACAACAAAAACTAATATACGCATTGCTTAGAGTTTTATCTAATGGGAACAGTTTTTTCTTTTTATACAACTCAATATTATCTAAATATTTTATAATTCGACTGTATTTTCACAAAATTCCAAGGAAATATTCAA
Source organism: Bactrocera correcta (assembly GCA_027475135.1). Taxonomy (NCBI): domain Eukaryota; kingdom Metazoa; phylum Arthropoda; class Insecta; order Diptera; family Tephritidae; genus Bactrocera; species Bactrocera correcta. The sequence goes on from CM050322.1 coordinate 4,608,195, forward strand.
CCGCAACAACTTTATTAATGTAATAGCAAGCCTGTTTAGCAAATGTTGAGAAAACACTTTCAACTTACGCATGACACAACACTTGCTGTAAACGTAATTTATTTTGAGTGACAAATAAGGATGTTAGCATGTGATGTATGTAGGTGTAAAATGTCAAATGTCACTTTAAGCTGTTTCCACCTTAAATTATATAAGCAAATACACATGCGTATGTCGTCAGGGTGTGTTTTTAAAGTTGTGTAACCAGCAGGATGTGGATTTATGTAGTAGATATTGTGCGCCGTCATCATGTGTAATTTGTACGGAAGTTTCAATTACTACTTACTAAATTTATTAACACAAAGTGAATATTAACTTTACGCAACGAGCCGGTAAATATATACACATACACACAAGCAGAGGTAAATAAATTGAAATATATACGAATATGTAAGTATATAGTTGATTATGTAATACACTTGGGAATGTGTGGATTCCGAAAATTAATTTTAATTCCAGTAGAAGTAGCAGGAAAATTCATATTCAATATAATATTAATATCCTAGTGAAGAGTGTGCTATTTCACTGATGTAACGGTATTAATTTTCGCTTTTAAATTTGAAATCGCATTCATATTCGTAATCAGCTTCGGCTTAACATTTATGTTCGAACCCGATTTGGCATTCGGTTTCGCTTCGTATCCTTATACAACCATAACTTCTGCATATTCTTGACCACATACCTCAGCTAACCTCCGCCATTTCCTGTCAACCTTAAATATATCCTTGCTCCTTTTCATCCTCTTCATCATCCGTCGCATTCGCAACACACACAGTTCCGACATTGATCACCACTTAGGAAAATTACCTATATCTGTTACAAAGTTCCAGTCACTTATGTCCTTAATCCACCAACTTTCTATGACATCATGCGGCAGCTTCTAGCAACAGGCCAAAATACTACACTAAACGTTTCGCCATTTTAATTTTCCTGATTTTATATCCCCTCCCCATAATGTTCACCTTCAACCCCCGGTACGCATTGTGCTTTTTGGCATTTTCTTGCCTTTAGTTGCTTATCAAAATTCTGTACGATGTTTTGCAGATAATTTGCAATTGCAACATTGTATACCATGTAACTGTTTATGCGTATATGTGTTGAGCGAGTGGATGTGAGTCTATATGGTGGGATTTGTAAGAGCGTGCCCAGTAGGAAATTAACTGAATGGTGTGAGAAATAAAAATAGTTCTCTAATGCCATTTAGTATTGAATGTCTTCAAATATTTAACTGGACAAAACTTAAGCTTCATCTAATCTAACTTTTTAGAGCGCGGATTTGTCTTAACGTGGTCTACGAACTGTATAAATCGACCAATTATGAGGGTCTTGAGCAAACTGCGAGGTCTACAGTTACTTATCGACTACAATATCTCTTGACTCGTGATCTTTCCGAGTGAATTTCCAATAACTCCATATATGACCTCTGAAAACCGAGCTCCAGTGGCTACTGACAGTTCAAGACGTATAATCTGCAAAATACTATAAATTTTGGCGTTCGCTGGGCTCCGCTTTGTATGCTGTAAACCTACTATTTATGATGTTCTATGTGAAAATCGTGGGATTAATACCCAGAGCCAAGTAATTTTTGTCGTCTGTCACAGCGCTCAAACCACATTTCTCCTTAAAGGCTTTGATTTATATGAAAGATTATTCTTGCTTTGAAGTCTTTGTTATCTTATTTTATTATTCTTTAAAATTGTTGTTTTGAAGTATATCTCCTCTTAACATATCAAACCTGACTCTCTTGGTCTCCCTTCCCTTAAAGACTTTAAATATTTTTTTATATTAAAGCTGGTTATTCCTTTGAAGTTTTGGTTCTGAAGTATCGAACCTCTTAAGATCTCAGACCTGAAACCTTTGGAAAACACTACAATAGATTATCACCAAAGGACTTCGATGTTACATGGCTTTCTTTAGCCAATAATAACTATATACATATATATATCTGAGCTTTCACTTCAAAAGATAACTGGTGGTTGAAAACTTTATCTTCATTTTATCTAAGATCTTTGACATCCTTCTTATATAAAAGTATTATTTTTTAGGCGGACGGAGTCATGTGTAGAAAATCACACAGGTGAGGAAAGTTCTCTGAGCACCATTCACTTGGGAGTGGCCAAAACGATTCTTTTATATATGGCTCAAACTGCTTACGACTACCGATCTTGGATCCAATATCCTATGGGTAGCCAAGGGCGTGATCAAATGAATGTCGAAGGCGAGCTAAAATGAGAAGGCGAACTATACCTCTCCAGGGTTGTGTGCTGGGTTTGGCACTCGCCACGTAAAAAACGTCCCCAATGAAGAAGAAACAACAGCCGCGACAGAACTTCTTTTGTAGTCCTACCGCACTTTTTAGTCCGCAAAACTATGCTTGTTGTCTTTACGTACATTTTCTTTGAAGTTCTCATTATTATGTCGCATTATTCCGCCATCCTTTTGACTTATTTCCAAGTAGCTTCGATTCAGCGTTATATTCTAGTCTTCGTTTTTCTACCTTTTTGTCTTTGTTTATTGCGAAACTACCTAATTGATAATATATCATATTCCCTATGTCCTACAGCCTATGGTATCTCATGTGTTTGACTTCATTGGTCATTTTCTCAGTCGGCAACCATTGGTTTCATATAATCTCAGCATTCATGAGCACTAAATTTGGGTTATTTTTCTGCAATTTTCCCTTGTCTTCGATACCGAATAATACTTTTTATCCAGCAGCCGGTACCGGGGTGATCCAAGTAAGGGTACTTTTTCAATAGCATTTTTGTCTGCCTGCCCGCATATTTTAATTAACTCTCGATACCAGTCTCCACTGAGTTCAGCCCTCTTGCTTTTCGGTACCATAATGTTTTTCATACCAATACGTTCTCCAATCTCATAAATATGCCCCGCAGGGTTTGCCAACACAGCCTTGACTTAAGTATGCATATAAATGCTTGTGTACGTGAGTTTTGACCGTTTGAAACTCTTGTCTAATATTGTTCAAAAATTCTTTTGCTTATTTCACTGTTGACTTGACTAAAATGTTACATTGTAAACGAAGCGTATGCGGCTTGTTGCCAAGCTTAATGCTGTTGAAAGTATGTAAGCATGCATTTAAATGTCTACATAAGTATCGTACATGTGAGCTTATAAGCAGCATACGTCCAAGCCGTTTGTAGCATTTCAGTTGCTTACGTAATTTCTTCTTGCGCTTTAATCTTGCCGAGATTTCGTGTTATTTAGGAAATGAGATTTTTGTTGTTCGTGAGGACTTCCACTTGGATTAAACTAATTTTGATAACGTAGGTCTCATCATATTGATTGAAAAACTAAGAAAAGGCTTTACTGTCTCTCGTTTGAAGATTTTTTTCTGACTTCTTTATATCATTAACTTTATCGGCAAACATTCGATTGTATCCTGTTTGCAATAATCTTTTTGTACCAATAACCGAACTTTGTCTATTCTGCTCTCAAAAGGATCCTATTGTGGTATCTTGTCACACTAAATCTTTCCATACATCAATTTACTAGCTCTTAGTTTCTATAGTTTCCAAGTCTTAAAGCATATCGACCAATTTTAATGTCTCGCGTGGAGAATTGACTTTTCACGATTACCTATAGAGCTTCTCTTTCGAGTTTACGCTAGTTTAAATACAGTAAGGATATTGGCTTTCTGTCCAAAATTGAAGTTCACAGGTTGGTCTATGATCTTTGAGGTTCTTTGAGAAGTTCGCTCCGAAGTCTGAACTGTGACATATAAAATTACACATTTTGTCCATTATGAACCAAATGGTTTTTCGAGATATGATGGCCTCGAGAAGATGTTTTACAAATGTTGAGCTCATAGTGTTCTCGCATAACCGCACGTCACAGCAAAGCATGACTTCTTGTCCGAATCTATATAATCCTTCAGAAACCTTTTCATGTTTCTTCTGAATCAAAATTTAATACATATAGTATTATGTCGAAACGAATTCCTCAACCCGCAAGCTTATGAAATTTAACATGCTCAGAATTAATTGCAAATCAAATAAAATCTAGTGCTACTAAGTGAGCCTGCCATAATTTTTTAATGGAAACTTTTAATTTTGAGAGCTTTTTAAAAGCTTTAAAACTTCGGATTCCTTGCCGTTGTAGTCTTTTTGATATTATGCAAACTTATTGATCAATCAGTCCTCACACGATTTATAACGCATAAATTTTATTTCAATAAGAGCTTTTCAAAAGCTCTTTAACTACGGTATGATTCCATTTGTCCACGTTTCCATTAAGCATATGATTATTGATCAAGATACTCCCATAATATTTGAATCGAAGTTTTTAATTTTGAGAGCTTTTTAAAAACTTTAAAACTTCTGATTCCTTGCCGTTGTAGACATCTTGATAATGAGCAAAGCTGTTGGTCAATCGGTCCTCCCACAATCTATAACTCTTAAGTTTTATTTCTATGAGTGGTTTTCAGAAGCTTTAAAACTAAGAACATTTTTGCCTTGTCTACTTTTTGATAATGCTTTCTGATCAATTCATTCATACGAAACCTATAACTCTTAATCATTGAACTACTACATATTCTCATACCAGAGCTTTTCAAAAGCTCTTTAATTTCATTTTTTTTTTTTTGTCGTTCGGCTACCTTTCGATAAACGACATCGTTATTGATCAAGTGGTTTTTTGTATACACTATAACACATAACAGTTTTAAAGCTTTCAGAGCTTTTTGAAAGCTATTAAACTTCAAGCAACTTTTTTAAAATTTATAAAAAAAATATAGGTACTTGGTAGAAGAGTAAAATAAAATTTTTCTATAAAGCTTTATTAAAGCTTAAAAGCTTCGCCATGACTTAAAAATAAGAAAAAGATAACTTTCACTCAAATTATTGTATATATATAATTTATAACCTTTTCACAGATTTGAGAGCTTTTAAGCTTCAAACATCTGGTTTTATAATTTGTTCTTATTTTATGAAAAAAATTCTACATATTCTAAAATTTATATATAAAGCTTTATTGCAAAACATGACTTAACTTGAAAGCTTCGCTAAGACTTCAGAATAAGAAAAACTGTCAGAGGCAACTTTCACTTAAATTAAATTCTATTTCCAACACTGACATAACGAGTATTGAAATGAATTGCTGTCCATTTTCTTCACCTCGCTTTTCCTTTACTCTTCATCAAGGAACCTCCGACGCGCCACAAAGCATTACGCAAATTTAATTGTTATAGTTCTTATTAGATTTTACGATTCTCATTTGGACACTTAAAATGAGCAAAATTACGCGACGGACCTTAAGGCGCACACGCTCAGCCATTTTTGGCCTAAAACTTCAGCAGAAACTTAGCTTTACAAGCACTCGGTGGCCGAATAACTGTACGTGTTGGTGTGTGTATGTTTTGTTGGCCTGCTTGTTGGCTTGTGTATATTTATGTATTTCATTAAGTGATTTTGATTATTCGCCTACTAAAGTCTCGGAAATTTTTCATTTCACCAAATAAAAGTCATAAAAACGACGCGAACGAAAATCTACAAAAGAACACACATTTTAAGTGAGTTGACGACTTTAATATTAAAAGGGCAGCCGGTTGTTGTGTATTATTTATGTGCTTGAGTCGGAGAGTGTGGGCACAGAGGGTATACAATAGTGAATTGGCCTCGCTAAGCTTAAAAACAATATGCTTAAAGGAATTTCACTCAGCAGCGCGCCAAATGAATGAAGAACTTTCTTAAGGCCTAATTAAAATGCGCGCAAAAAATTTATGATGCTGAAAATTGGGAAAATGGTCCAATAAAGTTTAGGAATTTAAGTAAGTAGTGTGAGCGCGTTGTAATGGAATAATTGAGCCAATTCCTTTGCTGCCAAATAAGCAAAGTGTAGAGAAAAATACTCAACAGATAGAGAAAGAGACCACAAAACTTGAGTTCAAGTCCTGTCACGTGCAGATAACTTGTAAAAAGATTAAGATACTGCAGAATTGAGGTTTCTTGGAGCGAAAAAGAGAGGGCGACCACAAAAACTTAGTTCAGATAGTTTGTCAAAAGGTTTAGAAATCAATCTTAAAATATGTTTTAGGCTTCGTTGACAACAACTAGATATTTTTATACCCTGAACAGGGTATATTAAGTTTGTTACGATGTTTGTAACACCCAGAAGGAAGCCTCGGAGACCCTATAAAGTATATATATAAATGATAAGTATGTTGAGCTGAGTCGATTTAGCCATGTCCGTCTGTCCGTCTGCCTGTATATATACGAACTAGTCCCTCAGTTTTTAAGATATCCTTTTGAAATTTTGCAAACGTCATTTTCTCTTCAAGAAGCTGCTCATTTGTCGGAACGGCCGATATCGGACCACTATAACATATAGCGGCCATATAAACTGAACGATCGGAATCAAGTTCTCATATGGAAAACTTTCGCATTTGACAATATATCTTCACCAAATTTGGTACAGATTATTTTCTAGGGCAAAAATGTAATATCCGAGAAAATTGTTCAGATCGATTAACTGTAGCATATAGCTACCATACAAACTGAGCGATCGGAATCAAGTTCTTGTATGGACAACTTTCACATTTGACAAGATATATTCACGAAATTTGGTATATATTATTTTCTAAGGCAACAATGTAATCTCCGAAGAAATTGTTCAGATCGGTTAACTATAACATATAGCTGCCATACAAACTGAACGATCGGAATCAAGTTCTTGTATGGACAACTTTCACATTTGACAAGATATATTCACGAAAATTGGTATATATTATTTTCTACGGCAACAATGTAATCTCCGAAGAAATTGTTCAGATCGGTTAACTATAACATATAGCTGCCATACAAACTGAACGATCGGAATCAAGTTCTTGTATGGACAACTTTCACATTTGACAAGATATATTCACGAAATTTGGTATAGATTATTTTCTAAGGCAACAATGTAATCTCCGAAGAAATTGTTCAAATCGGTTAACTATAGCATATAGCTACCATACAAACTGAGCGATCGGAATCAAGTATGGACACTTTTCACATTTAACAATGTATCTTCACCAAATTTGGTATAGATTATTTTCTAGGGCAAAAATGTAATATCCGAAGAATTTGTTCATATCGGTTAACTATAGCATATAGCTGCCATACAAACTGAACGATCGGAATCAAGTTCTTGTATGGACAACTTTCACATTTGACAAGATATATTCACGAAATTTGGTATATATTATTTTCTAAGCCAACAATGTAATCTCTGAAGAAATTGTTCAGAACGGGTTACTATAGCATATAGCTTCCATACAAACTGGCCGCATAGTTACTAATAGAAATGCGCCTGTGAAGGGTATTTAGCTTCGATGCAACCGAAGTTAACGTTTTTTCTTGTTTTTGCTCTACCTTGTGTGGCATGCATATATCGGCTTAATTTTTGTGTCCAACCTTGCTTAAATAGTTTCAAATTAGTTTTTGTGCAATGTTTAGTATCTCATCAAACGAAGCTGATATGCTGAACGAACTCGACGATTTCAAGTATATTGAAGCTTACAATTCTTAAAGCAGATTTATACGGACTCTAAAAAGGAAATAATTTACTAAAGTACCTAAAATTGACTGCTAGAGGTTCGATATAATTCTTGGAACCTACAAACTCAAATTTTTTTCACCCTTCCTCTCTTCTCACTTTAAGTAATAATTGCGCTCTAATGGACCCAAGCAGAAATAACCATTTTAAATAATTTTAAATCAGCGTGGTTTCAAGCGCAGGCAGTGTTCCTATTTGCTTTTGCCAAGAATATTCAAGAAATTAATATTTTTAACCTAATTCACTTATACACTTCAGGCCAGACCACAGAGCGTCTGACTTGTGTGAGAAAACTTTAGCCATTTAAGCTGTAATTGCCATCTTTGTTTTTCCTTTGACAATTTTTTGCGAAATTCTTGTAATATTGTTTGTTGTTGGCTGTTGGCTGTAGTTGCATGCTGTTGTTTTGGCCTTGTTTTTTCGTATACGAGCACAGCCGTCGTTTGTATGCCCTCATTTTCATAATATTTCTCTTATTGATGTTGCTGTTCCAACCGTTGTTGTTGTTGTTGTTGTTGCTCTTATAGCTTTTGCTGCTGTAGTTATTATTGTTGTTGGTATTATTGTTGCTTCAGCGACATGTTGTTTATTTGAGCAGCCAGCAGCAGAAACTTTTAATCGGATCGAACGCATTCGCATACAGCTGGGCGTATGAGTAATGTGTTGCTGCCAAACACAGTCACGCACATATACACAAACAAGCGCAGCCAATTACACATATATTTAGGGCTGTAAGTTCGTATACTTGTAATATAATAAATATGAGCTTTTGTTGTTGCAGTGATTGTACGTCTGTGTATTTAAGTTGTCGAATTTTCAGCGTAGTTGGCAATACATACACTCGACTGGGAAGTGTGGTGTTGCCAGACCAAATTGTGGACGCATTTTAATCTTGATATTTTTTGGCACATGTTGTATACAGTTTAGTTCAGCTAACGACTGTTTTGATATTCGTTCTACTGACATTAGAAATATGTTCAGAAGAGCATCAGAAAAGGATAAGGAATAACAAGACGCTAGAAACGCCTGTCGTAAAGAAGAAAGTCAATTTAAGCCGGTTTAAGAAATGAAGCTAATAGTCATCCGAGTCTTCATTGACCGAATCCAGACAAAGAGTACCACTTACCGGCATCAAGGTACTACTTTATTTGCTTAAGAAAAAATCTTGTATTATCCAAGAAAAGAAAAGTCCTACCTCAACTAAAAGTTCCCAACTCCAAATCCAGCCGCTGTTTGCCTCGACCATATTTAACAACTTTTATCCAAGACTTCGAAAATCGATCTTTTATAAAGTTCTATTATACACCTTCAACCAAATACCCCACCGAAACCCTTCAATATTCAAACTATCTACTCAACATTAAATTTTCTTTTCATACCAAGATGTTCTTTCAACGGATTCGACTTCGGTGGCAGGAAACGCAGATATCTCGATACTAATAGTGAGCTGCAGTCTGTCGAAAAGTCCAAGCCCGGTATCAGAATATGTCTTTTCTAATCGACTTGAATGCCCTTGGAACTTGTTGTAAAGTGACGAAAGAATTCTCGTTGTGCTTTTATTTTCTAGGTTCCTCTCTCCACACAAACTGGAAAACCGAAGAGGCGACAAATCGATATAGTGTTTTTGTTTTACGAGTTTCTGGTCAAAAGTGAACGAGAGACTAAAACAAAGCTGATTCTGTATAGATAATGCCAACATCATACGTTTAAATGCCTAAGTATGACCTAACCGGAGAAGAAATTAGCTTCCTAGGGTTATAATGCTTTATTGGGATGGCTCGAAAATAGACTATAGAGTTGGTGCGGGGATATACTGTCTAGAGTTAGGCATAAGGCAGCCTTTTAAGTTGCCGGACCACTGCATTATATTTCAAGCTGAGTGAGGTCTATGCTATTGTGAAAGCTTCTACGTAGACAGCCAAGCAGCAATCGCGGCAGTAATCTCGTATTGCATATCGGCCAGAAGTGCCTTGGGTAGCATGCAGCAGTGGATAGTGTTGACCAGAAGTTGGCAACATCCCTTCTACGAGGAGGCAGGCCACAAAGGCATCGAAGGCAGTGAAATAGTGGACGATATCGCCAAGATCGTATGGCTAGCACCCGAAAACTCGGTCAACATCGACTGACAGATCGAGAAGAGTGCAGGAAATCTCTAGAGCAAGGCAACAGCGTAACAATAAAGTATCTTCTGGGCATTTGTTCCGCATTGACAAGACTACTAATTGAGGGGGTATCGATAATGAGGCCACAGATTCAACTAAAGTTCGCGTAAAGCGCAGGTATTCTAAAGGATGTATACACCTCATGGACGTAGTAACTCTTGAGTACAGAAACTGACGCACGACTGTTCAGTTTCCTCTGGCCGAAGTTAACTTTGTCTCGAAACCAACAAATATGGCAACACGTAAGGCTCGTACACATTACTCGCTGGCACATGTGGGTGCCTCATATTACCGAAAGCACAACAACATACAATCATAAATACACATGTGCATAAGTACAGCCTCAAACAAGTGTGAGTAATGAGTCTACGGTGTACGATTTTCGGCGAAACTTTACAACCAACGAGTTTTGAACGATGTGCGGCAATGTATTGCAACTTTCAGAATGGATGAGTCCACAGCGCATGCAACTTAAGTACAGTACACACTCACTTGCCGACATGTACACGCTTCCAAGTAATATGTCGTGCCGAATGCAAGTTATCAAGTTGGCAGGCTGCTTGCTAGTTGCACAACAACGAAACACTGCGTCTGTGGGAACAGAGACGTCGTTACAGCAAGGTTGTGAAAGTTTACGCCGAACGAGAAAGTGTAGTACAAGGGTGAGCAACTGAACGCGGAAGCAAAAACAAAAAGTGCTGGTAAACAAGATTTGCCGAAGCCGATAGCATAGTTTGGCTGCCAAATGTGCTTGTGGTTCAAAAATGGCGGACAGATGTTGGATCTACTAAGTGGTAGGATAGCGGTTAGATCGGTTGTTAGCTGCGCTTCTAAGTTTGTGTGTTAACAATGGAAGGCAACAGAAAAGTTTTGGTCGCACATTGATTGGAAATTGTCAGTTGGTTTGGCAAGGATCGAATGGTTGGGAAACCAGAAATTTGTTCAAGGTCACTTCGCTGTTTTTCACACTGTGTGTGGGTAGGAAAATGGTAAAAGAGATTTTGGGAACTACTATATAAGTGGAAAAGAGTAGGTAAAGCAGCCTACGAAGAAACGTCATATGCTAACGAAATAATAGACAGGAAGGTATGGAATTCACTGCACTAAGGGCTTTAAAAGCCCAGACAGTTTACAACAAGTTGATCAGCATCTCAATAAATACTCTACGACTAACACAAAGCATCGAAGAAATAGTATATATTTTTAAAGTATTAAAAAAACACTTCCATCTTAAGAACTGAAAGAACAAGTGAAGTTTACCAAGTTACCAAAGACCGGATGTTCAAACCTGTTATGGACAAGCTCTTAATTTTAATCTCACAGTTTTCTACTGAGACTAAAGCTAAGAAACCTTAGAATTATCTAAGAAGTTCATCTCTCCCCTCAGGCTTAGAGTTTTGAAAGTTGGCCTGCAAAACCGAAGCTGAAGAGACTGGACTTCAACAACAATATAGGACACTACCAAATGGGATATTCTGAGAGTTAATATTGCTAAGGTATTCGGCTGATACCAATGAAGTTCTGTCTTAGTAGCAGATTACCAGTCCCTAAGCTGAATCCAATACAACAGCCACCCACTTTCATCCTATCATTGTTCTAAAGCCTAAAAGTTTCTGCCAGGTTAAACATAACCGGAAGTTTTCAAACTTGGGTCCAACCAGAACACTAAAATCTTAGAAACAATGTACGTGAACCAACATGTCATTATAAAGGCTAGAAGAGATCTGTGAGGAAAGACAGGAAAAAAGGAAAAGTTATCTGAATTTGTATACTAGAGACTATGGCGAACTAAACTCAGAAGTGGGAAGCTGTAAATGACAACAGTCCTCAAACGGTGTAGCTACAGGAAACATCCGAAATCTAGTTAGCCGTAAGGTGGAAATGGACTTCAGATTCTTGCAAATTTTCTGTAGAATAATCGGTTGGAATATACGATAAGTTTTAACTCTAAGGAACGCGGAACTTAAGGTGTCAGTTCCAAATATGTGGGTCTACGTGATTACAATATCGTTTTCAGTTTTTACGAGTATTTCTGTATATATCTAGCGTCCATTCAAAGTGGAGTTATACTCAAGGATAGTTAGAGGGCACTCAAAACGATCTTACCTTATAAAATTACATCGCTTCTGGTTCGGGAGTGCATAAGCGGCTGAACCAAGACAACCGAGTTCATCTTGTATGGGTTGATGAAACACAAAGGTAAATGAACTGGTTGAACCTGTAGGTACTACAGCTCCTAGGATACAGGGATCGTAGAGAGAGTTGACAGAGATAACCTTGTTACATTTAAACAAGTCTTCGAACGAGTTATTGATGAGTCGCTGGCTAGGTCATGTCATCCGAATAGTTGAAAACACGCCAGCTCTGAGAGTATTCGAAGGAATATCCGCCGGGGGATGCAGAGGTGGAGAAGAGCCAGACTATACTTGGATTTACTGGATAGATAAACAAATGAGGATTGCACCGCGAGCTAGGCTCTATTGTTCCCTTGGATTTACTAACTTTAATAGCAAACAACGAATAAATATTAACATCAATGAGAAAAAATAAACATCTCACCACCAATTGCTGAGGGAAATCTTACTTCTATCATACAAATTTATTTTCTCAACTCATTGCATGAATAATTCAACAGCCAATTAAGGAATCTAATATGAATTTAAATAAATTGATAAGCTAGGTATGCAGTAAATATGCTAACTATGCCGAAAGGATACCTGCGCATGTTCGGCAGACCCTTGAAAGCTTATTGATAAGCTGCTGAAATAGAAGCCAAGAGCATTAAAGACATATGAAATTGATAGTGCGCCATAGATAAGGTTGAAGAACTGGTTGAACCTGCAGGTCCATCACCTATACACAATGCACAAAAAAGAACAGCTGTTCAGCTACACACCCATAAATATGTTCGGCATAAAATTGATTTAAAACAGTAATTGGGAAAAAACATATTTTTTCGTTTTACTTCACACCACTATTTAGCTATGAAACGGGCATTTCACTGCATATTCTCTAAAGACTTGTAGATTGAAAAATGCAAATGAGCCGAAAGCCCAAATGAAAAGTAAGCAAGAAAAAAAAATTGTTTGATACATTTAAAACACATATAACGGTATGCAGAGCTGTGTTTGTATGAAGGTTACAGGTATTATTTCTAACTGAGCTATGGTCTTCATTTCATAAGCATATTCATTGTATGCAAATCAATCTTTTCAATCTCCTCCGGCTTGTTTTGCTTTATTATTCGTTTTCCATTTCGTTCACTTTTTCTTTCACTTTCTTGTGCAATTTCGTTTATTTTATTTTATTTTTCTTCCATTTATCTCATTCATAGGTCTATATTAGTTTTCTTAGGCAGTAAGAAACCAAAGCAGTAGTTTTAAAGTCTTTAATGGCGTAGTAGATTGCTATCAGGGTTGCTTAGTTAACAATTTAGAGGTATTTAAGTTAGAAGCAGATAGGTAATGGAAATCATAGAGGAAAACCAAGAAAATGGTGTTTTATAAAAATTCCACAGCGGAATCGTCGAACATTGTAAAACCGGTTAGTTTGCAAGAAAATAGGCACGCATCCAACAGGAAGGCAATCAGCAGGGCTTAACCAGTCTTCGTGGTGCATTTCAAACATTGGATCTTTCACCTACGCGCAAGCTCAACAAGAACCTTATCAACTCAACAGTTTGTTGAAAATATCTCAGAAGCTGAATTCTCAACAGAAAGCACACGTGATGGAAATCGAGTATCAGTAAGGGAACCAGCAGGGCTTAGCCGGTCTTCGTGCTTTCGAGTGCTGGATCTTTAGGCTTCGCGCGTGTTCAGCAGGGCTTGGTCAACAACAAGCATATGTGGTGTTCCGAAAACCTTCTCGCCCAGAGTAAAACGTATAAGGTTCATTGAACCGCTAGCTTTTAACAAAACTTACATCCGATCCCACGACAGTTGGATCTATGTACGAGGGCTGCTATATATATTTCTGGCCTAGGCAACTCTAAGTGCTGCCATGTGCAATCTGACACTTCCATTGGAAATTTTGACATTTTTTAGCATAACATCACGCAGAACGTTTTGTCATGTAATCGTGTATTGTTTTATTTACAGGGAATTAGAAAATTCATCTCGGCCAAAAAATGGAATTACCTCGTGAACATTTTCGTGCGATAATTTTTCACAACTTTCGACGTGAATTATCACGACAAGTGTGCATCGATGAACTAAAATTTTTGTATGGCTATGAAGCACCATCCTATAGCACTGTGAAAAACTGGTACAACGAATTCAATCGTGGCCGACGCTCGCTTAAAGACGAATTCCGTGAAGGTCGTCCAAAAACAGCCGTTGTGCCAGAAAACATCGATGCCGTACGTGAACTGATAATGCAAGACCGTCATATAACATACCTTCACCTGGCCTTAAAAAAGTTTTGCTCTCGTTGGATCCTGCACAATTTGACAATCGCTCAAAAAAAGACTCGTGTGGATTGGTGTAAAGAAATGCTGAAAAAATACGATCGCGGTGCTTCAAAAGACGTTTATAAGATCGTCACAGGTGACGAATCATGGATCTATGCGTATGAGCTTGAAACAAAACCGCAATCGACCGGGTGGGTCTTCCGAGACGAGCCAAATCCAACGAAAGTTGTTCGTGGAAGAAGCACTTCGAAGCAAATGGTCGCCTGTTTCTTCGGAAAAATTGGTCATGTGGCGACTGTTCCGCTTGGGCAACGTAGGACAGTCAATTCTGAGTGGTACACCACCATTTGTTTGCCTGAAGAAATTCGAGAAACGAACAAGAAAGGACGAATCATTGTGCACCATGACACCACCATGACAATGCGAGCTCTCACACATCGGCTCAAACCAGCGCCTTTTCGACCGGCCAAAACGTCGAATTGATGGGTCATCCGCCGTACAGCCCTGACTTGGCACCCAATGACTTATTTTTATTCCCACACATCAAGAAAATAATGCGTGATCAACGACTTTCGTCGCCAGAAGATGCTGTTGAAGCATTCAAAAACCATGTTTTGGAGGTGTCTCAATCGTAGTGAAAAAAGTGCTTCGAAAATTGGCTTGAGCGCATGCAAAAGTGTATAAATCTTGATGGAGAATATTTTGAAAAACAATAAAACCATTTTCGTTGATAAATATTCCTATTTTCATTATTAGGCCAGAAATATATATAGCAGACCTCGTATATACTTTCGTATACTTGTATATACTCTGGGTTATAATTAAATTTTCTAGTTTAGGTTGGATGAAGTATTAAGCTTGATATTATAGCCCCATTGGAATTAATGAGTAAGCTTTCTAGGTTAGGTTCGGCGTTCAGAACTTAAATGTCTTCGTGTTCGTAAATAAATTAGCATTTCAGGGCATACGAAGAGGAATTCATTGAAATAAAGATATCTACTATTTGACAACTTAAACAAGCTTTTCATTTATTAAAAAACTAAAGTCTCGAAAGTTCTACCTTTTATAGCCAAAAGCATAAAAAATTACAACTATAAAAGTAAATATGTAATATTTTTGTTTGTATTTCTGACTCACCGACTGCGGCTGCGGTATGCGCTCCATTTACATATCAGAAGACATACATATAGTTCACATGAAAATTCACCTCCCCACATTTTGTTTTCCAAGCACACATTCATATCGTCCCGTTGGGATATTTCATAGCCCCGCTTAGCCATTCGTGCAGCGCTCAAGATTATTTTTTGCGAGTTGTGCATTCATTGCTGACATGTCCACAGAGAAATCAATAGTGTTCAATGATGGAGTGCAAAGTTGACGACCTCGATGTCATGCTTTTGTAAATCTATTTTGTTTTAGTTTTTCTATAAGTAAAAAAGTGGAAATTTTTAATATTAAATAATGTAAAAAAGTAAATAAAAGAATTGAAGTTACTGGTTGTGCATTAATTCGCAATGGAGTAAGTTTGGAAATAGTTTTATTTTTGCTCAGCATCGACAACCGAGAGTTGAAAAGGGAAGCGAGACGCATTTGCAGACGAAACAAGAAAAAACGTTAACTTCGATTGCACCGAAGCTAAATGCCCTTCACAAGTGCTTCTGTTAGTAACTATGTGTCCATTTTGTATGGAAGCTATATGCTATAGTAACCCGTTCTGAACAAGGTTTATAGAGATCACATTGTTGCCTTAAAAAATAATCTATACCAAATTTCGTGAATATATCTTGTCAAATGTGAAAGTTGTCCATACAAGAACTTGATTCCGATCGTTCAGTTTGTATGGCAGCTATATGCCATAGTTAACCGATCTGAACAATTTCTTCGGAGATTACATTGTTGCCTTAGAAAATAATATATGCCAAATTTCGTGAATATATCTTGTCAAATATGAAAGTTGTCCATACAAGCCCTTGACTCCGATCGCTCAGTTTGTATGGTAGCTATATGCTATAGTTAACCGATCTGAACAATTTTCTCGGAGATTACATTTTTGCCATAGAAAATAATCTATACCAAATTTTGTGAAGATACATTGTCAAATGTGAAAGTTTTCCATATAAGAACTTGATTTCGATCGTTCAGTTTATATGGCAGCTATATGTTATAGTGATCCGATATCGGCCGTTCCGACAAATGAGCAGCTTCTTGAAGAGAAAATGACGTTTGCACAATTTCAAAACGATATCTTAAAACTGAGGGACTAGTTCGTATATATACAGACAGACGGACATGGCTAAATCGACTCAGCTCGACATTCTGATCATTTATATATATATTTAATAGGGTCTCCGACGCTTCTTTCTGGATGTTACAAACATCGTGACAAACTTAATATATCCTGTTCAGGGTATAAAAAGAGAGGCCGAAATGCGTGAGTACAAACTCTACGAAAAGATGCGGCAACTACAAGAAGGTTTCAAGACCGGACCATACTCTTGTAGAACCCCACCCCCAGAGCATACTAAATTTATGGAGGGAACACTTCTCCAGCCTGTTGAATTGCAGTAAAAGCACAACACCAGGAGATGGCGAACTCGATTCCCCTATCCATAACGTCGTTTCATTGTTCGACCATGAAGAAGTTCGCATAGCAATTTCCCGTATGAAGAACAACAAAGCGAAGCAGCCGTCTGAAACGGGCAAAGCGACTTCCTATGTGGGACTTCTTCAATCTACTTCTCGAGAAAATACCTCTTTAATCTACTTCTCGAGAAAATAATTCGAGCTGCAGATCTGAATAGAGAAGGTACAATCTGGCGTATGCCTTGACATCAGTATCATTGTCCACAACAACCGCGCCGTTAGATTGTTCAGTTTGAAAAAAAAAAGCTAAGCATTTGAATCTGGTAGTGAAATGATGACAGGGGATATCAAACAAACAGTCGTCGCGGTGGGACTTGGCTCTCACGTCACTGTTGACAATGATAACTTGGAAGTCGTAGATAATTTTGGAATCAGTATTAACAACAAAAATAATGTCAGCTTCGGAATTGAACACAGAATAACACTTGCCAACAGGTGCTACTTCGAACAAAGACCAAATTCTACAAGTCACTCAGCCTCTCCGTCCTACTATATGGTGCAGAGGCATGGACGATGGCAAGATCTGATGAGCCGACGGTACGAATTTTCGGGAGAAAGGTTCTGCGGAAAATTTATAGTATAATCTCTTGCGTATTGACAACCGCGCGTATCGCATTCGATGGAACGATGAGTTGTAAGAGATACGAGTATACGGCGATATTGACATAGTTCAGCGAATTATTAGATAGCTGCTACGCTGTCTAGATCACTCCAACTCTGAAATTATTCGACGCAGTAACCACCGGGGGAAGGATAAGAAGAGGAAGACTTCCATTCCGATAGAAAGACAAAGTGGAGAGGGACCTGGCTACACTAAGAATCACCAATTGGTGCCAAACTGTCGAAAGAAAGTGTATATGACAGCCATATGCTATAATGGTTCGAAGTCGGTGATTCCGACAAATGAACACCATCTGTCTGAAAAATCTCAGAAAATCTGTCTAGTTAAAATATCTTATAAAAATTTGGTCAATATTTCATTTGGCATATCTATACAAAATTTATTGAAAAAGATTTTTAGGTAATTTTTTGTTTTTTAAAGTTTAAATCACCAGTAGATGTAGACGTGGTGACTGATTTAACGGTGGCGATGTATGCATTCGTATACCTATAGCTACTCTAAAATAGCTCTAACTAAAATATGATATTCCAATTAGTTTGTGCTGCCAATCAATGTAACCGTAAGCTCTTGAACTCGGCT
This sequence comes from Bactrocera correcta, assembly GCA_027475135.1. NCBI lineage: Eukaryota > Metazoa > Arthropoda > Insecta > Diptera > Tephritidae > Bactrocera > Bactrocera correcta. The sequence continues at coordinate 4,626,199 of CM050322.1, forward strand.
GGCACAATGTCAATGTGTGGTCAGCACGGACCAAGCCAAATTTTACGCAAACGAAGTAGCCATCGTCAAGCTTGTCTGTCGGCCAGTCAGCCAGTCATTGAACCACGCTAAGTCGGGAGGGCACAAACGCCCCGCAAAACCGAACCGAACGTCATTTGTGAGGTGTATTAAGCCGCTATCGAGACCGATTTTCTAATATTAAACGCCCTCAAGCCACAAGCACTACAAATGACCTCTAAGCGGCTGAACGGTAGCGGGTGTTTAGGGATAACGGCGTTAGGTGTCGTGTTAACATGACTTTGATATGCAAATTATGCGGTCAATAATGAAAATAATTGCATAGTGACAAGCTAAGCAACGAGCTAGAAAGAGGTACACGGCTGGTGTGGCTAGCGGCAAAGTCACCGACGGCGGTGATAAACGTGCGAGGCGTGGCTTTTCGCGCAACAGCTGTTCGCTGCCTGACCTGTCATTTGCATACGGCGTACAGTGGCTTTGCAACAATAGCAACACAAATTACAGTCATTTGCGCTCGAATGACGTTTTGTGACCGGTGGCTGCATTTAATTGCAAGCGTCATGGCGTAGCACGGTGGGCAATGACGTCGACGGTCAGCTGTGCGGCGGCATGTGGGTGAATGAAACAAATGCGAAGTCATTGCGCTAACGAAAACTGTTTGGTCTGTGTGTGCATCCGTGTGTAGTCACACAAAGCCGTGGCCAACTGGCGGCGACAAGTCAATTAATCAAGACACAATAGACGAGCCAAGCCAAGCATAAGGTAATGCTATACTGCTGTTAAGGGTTCACAGGCTTTCTTTACTGCTATATGAGTACACAGGCATACAAAGAAACGTATTTTACCCGAGTGGTCGCCGGTGTCTGATAACACAGTAACAGTGTGCCGATCTAGAGGAACTCAGGAAGGTTCTGGGTAGACAGCCACGGCACGATAAAATCTGTATATGTCTACCGAAACTCTAGAAAACTGCTTTTGGAAACAATGAAATCTTTATGGTAGAGTTCTACAACAAAAACTAAGTTTTAGTAAAATTACAAAAAAAAAAAAAAAGAAATATATATTAGTGAGAAGACGTACGGACTTTATAGTTTCGATCAATCCTACTTGAAAAGAAATTCCAAAGCTCTGTCCATTTTAAAGTAGTACAAAAGATATGGGCTAGGTGGCTCTGGAAACGTTAGATATATTAATTGATCAGGCCCAAATTACTATAACTACTGAGTGTTGATGGATTTCTTGTGAGTTTCGAACTACTGAAGAATGAAACCAATGCCTTAGTGTCAAAGTTGAGTAAAGTAAACTAACCAGGTGCGACGGTTATACATCTGGAGTAAATTGTTTCGAGATCTCCATTCAGGGGCACCTAAGGAAAGAACATAATATCGTTCAAAATATTCTTAATACGATCCACCTTGAAAACCTCTTCCAGCTTTCAGAAAATGTCGAAGTCTGGGATGCCACCTAAAAGGATCCGAAAATTACATGGAGATTTTTATGTGCTGATGAATACTCGAATTCCATACACTTCACCCACTTCACCGAACTTTGCAGCCCCGGAGCTTATGCGGGTTTACTAGCATATGTTTAGCTCTACTGTGACCCACTGTGTCTACAAGCTGCAGCAACTAGCGTATTTGCATTTCATTTAATTGGGTTAATTTCACGACAAACACGGCTGAAAAGCAACCGCACCAGGTGCACAGATTCCCCGACTAAGTGGTAATAGGGCTTGGGCAATGAGGGAGTAGACAACAGGTGACACAAACAAATGAATATTAAGGATTGCAGCAACACAAAAGATGTTCAAAGCGTTGAACACACGCACCCCCACCCCCAGCTGGCACACTCTATTAAGCACTTAAGTGTTGGAAAGTAGGTATATCCACGCCCGATGACAACTAATAATATAAATGTTGTTGTTGACACCTTCTGCGGAATCCCTGCTATGCCACTTGTTGTTGCCGGTGTTGACACTACTTAATGATCGGTGGATTTGTATAGAAAATCAGTGTGTTCAACAAGCAGATTAATTATCGCGCTGAAAGCAGCTTTGGCTGTAAGGATGTCAGCTTATGGATGGACAGGATGAACCGGAGCACAATGGTGTATAAAAGTATATATGCAAAGGAAGAGCTGAAAGATGCAAAAGGAAGCGTTTATGAATTGTGTGAGCAAAGGAACTTACAAATAAATCGAACACTCTGAAGCTTTGAATTTGCTCTTTAGCGAAGGCCAATATGGATTTTTCAATATAATTTTAAAGAAGAATTAGCCGAAACACATTTTTAAGTATCATTCTGTCGATCGTATATATTATTTTTGAAGTAAGAAACGTTTGGAATTTTCGAAACACATTTCTGTATATGCCACTATGGTTTATTCTAAACAATAAAACACTTGAAGTTGGATTTATGTATAATACTGTGTATAATATATAATATTTTTGAACTTAGAAACGTTTGGAATTTGAGAAACACTTTTACTTATCTAATTAAGTAAAGTTGTCACTTAATTTTCATTTGTGCCTAAATAAATTTGAAGAAAAAAGATAACTAAACACAATCGTGCTGTTCGGGGAACGCTTGAAATTTTCGAAACATTGAAACCTACGAAATATCTACATATATGAAAGTATTACAAAAACACGTACATACGTACATATGTATGTATGTATGTACACATATGTATTTGTAATATGTAAATACGTATGTAAGTACGCAGCGAAATATATTTTGCTTGAAAAATGTTCACTTTTCACATAATGATGGAATTATATAAGTACTATGTAGCAAAATTGAAATTTAAAATATGTTATAAATATCAAAAACGGACTTTAGAGAGAAAGAAATTAAAATCATGGGAACTATAAATTAATTTTCGGTTGCAATAAGCGGAAATGTGGTTGAGGAACATTTAGGAATTTTCGAAACACACTGCATAAAGTTTAAATTCTTGCGTATACAAAAAATACCTTAACCCAAATATAAAAAGCATACTAAATACCGAATTATATGGGCATGGAACGCTTTGGTTTTTATCTAAATTTAATAATATACGAAATACATAGTACATATGTATGTACGTACGTACATATGTACATATAAGAAAATTTATATTTACAAACGTTTTAAAGAAATTACATGAATTTTCTGTTACAAAAAACGTATATGTGTATAAGGAACAATTCGGAATTATCGAAACGCACTGTGTAAAAATAAAACTCTAAGTTTTATAACTTTTTACAACACTTTTTGCTTACGGAACGTTTTGGAATTTTCGAAACAAACATAATAAAATACGAAGCACCCACTAGAAAGTTAATATGGCTGAAATTAGCAGCAATACGCTTTTGTATTACTTTGAACGTGTAATTTATTGCTTTTAAAAAGTTTTAATTACAATCCATAATAATAGTAATTATTGTAATAAGCTATAAACCCCCTTTGTCCACATTTTAAATAAATACTTCATCACTCAAGAGTTTTTGACATGAGTCAGCCATTAATATACGAGTATATCATGCAATTCCAATTATGCCCACCATTGCACTCACTTCCCAGACACCTTAATAAATCTTAATTATGCGTCGGCTAATAAATCAAAAATTCACCTGAAGACCAAACTATTTTAGGGTTATGAATATATGCATATAAATACATATGAACATATGCATGTATATGTGTATGTATGTAACTAAATATGAGTATCTCTGAAGAAATTTGCAGCCAGCCACCAAAGAATGACTTTTATAATAAATGTAATAATAATAATGCCACGTGTGCATTAAAATAAACGAGAATGCATAAGAATAAGTTACCACAAATGTGTGCTGTAGGCCCCTTAGACTGGTATACACCATCGATGTGCGGCGCCTACCTCAAAGCCAACAAAATCCTGGCCAAAAGTTCGTTTTAAGCCCAAAGCATTCGTTTGCGCATAATTTATTGTTCATAAATTCAATTTATGCAAGAAAACTACACCCACACTTACAAATTTTCGCTCTTATGCTCGGAAAAAGAGTAGACGCCTATTCACACTCAACGCATTAGGTGAAAGATAAAGTTTTCCCATGTTGATGTCGTTGAACGGCGAACGGCCTAACTGAGCAAAAGAACTAAGAAAACGGGAACAAAAAATCTAAACAAAAACAATTGAGGCAAAGGACCAAGGAAATCGCTTTGCAACTTCAGCCAAACACTTGTACTCAAGAAGAAAATGCGCGAAGGCGCGAAGAAAGTTGTGGCATAGGGAAATTTCAACGGTGTTGAAAATGTCTTGACTAGTGTGGCAACCGCAAAATGGTGGCGGAGCACTTAGCAAAAGATGTCAGTAGGAATTTGATCAAATTGAGGTTTTATAAGGTCGAAGGATAACCCTGGCTAAGGTTTTATGCAAAATAAGAGTTTTGTGACTTGTTTCATTTCCCTTAAACGAAATATGTTGATAAGGCATTGAAGAGACTATGTCTTGAAATCTTAATAAATTGACATTAAAACAAATTTCATTAGCCGGTTGAGAATTGTGGACAAATTTGCATACTGAAATACTATATAATCATCATTTTGTAAAGGAAAAGGGAGGAAATCTCTTCCGAGAACGTCCAGGCTCTTGTCTCTTCATTCGAAAATCTAAAATGAACTCCGACTCCTACGAATAATTCGAAGATAGCAAAAGGTTCACTACCGCCGTTATTCGATATCCGACCGTCTTTTTGAACCATACCTAGTAGTTCTGGGCATCAAAACAAGTAAGTGTCTTTAGCAGTCCAAGTGGAATTATTCTTGGTTTCACAACTAAAAATCCAACGGTTTTTTTGAACTATGCTTAGAAGTTCTGGGCATCAAAACAAATACGAGTAAATGCCTTAAGCAGTCCAAGTGGGATTATTGTTGGTCTCACGAGTAAAAATCCTATTTACCTAACCTAACCTAAGCTAGTCAGACTCTCAAGGAAAGATTTCAATATCGATATTTTGTGTTCTTTTTCTTGTTACAGCATTTGGTCCTCTTTTTCTTAGGTGTATCCTTCTTTAACAATAAAAGAGCGCTCATGAAATCTAAGGCTTAGAAATCAGAGCACAAAGATCACGACAGCACAATGTCCAACCAGTTTTAGTTGAAGAAGAAATATTGGTTTTCTGAAACCTCTGACAGCCTATTCCCTTACACATTTGAAAGACTTTGATCATGAATCGACAAAAACTACCAAGGTCTTGTAAAACTAATCGGTTATTGAGTAAAATGACTTTCGAAAATTGTTGTGAAAGCACGACTCCTCTTGTACACTGATTCGGCTCGGTGGCTGTCGAAACTCACTCCATTGCCAGCACAGCTTTTATTCATTTCCTACTATGTCTTCTCACCTGTCTCGACTGGTTGGTTACACACACGCTAATGGCTTAAATACGCGCAATGCTTTATGGGCTTGTAAAACACAATAAATGCATTTATTTGCGTCAAAGTCGAAGCTCTAACAAGTAAATGTAAATATTTATTTATGAGACGCCGCCACTTGGTAAGACTCCTATAGGCAGGCACCTACAGACATGTAGGCAGATAGTAAGAAAAATGGGTGGGTCCAAACGCATATATTAGAATTTATTGTGTTGCTGTTGTTGATTTATTATATTCCTCTGCACTGCTTTCTCGCATGAGGCGACGATTTCAACCTTTTTAATATTTTGTGAGAGGCACCAAAAGTTATTAGAATACCTTGATATCACACTTATAATCACTTATTGAAGGGTTAAAAAATATTTTTTCATTAATTTAATGAAAACAAGCGAACATTGCTGTATCGAACACATACCGAAACGAACTGATCTTTATAGTCTTGGTCACTTCAGTCCCCCTTCTGTACATACTAAGTAGACCTAATAAGATCAGTCAGAGTGTGCACCTTTGTGCAAACTTTGCAGTGAGACACAAAGAAAAAGAGATGGAAAAATAAACGGAGAATATGGTTATATCGGAGAAAGAGAGAGAAAAAGCAAGAGAGCAGAAAATAGAGATGTTTAGTTGATACTTATGTATATAGATAAGAAAGAGAGTGCGTTAGATTAAATGGTTATAGACCGATATTTAGTAAGAAAGGAATATTCAGAGTTAGAAATAGATCCAGAAATATTGATAGCAAAAGCAATTAGAGTATAGTTCTGGGTGGCATTGGACATATAATAAGAACACAAGCCAAGTTTGTATATGTCTGAGTCTCATCGGAGAATATTAGAACAATATCTAACCTGAAAATGTAAAACTTGAAATTAACACCCTTTATTACCTTAGAAAAAATAGAGCTCATTAGAAAGGTAATAAATGTATATGAAAGTTAATATGAAAGCGGTGGTACATTGTGGAATTTTCGAAACACACTGCAAAATGTAAATATATAAATTTTATAGCCTTTTGCAAAATTATGTGGCTAAGGAACGTTTTGGAATTTTCGAAACACCCTGCAAAAACTAAATATATAAATTGTATAGCCTTTTGCAAAATTATGTGGCTAAGGAACGTTTTGGACAAACATAATAAAATAAAAAATGTGCATATGAGAATAAATATAATTTATATAGCATCAACCTTAAATTTAAAATTTAAAATCAAAATCAATATCAATAATATCTTAGCAAAAAATATTATGTCTCAACAACAAACAAACGTATTAAAGTAACAAATATGCATATGTATGTATGTACATATGTATGTATGTATGTATAAAAGCTATTGTGGCTATAAAAGAAAGAAATTAAAGGAATTTTTGTTACAATAAGAGTATATGGGTATGTGAAACATTGTGAAATTTTCGAAACTTACCGCATAAAAATAATAATATAAATTATGTAATCCTCTGTAAAATTACTTGGCTAAGGAACATTGTGGAATTTTCGAAACACACTGCAAAGAGCAAATATATAAATTTTATAACCTTTTGCAAAATTAAGTGGCTAAGGAACGTTTTGGAATTTTCGAAACACACTGCAAAGAGCAAATATATATATTTTATAAACTTTTGCAAAATTATATGGCTAAGGAACGTTTTGGAATTTTCGAAACAAACATAATAAAATTAAAAATTGCATATCAGAGTAAATATGTATTATATAGAATACACAAAACCTTAAATTTTAAAACCCGCATTAAACACCCTACATTCCTTAGCAAGATAGAGAGCTCATTATGAATTACTTAGAAAAACAGAAACCCAGCATTTCATTTAAGCAAAAATTCTGACAACAACATTTGTTAGTAAGAGTTCGCATGTTAAGCCGTCAAGTTGTGTTCGCTTTGAGCTGTAAGTAATTATCAAACTATTATAACGTCACGATTAAATTAAAAATTAATCAAGCACTGCAGTGCCAGGGCACTGTGATTTAAATTGCAACAACACAAACCGGTCTGAAAAAATTCCCTCAAGCTGCAAACGCTGTAAAGTGAAGACTCAGCTGCTGTATACACATATGTAGTTGAAGATTCCGCGATTGGCGAACGTATTATGATTGACTAACGGCAAAATCGTTTTGAGCGTTCTTATCTAAATTTAGATTTTGCTTACAAAGAAGCAATTTAGATGTATGTTAACTTCAAAGAGGCGCGAACGGTATAATTTGAAATGTAAGTAGTTGTCATGGGGTGGACTAAAGTGACTCATTACAGGTTTGATCTGATTCTTAAAATTTCATTAACTTATATAATATGATTAAGTAGCGCTTTCAAATTACACTATAGTTCGCTTGTCCCAGCATGGAGTTTCAAACACACATTTGAGAGTCAAATATCGTATATCTTTGATCCAGAAATCATTCATCCACTTCGGCGATTAGGAATTTAGGTGAATATATTCAACTACCAAACGTTATCGCGGAAGTTTAGATCAGAAAGGCACACTAAATTGAAGTTCGAAAGTATCCATTAATATTTTTCTCGAGAGATAATATATTTAGACTAAATCAAGGCGTGTAGTTAGTTATCATAGTATTATATATATGAAAGATTTATCTGTGAGAGTACATGGAATAGCAGTGGTGAGAAAAAATTATTCTTTCTGAGCTCCAGAGGTATTCCTTTTAAAGTTGGGACTGCCGCATTTGAGGAAAAAGATTTTTCATTTAGGAACACTTTTTAGAAACTCCCTCAATTTTGATTTCAGGCCAGCTGTTGGGAAAGCTTACCATCTATCCTATATATCAAGCTCTCTAAACTTATGTTTTTTCTAGATTTTTTCGAGGATATTTCAAAAGTTCGGTTCCCTTAAGCTTTCACTGAATCAACATCACAAATTATGAGCAGTCCATTCAGTGATTGCTCCAGTCGCAGTCCTGTGTCTATGTCTCCACGTTTACTTACGCGCTCATGTTCGTTGGATGCGGCTAGGACAACAACTGCAGCAACCTCGGAAGAATCTTTGATTAACTTTATGCCATCGCCTTCTATGGACTCTGCAACATCGGGCATATACTCTGACGGAACGGAAAGCTTGCTGGACTTAAGAACATCTTCAATTGCATATGGACAAGAAAGTCTACAAGAAACAGAAATCGCTTTAACCACAGCACCTTCTACAGATTACAGCTTGGCTAGAGCGGATTTACTTGAAAGCGAGGAACAATGCAACATTTTACGGCAACGTGTTACAGAGTATGAAATTAGAAATTTCATGCAGGTTAGTACATACAGAATAGAATTTTAAGATGTCAACTACACTCTTCCATACGGACAACTGTGTTCAGGTTTGCAAAAGTCCAGAATTCTTTGATTTCGACGTCGAACACTTGCAGCGTTTAGTGGAGCATGATGATTTGAATGTGAGCGCTGAGGCGGATGTCTTTTGGGCCATCCGACGTTGGTACAAATATGACGAAGAGGCACGTAGGTGTCACTTACCTGATTTGGTTGCTTGTTTACGGCTGACACAATTTGATATCGACTTTATATACTCGCAAATCAACAGCCTACCTGGTTGTGAGTTACTGGTGAACAAGGCTGTGGAATGGCACCTACGGCCTTGTGCACGTGGTACAATATCACTGCGCTACATGAAACCACGCAAAGTGCTACAAACCGAAGATGATACGTACTCGATCATAGTGCAAACACGTGGAGATGTGAGTAAACATAGATTTAGCGAGAACGTAGGAATAATTACAAAATTAATTTTCACAATACAGCACAGGATCGCGGACAAATGCGTACTTCGCTATAACAAAGCTCTTCATGAATGGCAGAAGTGGACCGACATAAAATTAGAGCGCAGTAACTTTGCCATAGTCCAATTGGAGAATAGCATCATCTGTATTGGCGGCTTGGGTCGTAATACCAAGCCAATCAATCATGTTAATCGCTATAATTTGAATACACAAGCTTGGGAGCCAATGCCATCGATGCAACAGCGTCGAGTTTACATGAGTGTTGCGCTGTTGGACGGCTTAATATACGTCTTCGGTGGACAGGATGAAAAATACCAAGCTCTGAACACCGTGGAAGTGTAAGTGTTTTCCAAAAGTTTTCCAAAATTACAGTGAGCTCGCACTACCATAAGAGTCAAGCGAAGTCAGTTATACGGACCAAGACGTCTCAAATTTTACGCAAGTTGTAGCTTGCACTGAGAGAGACAACCCTAGTTCAATTCTCTCGTCGTCCTGGTCTTTTTGACATATATGTGACCTGGTCTACGAAAAGGGGGCTTAAAAAAAAATGATTTTTTGACACCTAAGCCCCCTTTTCGTAGACCAGGTCACATATTATTTATCCGCTTCGAGTATACATATAAATTAAAAAGACTAAGACTAACAACAAAAAATTGTAGGAATGCTGAAAAGCGAGAACGTCTCAACTCTACTCTATTTTTCCATCGCTCTGCATCCCCTTTACTACAAATTTTTTTCTAGTTTCGATACGGTCATATAAATTAAAAAGACTAAGACTAACAACAAAAAATTGTAGGAATGCTGAAAAGCGAGAACGTCTCAACTCTACTCTATTTTTCCATCGCTCTGCATCCCCTTTACTACAAATTTTTTTCTAGTTTCGATACGGTCACCGGACGTTGGCAGAATATGGCTAGTATGTCTGTACGTCGAGCCTCTACAGCTGCTGCGGTTTTGGATGGCAAACTTTACGTGATCGGTGGCTTCAATCGAGCGCATTTACGGTTAGTTGAACGCTATGATCCAGCAAAAAATATTTGGACACAATGTGCGGAAATGAATGAGGCACGCGGTTGGCCTGGAGTGAGTCCAAAGAACATAGAAAATATATAACATTTTTAATACAAGACTTTTTAGGTAGCTGTGCACAATGGGCATATTTATGTGATCGGCGGTTGGTTCAACGGCGCAATGCGGACGGTCGAACGCTACAGTTTGTCGGCTAATAAATGGACGACGGTACGTTTTGTAATACTTGATTTCAACAGAATTTCTTTTCAAATTTTATAACGCTTCTCTACAGATATGCTCCTTGAATGTGGCGCGTGGTAGTATTTGTGGACTGTCTATGAATGAGACACTTTGGGCGGTCGGTGGCTACGGGGAGGGCATACTTAGGGACACTGTGGAAGTTTACGATGAAGAAAATGATAACTGGCTGGAAGAGAAAATATTACCAGAAGCTGGGCGATACGTACGTTAAGTATTGTAAATTAATGTGTTGAACACAAGTGGCAACCCTGTAAAATTATTTTATGATATTCGCAGTGCGAAGAACCCTAATTTGTATACCAAAAGTAAACAGGGAGATAGAAAATTATTTTGTGATATTAAATGGCAACCCTGTCCATATTTTTTTTACCATTTTTTTAATTATAAATTGTATTACCGGCGCACAAAATATAATTATGTATGATAAACTATTAATACTTAAAATTTTCTTTTCATTTGTGCACTAATGGCAACTCTATTTCATGAAAACAAAAAAAAAATGCCTTACAAAATTTCTCAAATAACATTATTTTATTTTTAGATTAGAACACCAACTTAAGAGAAATATAATTATTTATTCTTTACAATTAGCAATTCAAATTAAGAGACAGATAGATGCTGCCAAGAAGAGAGAAATATTTATGTTACTCGCTCACTGAGTGGTTTAAAAAGTTGCCCGATTGGAGAAATCCCCTTTCTCTGTTTCTTCTGACGGGTACTGCGTCGAATACTCTCAGAACTGGAGTGTTTTCAATCCTCTTGGAGCTACATACATAAATGACAAGACTGATTAACCATATGCCAACAACAATAATAAGTTTGTAGATAAGAGAGCGGTCATCACTGTTAGAGATAAATTTATCTGCATTCTCATAGATGGCTACTAGAAAAATCCAAGCTAAATTGAAGCAAAAATTTTGTTTTGATCACACAATCGAGGAAGTTTTTATGTTATTTCATGGTTGGATATAAGAGATTAAGGAACATTCGAAACAAAGAGCTTCACTTAGCTGCGAGAAACGCAAAATTAAGTCCTATCTGCTGGAAAGCTGTTCGCTACCATTTTCTAAGATTCACAAGGTGTGATCTACATGGGAAGCGGCAAAACGGGCACAGCACTAGAATTATTGAACCGTTTCGACGCCGGATTGTATCAAAATTGGCTCACACCATCGCCGTCAATGTCAAATTTTTCTAAGTAGGCTACGTCATCCAATTGCTCTAACCTCTGAATGCCCTAGATATAACCCGGTAAAACTATTGTTTCCAAACCGAACCGAGCTTCCCAAGCGACATCGCTACACACTGAGAGCTCTTGAAGAGTTCCAAGAAGATCCGAAGTTTTCGAGCCAAATTTTCTTCAGCGATGAAGCCGATTTCTAGCTCAATGGTTATGAAAATAAGCAGAATTGCCGCATTTGGGACGAAGCGCAACCTGAAGATCTGCCATTTCATCAAAAAAAAATAAATAAATAAAAAAAGAAACAGATTGGTGTGGTCTGTGAATCTGTGGAATTATCAAAAAAAAAAACAGATGTGGATCTGGGGAATTATCAAACCAACCACATTTCATAAAAAATAATGCTTCGTTAGTATTTGGTGCCTGAAATTGAAGCTCGTGATCTCGGTTTCAACAAGGCAGCGCCACTTTCCACATATCGCATCAATCAATGGTTTTATTCAGAGAACACTTTGGTGTGCAGATAATTTCGCGTTTTGGGAGATGAGCCACTAAGATCGTGTGGTATCAATTTGTTAGGTTTTTCCTTGTGGAAATATGTACGGTTTAAAATCTACTAGGACAATCCCGTTTCTATTCAAGCCTTGGAGCAAGATATCATGCGAGTCCTTCGCAGTTACCTGTCGAAATGCTCGAACGAGTCATCGAAAATTGAACTCAACGGATGAACCATCTGACACGTCGCCGCGTTCAATATTTGAAAGAGATAATCTTCAAGAAATAAATGCCAAAGAATGTTCTTTCGAATGATAATAAACATGCGCCATTAGAATTGAAGTGTCTGTGTTTTTTTTTTGTCTCAAAAAATGTAGGGAACCTCGAAATGGATCACCCTATATATTTTACAAGGTATCTTACGCTTACTGCTGGGTATAACAAGTTTCGCGCCAATTTTACTACACCCTGTACAGGATGTACCAAGAGAGCGAGAAAGCGAGTTCGCCAAACAAAAGAAAGAAAATTTATTCACAGAAATTTCTATTATAACTAACTTTTTCTAAGCTCTCTCTGAAATCGCGTTTATGTTAAGCAACTCATTTAAAACTCTTAGCGCTAGAGTCTAGCTCAGTTTTAGAATATTTTACATTGCAAAGCGTTTCATTTCTTAGTCGCTAACGAGCTCTTAAACTTAACGGATTGCAATGCTCGGTTTTGTATTCTACGAGTACTACCATATCTATGTACAGTTGTGTTAACGAGTATGGAGCGTCGCTGGATAAGTGAAAATAAACCGATTTTAGTGAAAAACGCTTTGAATTCCAGCGATGGCGATGAGACGGAAACTATTATTTTAAGCAACTGTGATCTAGAACAAAGTGATATTGATGTGATAACAAAACAATTTGCTTATGCAACATATTTGGATGTATCGCATAATGAGAAAATTGGTAGGAAATTGTTATGAATGTAAAGTGCGAAAGCGCAACGAAGTCTAAACAAGTTTATATGGTACATACATAACTATAATGCTAACGGCATCATTGTAATTAAAAAAAAAAACGAAAAACTAGTTTCATTAATGCATATAGTTAGATTTAAGGTGTATAAAAATAACAATAACAACAAATTTAATTCATTCAGTGTGTTTTTATTTTAACTGCGTTTACAAGTTTTATTGTTAGCGGCGACTTTTTTATTATCGCTGCTTTTTTTTATTTTCATTATTTGTTTACACTAAGCGCTTTAATTGTTTATTGCTGCTGCATTAATTTGTTGATAATTATTGGCGGCAAAAATACCGGTATATATTTGTTGTTGGAAGAATGTGCTTAGCGGAAATATGCAAGCGCAAAAATGTTTTTATAATTTCACGTGGAATACTGAATATTTTTTCTAATTTTTGTAAAAAAAAATGAAATAAATTCCATAAAAAATACTAGTTTATTTTAAACTGAAATTAAAAAAAAAAATGTAAATTAGTTTGACTAATAAATTAATTCATTTAAATTTATATTCTGAGCAAAAAAATGCAAATAATTAATTTAAGTTTTAATTAGTTAAAGAAAAAATTAAATTAATGAAAAAAGTAAATTAATAAAAAAATTAATTAATTTAATTAAAAAACTTAATTCTTGAACAAAAGATTTTAAATTTTTTTTTATTTAAATTAACAAATTAAATATAAATTAGTGAGTCAACCTTACTTCATTAAATAAAATAATGATAAAATTTTTTTTTTAATTAATTAAAAAATTTAATTAATTTAATTAAAAAAACTTAATTCTTGAACAAAATATTTAAATTTTTTTTTTATTTAAATTAACGAATTAAATATAAATTAGTGAGTCAACCTTACTTCATTAAATAAAATAATGATAACATTTTTTTTTAAATTAATTAATTAAAATTTTTAATTTAATATGATAATTTTAGTAAACTTAAAATTTGTATCCCAAAAAATATAAAATTAATTTATAATTTAAATTTCAGAGAACATTTTTATTTTAATTGAATTAGTTAAAACTAGTTTCAATATTTTTTTTGAAAATTTTCGGATTTCTTTGTAATTTAAATTAAGTAAAAAATTTAAATTTTAATGCATTTCATTAGTTAAATTAATCAATTTTAATTAAATCAAAGTTTTCTGCAAATTATAAATTGCAAATTACAAATTAAACATGAATAAGTGAAAAAGAATAAATTAATTAAAATAATTATTTAAATAATTTATTTATTTATTACTTAAATCATTTAATTAAAATTTACTACTATTTTGTATTCCAAAAAACATAAAATTAATTTATAATTTAAATTTCGCTGAAAATTTTTATTTTAATTAAATTATTTAAAACTAATTTCAATATTTTTTTGAAAATTTTCGGATTACTTTGTAATTTAAGTTACCTAAAAAATTTTAATTTTAATGAATTTCATTAATTTAATTTAATCAATTTTGATTAAGTCAAAGTTTTCTACAAATTATAAATAACAAATTAAAAATGAATAAGTGAAAAAGAATAAATTAATTAAAATAACTAATTACATAATTAATTAATTTATTAATTAAATAATTTAATTAAAATTGATTACTTAAATATAATACTTTCATAAACTTCAGATTTGTATTCCAAAAAAAAATAAAAATAATTTGTAATTTCAATTTTGTAACAAATTTTGATTTGAATTAAATAAATTAAAATTAATTTTACTATTTTTATGAAAAATAATCGTGCCCACTTAATTATTTAAATTATGTAGAAAATTTTAATGAAATCAATCTTAATTAAATCAAAGTTTTCTACAAATTATAAATTACATTACAAATTAAAAATGAATAAGTGAAAAAGAATAAACTAATCAAAATAACTAATTAAATAATTTATTAATTAAATCATTTAAATAATTTATTAATTAAATCATTTAATTAAAATTGATTACTTAAATATAATAATTTCAGTAAACTTCAAATTTGTATTCCAAAAAAAAAAAAAATAAAAATAATTTGTGATTTCAATTTTGTAACAAATTTTGATTTGCATTAAATTAATTAAAATTATTTTTACTATTTTTTATGAAGAATATTCGTGTCCACTTAATTATTTAAATTATGTAGAAAATTTTAATGAAATTGGTTTAATTTAACTAATCAATTAAAAAATAATAATTTAACTAAAATTAAATCAGTTTAATTTATTTAATCAATTTTAATTAAATCAAATTTTTCTGCAAACTTAATTACAATTTAAATATAAATTAGTGATAAATTAAATTAATTTTAAAAAATTAATTATTTAAAATTAATTAATTAAAATTAATTATTTAATTTTTTTTAATTAAAATTAATTAATGAAACTAAATTTGTTGCAAAACTAATTTTTAATTTAATTAAAATTTTCTATGAAAAAGTTGTTTATACAAGCACTTGATTCCGATCGTTCAGTTTGTTTTAAGATATTTGCTAAAGTTATCCGATATCTGATATTCCGACAAATGATCAGCTTCTTGGGGACAAAAGAAGGTGTGCAAAATTTCAGATCACTCAGCTTTCAAACACTCAACCATTATTTTGCGTATATGCAGACAGACGGATAAACGGACATGGACTTCGACTCAGCTAAGTCGCCCATCAAACTTCGTGGCAAAATCAATATAACGGGAATCGATGTCAAATCATCATTAGAATTTGGAACAGTCAAGGTCTATAACCCTTTTGTTGATATCCATGACCATCAAACCTTGTATACCCGAAAACGGTGGCATCTACAAGTGATTGAAGGACACATTCGTCAAAACAATATATTTTTTCGTCGATCGCGAAACACCGCAGAGTCGTATTCGGATTACGAATAGGCAGCATAAATCACCGTCCAGAAGTAATATCATTATTAGGCCTTTTGTCTGGAGTAACCAACGTGGTAACATACATATGTGCCTGGAGTCCTCTCATCACGAATATTTCAGAATACAACCAAAACTATACTCTGAGATGTCCAATGTCGCAGCTATCCTGGACATATAGCGGTCTGTCAATACGAGATCGTGGAATTTCAGAACGTTACCTTCAATGGCAGACTTTTTCACAGTATCTCTCTACATCACAGTACATTTTTCTGTAAAATAGTGCCATCATTGAGAGGTCATCAGACCACGCTGTTATATTCATATCACACATTGAATTATAAATATTTATAGACAACCCTTATCTCAAATTTATCATAATTTGAAACTTCAGAACATAAGGGATAGTTTAAGTTTAAACACAACTTCGAGTCTCAATTGAGTCATGAAAAGCAAATAAATACTTATAAGTGTTCAAAATTTACCTTATGTGTCTTTTTGCAGCGTCCATTAACTTCAAACTCACTCCTACAACGCTTTACCTTAAAAACTGCGCAAGCTTGCATGAAATAAAGTACAGCTTCAGCTCATGCACGCTGAAAGTCCTAGATATATCAGGCTGTCCAATAGACTATGAAGAACACTTCTTAAATTATGACTTTCCGATGCTGGAGAGCCTCACACTTAGCTGGCAACCGAAAGCGGATTGGCGAAAATTGCTAGGCAAACTGAAGGCGTTGAAAAGTCTAACGATTGAAAACAATGACATTCGGAACACAAAAGTAACCGGCGCAAAGGAAACCCCACAAAGCTATGAAGCGCTGTTATTGGCGCTGTCCGAATGCAAACACATTAAAGCTGTCACTTTAGGTGACATGCTCAGCATGTTTGAGATCAGCCATTTAAGCAAGTTGGCTGACAGAAAACTGTCATTTCATATTAGGCATGAAAGCGGTCCACACTTAAGCAGAATACATAACCTACAGAACTTAGACACGGTCTATTTGGAGCACGCGAACGATGTTACAGACGCTGATTTGCTAGACTTGATAAAAAGTTGCGCAAACTTGTCAAAACTAACGTTGGATTATTGTAATGGCGTCACGAAGGCTTTCATATTTAGCGCTGCCGAGTTCTTGCGCGAGCGCGATAAAGACGAACCACTGAAGGCGCGCCTTAATCTGGAGATGTGTGGCTGTGCTGGCATTACGGAAAGTATACAGGAGGTAAAACACGAAATATTACAAAAACACATATTAATTTTAATAAAAATGTTTATTTTTAATTTACACAAGGATCCACAATATGCAAAAGCTGAATCCGCATTGAGCTTGATTCTATTCTTCGAGTGCAAACATCCGATGACCAGCTACAGAAACGAGTGAGTAGAGTATATGATTTTTGAACTGTGACTGGCTAAAAAATACGCATACCTATTTCGAACACGAAGAAGTCGGAGTTTAAACCCAAAGAGGAACTTATGCCAAAGGTCCGAACTATTTAACTTTGAGGTTCTTACAATCGGCTCCCAAAATGAGAACCGTTTCCTTAGAGTAAAAAACTTTTGGAACTCTGTAAACCGGTTCTTAAGATTTCATTATGGTTCCTTAAGTCCCGAATCATGCTTTTGAAATAGCTTATTACTTAAGATCGCTGCTCTAATGTTCTGATTAATACCATTTAGACAAATCATTTCGAAACGTTCTAAAGTTTTATTCAAATCCATAGACTACCACAACCAGGTTTCGCAACAGATATACGAAATCTTGTGACGCGGTTCTCAAAAAGTTGTCATCTGCCTACATTTCACACCAAACTTATGACAGAGAAGATCGGTTTTCCGGTTGGTTTCACATTTTCAACGAAACATATTTAAGACAAACTTTTTAAAACCCCAGCTCCGGTTCTCAAGATCTTGTCTCCTAAGGATTTTTTTAACTCTTTTATTGAAGTCACTTTATGACCCGCCTCTTTTTCCGCTTTCAGTCTCATCATACCATATCCACCACCAAATGTACAACTGAGTATTTACGTACTTTTCGAGATCTACAAAAGGCTTATAAACCAACCAGTTTCACAGCGATTCGCTACGGTTTGTGAAGATTTTGAAAACGCTGCCATCGAAGAAGAGCGACATCTAAAAATAATCGCTTGCCGCAGAGCGAAAATTGTACACAATGACATTTACGATGCTTACTTGGAGATCACGTCTGAAAGAACGGACTTTTTCAACGAGCTGCGCTGCGCAAACGCTACAAAAATGGTGCTCAATAACCGGCCGCTCAGCTTTGATACGATACTTGAAGATTTTCCAAACCTGAAACGTTTAAGATTGCTAAATTGCATTATTGCCGAGGAAGAGTTTCCGAGAAATAAACAATACAATAATATAAGTGATTTGGATATATCGGGTGCGAATGCATTTCGTCTATGGCAAAGCATATCGATACTTTTTCCGCATGTCAGAACGGTAAACTTAACAGATGCTTCGCTTGAGAACCCTTTAGGCATGGAGATGCTCAGAATATTCCGTTTTGAAGACTGTAACGTTTTCCGAAATATCACAAGGTTCTCTGTAGATGGCACCATTTTGTGCGATGAGGACGTGGAGTTTCTAGCCAATCTAACACATTTGGAAAATCTCTCTATTATAAGGAACTCAAAAGTTACAGGTATGTCATTAGTTTCTCTTCCTTCGTAGTTCGTAAGAAGTTCTGAAAAGAGTAGTGTACTAAGTCCGAAGATTTTTTTTTCGGAAAGAGCTCTGAACTTTATTATCCAATAGATTTCAGTCCTCTAGAACATATTTTATAGTACAGACCAGTCTAATTTAGCACAAAACCAAACTATTAAGTTCGCTGTTTATGTTTTCAAGCTAAACTCAATCTTGTTTCTAATTCACCTCCTTATTTTAGGCAAACATATCGCTGAGCTCAGCAACGTTAAGGAGCTCCAACTGAGTGGCTGCGAAAATTTAAGCCACTACTTTTTAGTAGACATACTGAACTCGTTATCACTAAGCTCGCTTGACATACGACACAGCACGTTCACCGATGTCGCTATGCATCTCACGAACCTCATGTGGTTGTGCTGTGAAACGCTCGTTACACTTAAACTCGACTGGCGGCTGGAGCATACGATTACGACATTACAAACTCTTCAATCATTACAGAATATAGAAGTGCGAAATTTCAACACGAATCCCTGTGCGGCTTGTATACAAAACGAACTGCTACCAGTTCAAGATCAGAACTACCAAATTCCACCTCCGCGCTGCACATGTGCTGACGAACCCGAGACACGTTTGACGCAACGTTTCTTTCGCACACTCGCAGCGCGTACCAGCATTACGAAGCTCACACTCGAAGCTGAAGTGGTGTGCCGAAATCTTAATTACTTGCCGCATCTGCAACAGCTAACGCACCTCAGTATCATTGCCAAGAAAATCGGACGAGATGGTCTCTGCGTACCACTGAATTTCCCCATAATTATTGGACAGCTTGCGAACTTGGAGTATTTGTATTTATCACGGTTTTTCTACTGCTTTGACTACCTAATATACATCGTGAGCAGATGCAGCAAACTAAATGAGGTTAGGTTGAAGCAATGTGTGGGTTTCTCGGACGTGGTGGCTTATGATCTAGTCGACGTTTTGAAGCGGAAGCGTACTAAGGATCAACTGCCGTTTCGATTTTATATGCTTAACTTGAAGGACGACTCAAGTGAGACGTGCAGTGTGAGTAATAATGATTTTGGCTAGAAAGATTTTTCTATTGCGTCCTTTGAAATTTCAGGAAAACTCGAGTGATAGCCAACAGGAAGTAAGTTGTTTAAGATTCCTTAAAAAATTATATAATAAAATTGTTTTATTTTATAAAACAGGTTAACCGCTTTGAGGATATTGCAGATTATATTAAAGTGATTTTTCTTTAAAACCGAGTCATTAGGAATAAAATGAAAAGCTTCGAGGAAGAAAATAACTGCATAATAAATGTAATTTTTGACTGAAAAAGCTATAAGACATTATTTATTTCCATTTTGAGCTTTAAGAACAGCGTTGCGACATTCTCGTCGTCTCTGCTAAACTATTCTATCTGGACAAGCCACTTTTAGAGCTTTATCGCCGGACCCAGTAGTAAGCTCCTTTGTGGTGGAATTATACGGTGAAGATAACTATCGGAATGCGGTCTCAGGTATTTCATGGAAGGTAAATAGATAGCTAGTTACGAGTATAAACAGAATATAATAGCGGACAACCTAAGCATTTTCAGCTTGACGGGTCACAAGTCCTGGATATAAATAAAGCTACTGTCAACTCAATGATCTTCAGCTTCATCAGCCGAAAGTCCTAAATACATGACTAATACTGGGATCAGACTGGCGCAAATCCTGACCTATGCACAATATGGAATTGTAAGAAAACTACTTTTACAACGTAGGTACCACACGAAGTAACATAAAACTTTTGGAAAACACTGTGCTATGACCTCTGGCTGAAACCTGTTGAATGATAAACTAAAGTTACTGCCTACCCAAGTACCTTGAGGTTCATTAACAGAGAAGCGTTCGATGTCCAGCCAACCAAACAAATTTTGACTTATTCTTCATGAGTTTAAGATTTTTATAACGTTAGTCCGCCAGCAAATCGAAAATTTCTGGAGATTGGATAATCAGCATAACATTGATAGAAAAGCCTCACCCTTAGGAAATCTGCTTTGTTCAGTAGTCGAAGGATGGCATAATTTGCCTATATTTCCTGAGAATACTGCTGGATACAACGATTAAATAGATATAATTTTTTACAAACTGCGGAAAATTCTAGATAGAGTCTTTGATAATATTTGGTCAATCTGGGGTTGGAGCTTCTAGAAGATGTTATGGAAAGATATCTTAAAATGGTAGCCAAGCTGCGAAAAAACAGGAAAGTCTTAATCTGCAATTGCATCGACGAAACCGTGACGAACTGCACGCTCTCTATCTTTTTCCCCCTCTAAAAGTGTTGAGAGCATTTTTTACAAACAGTCACTGCAAGAGAAATATTCAAAACAATTTATTGAAATATACATACATTTTTCTAATACAGTTGCCACCTATAAATCTTGTTTGTCAAGCACAGTTTCCTACAAATTTGAATATGGAATCTCATTACTTTACTGTCTGGCTTCACAAGCCCAAGCGACGAGAGCATATTTTCCAACACACTAAAATGAAGTAAATAAATCTTCAAAAGGTGCGTTCCATCAGCGAGACCTTTCAATTTACCTCATCAATGAATGGGTTAACAGCAATAATAAGTATACGCAATAACAACAATAAGGGAAGAAAGGCAAAACAAAGATTTACATCTTTTTATATCACTCATATGGAAATGATATGTGTGAAATTGGTGTGACTCATGCATAATATATTATGCACATATCCTTGGATACCGTGACAGGACATATTAAGCACACGTGTAATGACTGCGACCCCATCGAAATGTGTATTTGGAAAGTAAATAAATTTATATTATGTATATTTCTGTAGTAATTCGAATTCACTCGGATGTTTTTAGAGGTGTAAAAAAGGAAAATTGAATTATATTGAAAAAAAAAAAAATTTCGGTAAGTGTATGTTCATCAACATGAGAAGTCTTTGAAAACAGCGCCAAAATTTCAAAAAGTTTTAAATTTTTGTTCTAATAAATTTCCAGCTCAAACTTAAAATCAAAATTGAGATTGGATTCATTAACAACCAACAGGAAATCCAACGATTAACACGGAAAGTAGCGCTCAAGAGTTATACCCGACAAGGAGTACGCAGAACTTCTTTTCACGCATGCTTAGTAACTCCTTGCCCTTGGATTTGTCGAATACTGTTCCGCCGTTGAGTATTCTTTTCGAGTTTTGCGGAGTCTGCTTTGTATATAAACTGACATATACCTAGATCAGTCATCTAGAAAGCAGCTGAATTTTTACCTTCCATCGAACGACGATCTAATGGAAGAAACCATATCTTGCTAAATAGGATAGACCTTAATATATGCGTTCACTTTCCCGCGCACCGTCTCCTTCCGCCCCAAATCAAGTGGAGATAAGTTTGTATTCAATTGACCAGATTTAAGCTTGATAAAGCGAGTCACATTCAATTCTAAAGCGAAGAACTTTAAAGTATATATACACCATCAACATGACTATACTGTTCCAGAACGTAGTTCAAGGCTTTAGGAGGCGTAGCTGTCTAAGTCATTGACAGAGTATCGATATTCCTGGAGATCGTATAGTGAACCGACAGTTTTGGCTCGAAGTCAAAGACTGTTGACCGGAAAGATGTCTAAAAAACTTAGTCGTACTTCCGATAGCTTTATCTCAGGAAGATGTCTCATAAGTAATATATAACCATCTACCAACCTATCGACTCTTGGCACTTGGTCATAGTTTAAAAGTGAATACTATATCTACACTAATACGAGTATTACAAAGACGAAAGATTTCTACCTGTTTTTGTATGTTTGTAATGAATAGGCTCAAAAAGTACTGAGCCGATTAAAAAAATTCTTTCACCAATAGAATGCCACATTCTTCCAATTTAACATAGATTACATTTCATTTTGAAAAAAATTAGAGATCCTTGATAAAATTTGAACAATGTAACCGAAGGTGTAGAAAAATGAGTCTTAAAATGACTTTTGTCGAATGCGCTGCCGAAACAATTAGCGATAGAACAAAATAATGTACAACAATATTGAAGAACATCATAATGTCTACAAAAACACTCCGCGGTAGCATATGTCCAACTACATATTTTAGTTATGTCACTACAACAACTTTTTTCATTTAAACATTAATGAAAATGCTTACCAAATTCAAATCATGTTATTTATGTGTTTAAGTTTCAAAGACCTTGCGGACACTAAATTTCCACTTCGGTTTGTTTGTCTGACAATAAATGCAAGAAACACTATCCACGTGCTTTTCTTTCGGAAAGACAAACTGCAAATGATGGATATCCACTCTATCGGCGCGGCTCACCAGACAAAAATGGCAGAGCATTCAGCATTCAATTTAAAAAATTTAAAAAATTTGTCTAATTCACATCCAAAACTCATATCAATGTTGAGTTTTATAGTTTGGTGAAATCGATAAAATACGTTTGTAAGTACGTCACCAAAGGAAGTAGCATGGTGGTTATTGGTCTTGAACGATACGGTCGATACGTGAGCTGCAACAAAGCGCTTTGTAGGATATTTTTTTTGCAATTCATGAACGTTTTCCGACTGTTGTGCGTGCGCAGTTAATTTGGAGAATGACCAAAGAGTGTATTTCAACACAGAGCCCACAGTACAGCCAGCGGAAACACCGCCAGCAAGATAATTAACATTGACGGGTTTTCTCTCAACTTTCGTCAGTGATCCGTTTGCGAGAACATTGTTCTTTTCGGAAATGCCTTATTATACATGGAATGTATAGTCGAAGAAATAGTTGCGCAGAAAGCAAGACCAACCAGTAGATTGACATCCAGATGTGTTCTCAACTAATGCCTTTGGACGAATTTGCACAATCCACCCGAAAAACGACGATTGTTTCTACCTTCGGTTGCTATTGATTGTACACGGTTCACCTTCATTCGAGTCATTGCGTACTGTGAATGGTACGGTGTAAACAAGTTATGGAGAAGTAAGCCAGCAATTACAATTGCTGAAAAAACAAAAGTTCGCACACTTTTCGCGAAGATCATTTCGACATATCAGCCTTTAAATCCACGTCAATTATGGGATACGAACAAAAATGGCATTGCCGAAGACACAAATTGGAAATGGGTCAATTACGGTTGATACTTCCGGTGGTTCGATATCAATTCCACTCCCCGTTTATCAATTCACGAAAGATGAACTCATCACGAATGTTCAGACCTTGGCCAAATCATCGTAACTACGATTCCTTAAGTGCACGTGCAATGTTAGCTACCAAAAATACCGATGTTGTTGACTTAAACTGGAAGATTCAAAGTCAAATGCTGGGAGACTTGCGCTCATACAAATCGATCGATAGTCTTGACAATGAAGACGACGCCGTGAATTATCCAATGGAATTTCTAAATTCTTTGGAGAGGCTTGGTATGCCACCGCATCATTTGCGTCTCAAAGTTGGATCCGTCGTTATTATGTTTCGCAATCTTCATGCGCCGACACTGTGTGATAGAATCCGACTGATTGTGATACAGTTATCGAATACAAGTGGACGGCCATTTCAGTTCACACCTATTCAGTTTCCAGGGAAAATTGCCTTTGAAATGACAATCTACAGGACACAATGATAGTCGCATAGTATTTGGCATAAATTTGGAAATGCTACATGTGTTTTTCACACGGCTAGATATTCGTGGCGTGCTCGAGAGTTGGAAAGCCATCTTTTCTGCACACCGGAACAGAAACCAAAAAATGTTGTTTTACATTGAAAAAAAAAAATTAAATGATAAATTTAACTTTCTTTTCATTTCAAAACACATAATTTCACGCAGGGCAATGGCTGCGGGGTCAGCTGGTCACATATATGTAAATATGAACCAAAAGAGAAGCGACGAGAAGATAAGACATTCACTTTCACATTGGATCTTCAATCTTAATAAGGTTTATTTAAAGGTCTCCTCATTCATAGAAACATCAGACATCAGACTTTAGGTCCGGTAACCGACTGCTTTAATACTAAAAGACTCGATAACAATGTGTCACGCAGCAAATGAAGTCATATCGAAGACGATACTTCAAGATGTTTGGATATAGAAGTAAGAAGGCAGTGAGGGACGTATGAACGAGGTTACCAAAAAGTTAAACTCATTAAGATTGAATCGCAGGGCATAGATGAGTTCTTCTTCTTGTCTAGTAGTATAGACACACGGCTTACCTGGATAGAGTCGGGTTTACAAAGGAATCGCGCGCAGAATCTTTTTCTTGAAAACTCGTAACGCCGACTCATCAGATGTTGTCATCGTCCATTTTTCAGCAACATATAGCAAGACAAGGATGAAGAGTGACTTTAAGAAGTTGGTCTTTGTTCGTCGAGAGAGAACTTTGCTTTTTAATTGCCTACTCAGTCCGAAGTAGCACCCATATGTAAGAGTTATTCTGCTTTGGATTTCAAGGCTTTGCCCTCTATATTCAGCTCCGCAGCCCGATTTTTCCTCCAGCAGTAGATCGAAAAAGTCGCAGGATAGGGAGTGTCCTTTTCTGAAACCTCATTTGGTATCGAACGGCCTGGAGAAGCTTTCCCGGTTTACACACCCGTATTAATTTTGAGGCGATAACAAATTTAGTCATAGCGACATAAAGGCAGCTCCTTTTCGTGCTGTCGAAAGCAACTGTAAAATCAACGAAGAGGTGGTGGTGTCGATCCTCTTTCACGGGTCTTTTCCAAGATCAGATAAGAGCCTGGACATATTGCAGATAACAAGATTTGTAGAGTCAGCTACTTCATCCAAGTAGGAAAAACAACTGCGTGTAGAAAACACAGCCAATGATCATTTTTACAAGGACAGTTGGTATGCTGTTGAAGGCAGGGAGACCAGAGTGATAATATAGAGGGAAGGCTCAGCAGATTTTTGGAAATTACAACATTGGAAACAAAATTAATCCAGAATGGCTTAGTTTTTCGCCTCTTTTAGCAACCTAATCGATTGGATGCTCCAACAAAGACAAAATAGCTCGGTCCCAAAAAATATAAATCACCGCTGAAGCTTTTTACAGACTTTTTGATATCGGAAATGCATGCCGAGACCTAATATTAGTTACTGACTCTGACTCGCGACTAACTGGGTATCAGAAACGCAAGTAAAGACTCCGCTAAGTCGTATGCCAGTCAAAACTTTGAAGTAGTTATGACACCTCCAAACATTCCTCAATCGAAAATTAACACATCTACAACCGGTAGCTTCCCAAAAACTTTATTGTAAGCACCACACCCATATTTGGTTATAAATTGTCATTTCCTGCGAATGCCTAAATAATTCACACCCAATTTAGCTATCACCAACTAATATGCGCCTGACAGCCCATCATAAGCTATTCAGCACTCATAGGCATAGCTATTTTCTGGTCAAACGAATAGGAGTCTTACTGCATCTGTATTAGTACTAAGGTATGTGGCATGACGGCTGGGTCACTATGATAGTTTAGGGCTAATAAATATCTCACTCAAGTATGACTCACAGGACTGTTTTCGATGCGGTAAACGATGGTTAAATCTCCTGTCAATACACAAATGTGGTCGACAACAACAATACAACGAACAACAATAAATAGCATGTGCAACAACAAATAGTATGTGCAACAACAAAAAGCATAACAAAGTTATGTCATCAACGCTTAGAATACATAAATTAAATCAAGTGTTTCATCACTTCAATGCGATCAATGGGTCGGACGGTCCACCGGTTAGTGAGTGTGTGCGTGTTTCTGTGAGAGTGTGAGTAGTTGTGCGCTCTGCAGTCGTGCTATCTGAAGTAAAGGAAATTTCATTGCATGAATTTGCGAAAATTCCATAAACCAAAATGAATGGACAGTCAGCAATAACAACAAAGCACCTATACCTTTACAAGTGCATAATAAATCAATTGATGTTGTGTGTAGGCAAGAAGAATGAACGTAAAAGGGCGCAAAAAAAATTATGGATATATCAAAGAAAGCAGTTTTCATGCAAACTGAAACTTGGTGGATTTTTTGCATTGTACAACAGTTACATACATGCATGAAAATATATATGTCTAGAAATAAATATTAGGGTGGTACTTAAGTGACCAAAAAATATTTTTATTATAGGTTTGGCAAAGCTTAAACCTTATTTTGTACAACAACAGATGCAGATAAACATGAAAATATATATGTATCTACAAGTAAATATTAGGGTGGTACATAAATGACCAAAAAATATTTTTAGAGTTGGATTGGCAAATCTTAAACCTTAGCTTTGTACAATAACCGATACAAATAAGCATGAAAATATATGTATTTACATGCAAATATTAGGGTGGTACATAAATGACCAAAAAATATTTTTAGAGTTGGATTGGCAAATCTTAAACCTTATCAATAACAGATACAAATAAGCATGAAAATATATGTATGTATTTACATGCAAATATTAGGGTGGTACATAAATGACCGAAAAATATTTTTAGAGTTGGATTGGCAAATCTTAAACCTTACCAATAACAGATACAGATAAGAATGAAAATATATGTATTTACATGTAAATACTAGGGTGATACATAAATGCCAAAAAAGATTTTTAGAGTAGGCCAAAATTTAACCCTTAGAGAAATCTTTTAAGAAATATTATTACGGTAAACCAAAAATTTAAAATTTAATAATTTCGGTCATATTAATATTAGGGTGGTTCTAAAGTGTAGAAAAAATATTTTCAGATTAGTTTTACTGCTCACAAACATTAGCAAAATTAATATGTATGTATTTTATGCATAAATTATTTTTAGTTAAAGTAATATATACAATATTTATTATAAGTAAAATATATTCGTAGTAGGGTGCTCCTAAAATGAGTAATAATTGATCAGTTTCAGTTTATGGAAGACCACTGTAGCCACATATATGTATACGTATGCATTACACAAAAAATACAAAATTGTTTTTCGTTAGGAGCAGGGTTAAAATTTCAAACAACCCTAACCCATAATTAACTGTATTTGAATTTTTTTTATTTATTTGATACCACTTCAGTCGCATGAATTGTACACTTATACGAAGAAAAATTGAATTTGTTTGCCTTACAAAGGAAGTCTTCATTTTGTACCCTATAAGCCACACCCTAACTTTGCAGAATAGAAAGCAACAGTAATATATGATAAATTGAATGATTTCCTTAGCAATTGTTTGAGTGAAACTGAAACCAACTGTTTATATGACAAATTTAGTACCACCCTAATATATGTAAGTACTACTTTTGTTGTTATTTTTCCACCTATTGTTATAACAAAGTATTGGCATATCCTCCGTTGATATTCATGTTGAATACACCAAACAATCAGTTGGCTACAAAAACAAGCAAAAAATCAGGAATAACAAAAACCAACAACAACAAAGTGCTATACATATGAATAAATTATTTGACGCAACCAAGGACAACCAAACAATATTCTAACAGAGGTATCATCCACAGATCCACTGCCATACACATACAATGTACTCCACAACAGAGTATTTGCTTTATGTACAGGCTGTATGCACTTCCTTTGTATCCTAATCATGCTGAATGGACATAAGTGTCTGTATATTTGGCAATAAATAATAAGCATTGGTAGGACCAGGAGCAGCTTGGATTGCTTACAATGAACAGAAAGTTGGCATATGTATGCATGCAGCTGCAAGTGAAGCATACTTGCGTGTAGGCTGCTCCAAGTTGAGTAGTTACTGGAAGGAAGATAAGTCGGCAACTCAACGAAAAGCTATTAACATTGATATCCTTGATGTCCTGCTGAATGAATTGTGTGCAAAAAGTTTTTGGAGGAAAGCTTTCGTTGGAGGCTTAGAAGGAAAAGAGTCTACTGCGAATGATGTGCGTCTATTCTAGGATTCGAAACCGGACTGGTATAAGCTGCAAAACTTAAGAGAGTTTGTTTAAGCCCCATTATTCGGTGGCAGGCAAAGTCAAAAGCGGCGAATGCCTCGAGTGGCCTGCTTATGGAAAGTTTATCATCCGCCGATAGATAGAACCGTCTTTAAGCTCGGCCCAACTAGTGTTACGATTAACCATAGTAACTCGCACGTCGACATGTGATGTGATTTGGAAGTCACAAGGTGACTTTAAGGGAAGCTGGCTACCAGCTGGCTCTATATAAGTAAAGCAGACACCGTGCAGGCCGGTACTTAGGTGACTCTCACGCCGCGATGTGATGTGATTTAAAACTCACAAAGTCACTTCAAGAGAAGCAGCTGGCTGCCAACTGACTCTATGTAAAAAAAAAAAAAATATAAGTTCTGTGACTCTGTGAGTTTGGATCAAACACACCTCATAACACTAACAAGTCTATTAAAGTGAAGTTCGTCTAATCTTGCTGCTCGCTTCTAATTACTTTATTGTCGCTTAGCTCTTTAAGTGTATTATCTCAGAAGAAGTAGTGTCTAAAACTATCATTATCTTGGCTGGACTTTCCTGTCAGAAGCTCTCTATCAACTCCATCTTCAGACTTCCTGACTATTGCAGTTCTCCACATCGAGGTTACGATACTAGCCTTGAACTCATTAACAGTGCGTTCAGGGTGGGTCAAGAAGTGCTTAACCTCGCTATCAATAGCATCGAGTGATAAGACTGGTATGTGTGCCAGGCCACAGCAGAGTTGCAGGAAAATGTAAAACTGATGAACTAGGAAGGAAAGGAACACTAGAACCGCTATCGGTAGGACACTTCTTATGTTCTACTTTTAGATTACTGGCCTTCGCGGAAGCTTTGGCAGCGCTAAGTCAACATCAGTACATGCGCTGTCGCCCAAGCCCAGACCGATCGCAAGAGATGTAGTGATCTCTTCGCCCTCAGAAAGACTTAAGAAAGGGTTAGGATACCCTAGTTATGGGGCTTTTAACAGCCCATTGCCGTATTGGCGCCAATGTCGTAAGGTTGGGAATCTAACCACACGCCATCTACTGAAGCTATATGAAAGAAGATGAGGTGAGCTGACTATTCCGCGTTTAGAAGGTCAAGACTTAAACACTTGAAAGTGCATGCCTTCAGACATGAGAAAAAAAAGAAATTTGTCTTGGCTACTAAGGGTTTTGCTAATTTATCAGTTCTAA
This sequence comes from Bactrocera correcta, assembly GCA_027475135.1. NCBI lineage: Eukaryota > Metazoa > Arthropoda > Insecta > Diptera > Tephritidae > Bactrocera > Bactrocera correcta. The sequence continues at coordinate 4,655,932 of CM050322.1, forward strand.
CTCAGTTCTAACACATTAACTCTTCTTTTTCAGCCATCTAACCTAACCTAATCATCATAGTGGACCTGCAGAAGGCCATTATCAGCTGCAGACACAGGTTTTCTACTGAATTTGAGAAACTTCAATTGCTTAAATCTAAAGAGCACCTAGCTGAAAAGTGATATCGATTACTTAGGTATAAGTGTTCTGTATGAGGAAGAAACAGCTGGAGTTAGAGGTTTTGAAAAGTGTCATTTTTTTTCAACTCAGTCTTTTAAAGCAATGAACCCGAAAGGACTAGTTTTCGCCAGCAAATTTCTAAGATCTAACATACTTGAAGTCTACAAAGGAACATGGTGTTCTGATGTCATTTACTACTAGTTTCCTTCTATAAAAAGAGATATTCCAGCGCAGTAGATGGAGTACGTTGGAAACGAGCGCAGTAATCAAATTGGCATAAAAGAGATCTTAGCAGCATTTAATACTTCCGATTGATGTTAGTTTCTATTTGCGCGGAAAGCGACTTATACTCTACTTAGAAATCAATCAAATTTACTTAAACAACAAAATTTTCAACAGAGAAGTGGAACAATCAACTCAAAACACATACAATTACTTGAGCTCCTTCTGCTTGAATCAACTCTAAAATTTAAGCAGTTTACGGCTCATTAAAACTTTCGCGGAGGATATTAATTATTGCCAGTATTTAGTTAAACACACACTCACGCATACAGAAATCGTTCAAAATCATTTCGACTCGTGCACTCACTTATATACATACACACATACATATAAAATTCACATATCAGTCCCTCAAACTGAAAATGAATATATGCCGCGAGTGAATGGCATCATTCATTTTGCCGAGCTGAACAGCTGTGCGCACACATACACTCATACTAATACTTGTCATCACACATATGTACATTTGTACATATTTATATATGAAGCTACTTTGCATAAAACACGTTCACTGCCGCTTAGACTCTTGGTAATTATAATTTTGTATATAATTATGCAATGCAAATAATTAATCAGATTTATGACATTTGATATGTTCTAACAGCTCTTCAAAGTGCACATACACACGCATATACATATTTTTAATTATACAAAAAGACATGCTTGTAATCTTATGTATTATGTAGCTGTTGTGCTGAATTACATGGATGACATAAGGGAATACATGTCATATGCATATATATATCAATAATATATGTCTGTGTAGTTGCTATATTTACATATTAGAAATTATGTCTGTAAGGCTTTATGTGCTCATAATTGTACATATTAAGTATCACATTCACTTCGAAAAATTTTGGGGAATTAATCATTTTTATACACAGAATACTAAGCTTGTAATACACACACACACACAGAATGAACTGATCCTGCTCACAAGGAAACATATTCCGCTGGAGGTAAACAGAGGACAGCAGCCCTGAGAGTCGCCTCGGCGTGCAGCACTGTATCTGAACCCGCAGTGCTAGTGATAAGCGGCGTCATGCCAATAGAAAACACGACGAGGTAAATTACTACATAACACAGACGCGGGTATTTCCGAAAATACCTGTACAACATGGGGAAAACATAAAGCCCAGCATGTATTTACGGAGACGAACCACTAGACGATGCAAACCATACCATTTTCAAGTGCTACCGATGGAAAAAAGCACGAAGAACTGTAGAAAACAAGCTCGGAGAACTAAGTGTGGAAAATCTTTTAGAAAAAATGATAGCTAGCAGCGAAAACAGGGAAATAATTGCCTCGTACGTGGAACATGTTCTACGCACTAAAAAATGAGACATGGACGCGGACTCCTAATAGAATATGAGCCAAATAGCTCGATGCCGGCTACAAAATTGTAGGCATCACTGGACGCAAGGACAGTAGAAATTGACTTGTAATGGGTCGGGTCCATCTTGGAAACCTTGCCTGAAGTAATGCGAAAGCGATCCCGGGGTAGGGAAAAAATCCATGCATCCAAATCCGGAATAACCTTCAATGCGCGTAGCGATTCAAGTTTAATGTCTTCAATAGACTCAAAACAGTTTACACGAAGCGGTTTGATTTGATTGTATGTTTCTGGGTCTTTAGCATTGATCCAAGACTTAACGCCAGTAGTAATACGTTTTATGACATCGTGGTGGTCGAAAAGCATGGTTTCAAAGACGTTAGCGCTACCGACGCTGCTTCTCGAAAATATTTAGTAATTTTGGATCCAAGCTTGCTTTTACCTTTCTTAGGCCCAATTGATTTTTCAAAATGGTAGGAAAGATAACATTTTTTCTTGTTTTGGATAACTCCTTGCAATGTGTTTTTTTATTTTCAATCTTTTAATAACACTTCGTTGTGTTTAAATTTATTATTCCTGAAATTACGTCCACTTCTCACAAAATAGTGTGTTATTGGAGTTTTTTATGATCAAAAAATCAGTGATAAAATTTGTTTAGCATTTTTCACAAACGAATGATCACTCAGTTCCATTCTCTCTCATTATTATATTTTAATATTTCCTATATTTCCTGTAAATCACATTTTCATTATGATCTCTGATCTCGGAATTTTGCTCCTGTTTCTTAACTTATACAAGAATGTTCCAAGATATTCAGTAATTGTTTCAAGCTTGGCTTTTCGACTATCAATCATTTTTATCAAATTTATATCCTTTAGTCTTTCCATTTGATTTTTTATATTGTATCAATTGATTTTAAATGTTTGTTATATCTTTCTTTAAATTTCTTTATTTTATTTAGTGGCGATTTCTGGTTTAGGAGCTATGCTTTAAATCTTTGGCTTTTGTTCTTAGACCCTCTGTCTTTTTTTCCTACAGATTTGATTACAAAGTTATTATTGTAACTATTTTTCTTATTTTATATTCTACAGTCTATCAGCTCCGGCCACTTGTCACTGTTATTTGTTCATTGATCTTAAATCCGACCTTTGATTAACGATCTCTAACTTTTGTTTCTTGATATACGATCAGAACTTTATCTCCTTATTTTCTATATATTATTTGATCATTTATTTCCTATCCTTATATTCCCTCTTTATATTTCATAATTTTATCCAATATATTGGTCTTATATTTATATATTTAGTCTCTGAAGAACTATCTTTATCTGTCTATCATTCCTTCTCTCTCATCTTTATTATAAGTCTTTAGAAAATGATATTTATACCCTGAACAGGCTATACTATGTTTGTCACGAAGTTTGTATATATATAAATGATCAGTATGTTGAGCTGAGTCGATTTAGCCATGTCCGTCTGTCTGTCCGTCCGTCTGTCTTTCTGTATATATACGAACTAGTCCCTCAGTTTTTAGATATCCTTTTGAAATTTTGCAAACGTCATTTTCTCTTCCAGAAGCTGCTCATTTGTCGGAACGGCCGATATCGGACCACTATAACATATAGCTGCCATATAAACTGAACGATCGGAATCAAGTTCTTGTATGGACAACTTTCACATTTGACAAGATATATTCACGAAACTTGGTGTATATTATTTTCTAAGGCAACAATGTAATATCCGAAGAAATTGTTCATATCGGTTAACTATAGCATATAGCTGCCATACAAACTGAACGATCGGAATCAAGTTCTTGTATGAACAACTTTCACATTTGACAAGATATATTCACGAAATTTGGTATATATTATTTTCTAAGGCAACAATGTAATCTCCGAAGAAATTGTTCAGATCGGTTAACTATAGCGTATAGCTGCCATACAAACTGAGCGATCGGAATCAAGTTCTTGTATGGACAACTTTCACATTTGACAAGATATATTCACGAAATTTGGTATAATTATTTTCTAAGGCAACAATGTAATCTCCGAAGAAATTGTTCAGATCGGTTAACTGTAACATATAGCTGCCATACAAACAGAACGATCGGAATCAAGTTCTGGTATGGACAACTTTCACATTTGACAAGATATATTCAGTAAATTTGGTATATATTATTCTCTAAGGCAACAATGTAATCTCCGAAGAAATTGTTCAGATCGGTTAATTATAGCATATAGCTGCCATACAAACTGAACGATCGGAATCAAGTTCTTGTATGAACAACTTTCACATTTGACAAGATATATTCACGAAATTTGGTATATATTATTTTCTAAGGCAACAATGTAATCTCCGAAGAAATTGTTCAGATCGGTTAATTATAGCATATAGCTACCATACAAACTGGACACATACTTACTAACAGAAATGCACCTGGTATTTAGCTTCGGTGCAACCGAAGTTAACGTTTTTTCTTGTTTTTTCTCATCTTTATTATACATCTTTCAATATATAATCATTTGACATTTCATGTTCCCTCTGAGATCTTTCAACTCTGTTGACTTACTGTTTGTAGTTTGCTTCTGAATCTTTAATATATTTTCTCATATCTCATCTGTAATATATTATCTCTGATTTCCTGCCTATGAAAACTGATATTCTTGTTTGATATTTGTTACCTGTCAACTTTGGTTTCCATTTTTCCGTTTCTTAAATAGGTTTCTTGAGATACTTATACTCGTATGTATTCATGTTTTTTTCTTTTTTTTTTTTGCTTTCAGTATTGATTTACTTGTTTACTGTCTTATTCATAGTGTTCTATCATTGGTTTCTGCTGATGATATCTGTTATATTTCGATATTTGTTTCTTGATCTCTGATTTGTTTTGAGTTTGTATTTCTCTGTACTTATTTTAAACTGCCTACTTTTTCCAATATATAGTATTCATGATAATTATGAAAAGCTTTTTATGTGAACTTGCAGACTTTCGTCTCTTTATGAAGATATCTGGGATTAAAAAGAATTTTATAGTTCCAAAAGGGTTAACTCAACTTTGGTAGTTTTTAGATTATTTTTTGCACTTAATTTTTATTTTACTCATATTACAGCTAATTGCTTTATAATCATTCGTCCGCCTTAAGTTCATGACCCTCGTATAAACTAAAGTTGTTGTTAAACAATGTACACATAACAATTAAAAAATAATTGAAGTAATAACACGAAATATGTATTGCTGTGTCTTTGAGCGATAACTAGCACACTTTGACTCCAGTGAAACCGGTTTCAGTGACTCATAGTGCTTTATGCATTATCTATATAGTATGGTAGTATACTAGGCTTTCTATTTCCGATGGAAAAAGCGCGCTGAAACATACTTAAATACTTAAGTTACAGTTTAAATGACAACAAAGTTGTAAAACTATTACTGCATCGCGCCAATTAATTACATACATATAAGTACTGAGGCTTAGTGAAGCATTACAAATAGATTTGGTACCAGATTTATGATCTGTTATTGAGTAATAAACAAATTTTAGTAGCAATAATTTTGGAGAAGAAATTTGCAATAATCTTTAAGAATCATTTGCAATTATTTTAGAGATGAAATTAGCAGTAATTAACGTGAGTAAATGAATTACATGGGCCTTTGGAAAATAACCGGTTTGGATTGCACTATCCTTGCTCCACCTTGTATAAACACAAGTTCAAAATTTAAATAAAAATCATAAACTGATACACAAACAGGTGGCAGCTTCATAGAAAAACGCTAAAAACCGAGTTAAAGCTGTGTTGTTAATATGCATGAAGTAATTAAATGGTTTGTAATTCACAAGACTAACTTTAATTATTGACAAATACAAGCTGTCAACTCAATGAGAGTGCATTAAGATAAGAAAAATAAATATAATGCATACAAAATTAAAGATTGTAAACTTCCGCATGAATTTCAATGAATTATGTGCAATTGAAATCGAAACTCAGTAAGCAGTATTTTTATACCCTCAACAGGGTATATTAAGTTTTTCAGGAATTGTATAATTAATAAAACGTGGGAGACCATATAAAATTTATCGTCAGCTAAAGCGCAAAATAACGTAACAACACTTTTCATAGGTTTAAAGGTGAAGAAAAAGCGATATAAAGGAAACCACTCACATTGAAAAAAAAAATATTAGTTTTGGTTCTAAAATAGTTCTATATTGGTTATACATTGGTTATATATTGGTTATACATTGGTTATATATTGGTTATACATTGGTTATACATTGGTTATATATTGGTTATATCTGAGAGCGACCGATCGTAAGCAATGAAAAACTCAATTTCGATTTTTTTGATGATACGTTATTTTGATGACTATAATATGTGCCAAACTTAAGTCCTTGTATGAAAAGCTATTCTATTCGACGAGATATCTTCACGAAAAACGGCAGGGGTTATTACCTAAAATCACAGCACATCACGCGAAGAAATTGTTCAGATCGGACTACTACTACATAGGTTGCTATATATATTTCTGGACAGGTGCAATCTGACATTTCCATTGGAAATTTTGACATTTTTTAGCATAACATCTCTCAGAACGTTTTGTCATTTAATTGTGAATTGTTTTATTTACAAGGAATTAAAAAATTCATCTCGGCCAAAAAATAGAATTAACTCGTGAACATTTTCGTGCGATCATTTTTCACAACTTTCGACGTGGATTATCACGACAAGAGTGCATCGATGAACTAAAATCTTTGTATGGCTATGAAGCACCATCCTTTAGCACTGGGAAAAACTGGTACAACGAATTCAATCGTGGTCCACGCTCGCTCAAAGACGAATTCCGTGAAGGTCGTCCAACAGCCGTTGTGCCAGAAAACATCGGTGCCGTAGGTGAACTGATAATACAAGACCCTTCATGTAACATACCTTCAGATAGAAGCATGCCTATGCATTTCTCCCACCAGCATACATTCGATATTGCATGAACACCTGGCCGTAAAAAAGGTTTGTTCTCGTTGAATCCCGCATAATTTGACAATCGCTCAAAAAAGGCTCGTGTGGATTGGTGTAAAGAAATGCTGAAAAAATACGATCGCGCTGCTTCAAAAGACGTTTATAAGATCGTCACAGGTGACGAATCATGGATCTATGCGTATGAGCCCGAAACAAAACAGCAATCGACCGTCCAGAAATATATATAGCAGCTGTCGTATAAGCTGCCATACAAATTGAACGATCGAAATTAAGACAGGGTTCATTGTATACCCTTTAATGCTAAAATTAATGCACTTGTGAAGAGATTTATAGCTTACACAACCTAAGTTAACTTTTGTTCTTTTTATTAGCACGTTTAAGCCGATTTTATGTGCGCTTTTTGCGCAATACAATAATAAATATTTTAGAATATTTTAATTTGCCATAATTGTAAAACAACTCTTGACAACTCAAAGTTCACTTTTTAGACTTATAAAATGAGCATCACAAAGCATCGTGCCGTCAGTAGTCGTTGCAACGTGCGCGTGTTAACTAAACGAGTACAACTAACGGTATTAAGTGCATTTGTGCTAGTTAACGGATAACAGTACAAACAATGATTCTAAAAACCATTTTTGGTTCAAGCCACAAGCTGGTGTTCTTGGCTTTTGTGGCGTCGCTTTTCATACAGTCGTGCGTTTTAGCGGTCGACTTTCGTAAGTAACGGTTGTACAGTAAAGCAAATGTGTGGAATTGAAAGAGAGATAAAAAAAATATTAAAAAAGTTTAAGTATTCGACGAAAATAATAATAAAGAGAGTGAATATTTGAAAAGGGATCCGCTGCAAAGTTTTTAGACTGGCCGTCCTCTACCACCCACAACAAATTATATTGACTTTCCGTAGAACATATAAACCCTACATACTTCTTCGGACGGTGTTAGATTTTGGCAATATTCGGATGCGGTAAACTGCCATACTCGACGTTCGCAGAAATAAATTTATTCAAAAATTCGCATTTTAAAATACTAAAATTTCGCAGACTTTATTTGACGGAGTCCTCTAGATGTATGACTTCAACATTTTCAAACAGTCAACTATAGTATATAGGTGTAAACTCGTTCAAATGAGCCCAAAAAAGTAAATGAAACTTTATGTCTTTTAACCACATCATTCTGAAACCCTCGATATTGGTGAAGTTGTTTGGATGGATTCCTGACAATATGCAATTTAGGAATATCGCGATTTAGATGTCCTTCACAAGACTTCCAGTAATACCAGAAAACCAAGGGAACTATATATTATGAGATTAACATCAAATCAATTAAATCGTTGAAAGTGAATATAAAGAACACAGCTTCCCTTTAATCAGAACTATCTTGAGAAACCATTGTGGAGAAACGAATGATTATAATTTCTAGATTTTCTACGCAACCGAATTATTAAATATTTTTCTTATAGAATAATGTAGTAAGGTACATAAATTCCGATTCAAATCTGTTTTGAGAAACCTTCCAGGAGAAAGTACTGATTTTATAACTCTTAAGGCTTCTGAAAGCCTGAATTTTAAAAATCCGTTAAAATGGATGAGGAACTAAGAAAAGAAATAAAAAAAATATTGACTTTAATAGGTCAAATTTAGGTATATATACGGGGTACTAATAAATACCAAGCTTAGATTGTCCTGATGAAACTTTAAGTGAAACCACAAAATTAGGAGGCTATGCTACCACTGTACCTATTACTAAAAACAACCAAGTGAGATGATAAGGCAAGATAAAGTGCTCAGTATCTCTTTACTCTACTTTGACTAGAGAAACGAACTTTAAAGAAGGGTCAAATAATATAGTGATTCATAAGGTATAATCGTCTTTAGTATTTACAAACAACCGAAGGGAGTTGAAGAATTGTCAAAAGTCAATTATACTTCAAGATACTTTTCATTAGTGCCAAAAGATTAAAGAAAAGCTAACACTCTGAATACCGAAGGGTTTACATTACATACGTTTGGCTCGCAATGATGCCAGAAGACCACAGCAGTCAGAGGCTCTTAACGTAGTCGAAATTTTTTTTCATAGTCTACTTTGGACTGACTTCCGCTGTAAATTCTGCTGTTAAGAACATGAACAAATGTACATATATCAAAAGTGATCTTATTTTCGAGGTTATTTAATGAGACCTCGTTTACAAATTAGTTAGAAGAATAGCCGTTATAATAATCACGAAATAATTTCAATCCCTTCATTTCATTTTCTCAGCCGAACCCGTTACGAAATGTCACTTTGCCGATGAAAAATGCATGATCGAGCAAGGGCACAAGTTAATGAAAAAAGCGGCTACTGGTATACCTGAAAGGGATATACCGGCTCTGGAACCGTTGAAGTTGGATAAAATCGAAATGTTGGGCGATAAAAATAACGCATTAAAAGTTGATCTGGTAATGAGCGATGTGGAGTTCCATAATTATACAAAGGCGCGTCTCACAGCGATCAAGTAAGTGGGGAGAGCGGCGGCAAAGTAATGTAACCAGAAATTCTCCTAAATAATTGTTTTTAAAACTTTAGAGGCTTTAGCAAAGATCTCAGCAAACCAATGAAAATAGTCACGCAAAATGTCAACCCACGCATTACAATCAAATCGAAATATAAAATCAGTGGCAATATACTTGTGCTGCCTATTAGGGGCGAGGGTGAACTCACGATGGTCTTGGACAATATAAAAACCCGCTTTACGACCACACTTACAGCGGAGGAACGTGATGGCAAACATTTCTTGCATACGGATAATCTCAAAGTCGAAACACAAGTAGATAAGTAAGTAAACGAAAACTTTCTAAATATGAGTTTTTACATTTTTACGTACTCTTCTCAAAATATTAACCCGTTTCTGTATTTCCACTATTTTCTAGTGTTCACACCGACATGACAAATCTCTTCAATGGCGACAAAACGCTCTCTGACAGCATACTCCAGGTAATGAACGAGAATTGGCGCTTACTCAGTGATGATCTAACGCCGGTAATCAACGAGGCTTTAGCAAACAAAATGAAAGAATTGCTAAGCAAATTCTTCAAGGACATACCATATGAAGATTATTTTTTGACAGATTAATAAGAGTGTGTAATAAACATTAAAAAAAAAAAATAAAAAATAAAAGTTAGTAAAAAAAGTAATGGCGTAAATTTTTTCGAAGGTAATCAAAGATTTGAGTAAGTAAAGTCGTAAAGTATATTATGTAGACTAAAAATAATATGAAAGTTCATTTTTTTTTTAATATACAATAGTTGAGGAATGATTACATGTAATGTAATGTAAGTAATGATTACTGGTTTACTGTTTTTAATTATAAAAACCAATACAAATCCAAAGATTAAAGTCACTGTTATACTTTTTTTTACTGAATATGAACATTTTAGGCATGATTACATGTAATGCAAAATAATGATTACTGTTTTTTATTACAAAAATCAATAAATACAAAGATTAAAGCCACTATTTTACTTTACTTTTACTTAATATGCTACGCAGTAAGAATGATTACATGTAATGCAAAGTAATGACTACTCCTTTACTGTTTCCTTAATGAAAAACGAATACAAATTCAAAGATTAGAGCCACTGCAATATTTTATATTTACTTAATATGCGACACATTAGGAATGATAACATGTAATGCAAAGTAATGATTACTACTTTACTGTAATCAATTACAAAAACGAATACTTGACCAAAGATAAGAGCCATTGTTATGCTTTACATTTACTTAAATGCGACACTTTAGGCATGATTGCATGTAATGCAAAGTAATGATTATTACTATGATTATACTATATTATATTTTGTTTTTATACAAATCATTACAAATCCAACCATTAAGGTCACACGTATATCTTTATTTTACTGAATTTGCGACACTTCAATAATGATTACATGTAATGTAAAGTAATGACTACTACTCTATTTTGTTTTTAATAAGATAAATATGTCAATATAATCCATCGACTAGGGCCACAGCTTCTTTTTTTACTGAATTTACGATACTTCAAGAATGATTACATGGAATGTAAAGTAATGACTACTACTATTATAACTTCTATAAAAATCAATATAAATCCAAAGATTAAAGACATTTAATGCAATATAATCATTACTTCTAATACTACGTATTATTACTTAGTGCGTTTAGAGTGCGAGAGCAGCAATATTTAATCTCTATCGAGCATTACCGGGAGCGTACTGTTGTTGACCAAAGAAAATTCGAAACTTGTGTAAATACTTGAAGCTGAATTGATTGAAAATTGTCGAAAGATTTGTGCTATTGTTTGTTTGTTGGTATTTGCAGAACATATAAGTCAAAATAGCATTAAAGAAATGCAAATATCAAGAGTGTAGGAGTACAAGGGCGAAAGGAAGAGATGCACTTATACTTAAAGTAAATACATACATATCTTATATATGCTATATACCTAACACAGAGTAAATATAACAACTGCAACCAAACAAATCTACCCGGCATATAACAGGGGTGGGGCAGAAAAAGGTTGTGTGGTGGCAAAGGTATCGGCAAACAAAAGCTGGCGGGCACGTAATCCATTGCTTCGACAAATACCATTAATGGAAACAAAGCGAGTCACATCAAATGCAGTAAAATGCAAACAAATACGACTACACACACCACCGGCAAGCAGGTCGAGAGTAAATCGCATAGACAAAATCATTGGTGAAAGGATATGCATGCAAATCATGCGGCAAGGAAGACACACGCATACATAAACAAAACAAAAATATATACTAACACACGGCTATACATTTAAAAAAAAAATGTAACGAAAGCGAAAAAATAGAGAATTAAATGAATTCGATCAAAAAATATAAAGTAAACAAGTCAATATGACAAAATGTTGCAGCAGCAAAGACATGCATACCCACTATATGCCCATATGAGCGGCATACTTCAGTATTGTGCTCCCAACTATCATACAAAAACAAATAACAGTAAGCTTTACAAAGGCAAGCAGCAGTAACCAGTGCGCATTCCTGATTTTTTGTGCATATTTTTCTAG
>CM050322.1:4668732-4722167 GCA_027475135.1 Bactrocera correcta
AACTGCACTCTCTCTCTATCTTTTCCCCCTCTAAAAGTGTTGAGAGCATTTTTTACAAACAGTCACTGGAAGAGAAATATTCAAAACAATTTATTAAAATATACTTTTTTTCTAATACAGTTGCCACGTATAAATCTTTTTTGTCAAGCACAGTTTCTGAAAAATTTTGAATATGGAATCTCATTACATTACTGTCTGGCTTCACAAGCCCAAGCGACGAGAGCATATTTTTCACTTAAAGGGCATTCACAACAACAGCAACACACAAAAATGAAGGAAATAAATCTTCAAAAGGTGCGTACCATGAGCGAGACCTTTCAATTTACCTCATCAATGAATGGGTTAACAGCAATAAAAAGTATACGCAATAACAACAATAAGGGAAGAAACGAGGCAAAACAAAGATTTCCATCTCTTTATATCACTCATATGGAAATGATATGTGTGAAATTGGTGAGACTCATGCATAATATATTATGCACATATCCTTGGATACCGTGACAGGACATATTAAGCACACGTGTAATGACTGCGACCCCATCGAAATGTGTGTTTGCAAAATAAATAAATTTATATTATATTTCTGTAGTAATTCGAGTTCACTCGGATTTTTTTAGAGTTGCAAAAAAGGAAATTAGAATTATATATATTGCAGAAAAAATTTCTGTAAGTATATATTGATCAGCATGAGAAGTCTTTGAAAACAGCGCCAGAATTTCAAAAAGTTTTAAAATTTTTGTTCTAAAAAATTTTCCAACTCAAACTTAAAATCAAAATTGAGATTGGATTCATTAAAAACCAACAGGAAATCTAACGATCAACACGGAAAGTAGCGCTCAAGATTTATACCCGACAACGAGTATGCGGAACTTCTTTTCACGCATGCTTAATAACTTTTTGCCCTTGGATTTGTCGATTACTGCTCCACCGTTGAGTATTCTTTTCGAGTTTTGCGGAGTCTGCTTTGTATATAAATTGACATATACCTAGATCATTCTTCCAGAAAGCAACTGAAATTTTACCTACCATTGAACGACGAACTAATGGAAGAAACCATATCTTGCTGAATGGAATAGACCTTAATATATGCGCGGACCGTCTCCTTCCGCCCCAAATCAAGTGGAGATAAGTTTGTATTCAATTGACCAGATTTAAGCTTGATAAAGCGAGTCACATTCAATGCTAAAGCGAAGAACTTTAAAGTATATATCAAATGACTAAATTGTTAGGTGGCGTAGCTGTCTAAGTCATTGACAGAGTATCGATATTCCTGGAGATCGTATAGTGAACCGACAGTTTTGGCGCGAAGTCAAAGACTGTTGACCGGAAAGATCTCTAAAAAGTTTTGTCGTACTCCCGATAGTTTTATCGCAGAGAGATGGCACCTATCGACTTTTGGCACTTGGTCTTAGTTTAAAAAGTGAATACTATATCACATATAAATATGAACCAAAAGAAAAGCGACGGAAAGATAAGACATTCACTTTCACATTGGATCTTCAGTCTTAATAAGGTTTATTTAAAGGTCTCCTCATTCAAAGAAACATCAGACATGCTTTAGGTCCGGTAACCGACTGCTTTAATACTAAAAGACTCGATAACAATGTATCACTCAGCAAACGAATCCATTTAGAAGACGATACTTCAAGATGTTTGGATATAGAAGTAAGAAGGCATTGAGGGACGTATGAACGAGGTTTCCAAAAAGTTAAACTACGGCATTGAGGGACGTATGAACGAGGATTCGTTAAGATTGAATAGCAGGACATAGATGAGTTCTTCTTCTTGTTAATTGGTATAGACACACGTCTTACCCGGCTAGAGTCGAGTTTACAGCAGCGCGCAGAATCTTCTTCTTGAAAATTTGTAACGCCGACTCATCAGATGTTGTCATCGTCCATCCTTCAGCAACATATAGCAGGACGAGGATGATGAGTGACTTTAAGAAGTTGGTCTTTGTTCGTCGAGAGAGAACTTTACTTTTTAATTGCCTACTCAGTCCGAAGTAGCGTCCATATGTAAGAGTTATTCTGCTTTGGATTTCAAGGCTTTGCCCTCTATATTCAGCTCCGCAGCCCGATTTTTCCTCCAGCAGTAGATCGAAAAAGTCGCAGGATAGGGAGGGTCCTTTTCTGAAACCTCATTTGGTATCGAACGGCCTGGAGAAGCTTTCCCGGTTTACACACCCGTATTAATTTTGAGGCGATAACAAATTTAGTCATAGCGACATAAAGGCAGCTCCTTTTCGTGCTGGCAAAAGCAACTGTAAAATCGACGAAGAGGTGGTGGTGTCGATCCTCTTTCACGGGGTACAGAATGGCTTAGTTTTTCGCCTCTTTTAGCAACCTAATCGATTGGATGCTCCAACAAAGACAAAATAGCTCCGTTCCAAAAAATATAAATCACCGCTGAAGGCTTTTTACAGACTTCTTGATATCGGAAATGCATTCCGAGACCTAATATTAGTTACTGACTCTGATTCACGATAAACTGAGTATCAGAAACACAAGTAAAGACTCCGCTAAGTCGTAAGCCAGTCAAAACTGTGAAGCAGTTAAGACACCTCCAACCATTCCTCAATCGAAAATTAACACATCTACAACCGGTAGCTTCCCAAAAACTTTATTGTAAGCACCACACCCATTTTTGGTTATATATTGTCATTTCCTGCGAATGCCTAAATAATTCACACCCAATTTAGCTATCAACAACTAATATGCGCCTGACAGCCCATCATAAGCTATTCAGCACTCATAGGCATAGCTATTTTCTGGTCAAACGAATAGGAGTCTTACTGCATCTGTATTAATACTAAGGTATGTGGCATGACAGCTGGGTCGCTATGATAGTTTAGGGCTAATAAATATCTCACTCAAGTATGACTCACAGGACTGTTTTCGATGCGGTAAACGATGGTTAAATCTCCTGTCAATACACAAATGTGGTTGACAACAACAATACAACGGACAACAATAAATAGCATGTGCAACAACAAAAAGCATAACAAAGTTATGTCATCAACGCTTAGAATACATAAATTAAATCAAGTGTTTCATCACTTCAATGCGATCAATGGCTCGGACGGTCCACCGGTTAGTGAGTGTGTGCGTGTTTCTGTGAGAGTGTGAGTAGTTGTGCGCGCTGCAGTCGTGCTATCTGAAGTAAAGGAAATTTCATTGCATGAATTTGCGAAAATTCCATAAACCAAAATGAATGGACAGTCAGCAATAACAACAAAGCACCTATACCTTTACAAGTGCATAATAAATCAATTGATGTTGTGTGTAGGCAAGAAGAATGAGCGTAAAAGGGAGCAAAAAAAAATTATGAATATATCAAAGAAAGCAGTTTTCATGCAAACTGAAACTTGGTGGATTTTTTGCATTGTACAACAGTTACATACATGATGAAAATATATACATTTATCTAGAAATAAATATTAGGGTGGTACTCAAGTGACCAAAAAGTATTTTTATTGTAGGTTTGGCAAAGCTTAAACCTTATTTTGTACAACAACAGATGCAGATAAACATGAAAGTATATATGTATCTAAAAGTAAATATTAGGGTGGTACATAAATGACCAAAAAATATTTTTAGAGTTGGATTGGCAAATCTTAAACTTTAGCTTTGTACAATTACAGATTCAAATAAGCATAAAAATATATGTATTTACATGCAAATATTAGGGGGGTTCATAAATGACCAAAAAATATTTTTAGAGTTGGATTGGCAAATCTTAAACCTTACAAATAACAGATACAAATAAGCATGAAAATATATATATTTACATGCAAATATTAGGGTGGTACATAAATGACCAAAAAATATTTTTAGAGTTGGATTGGCAAATCTTAAACTTTAGCTTTGTACAATTACAGATTCAAATAAGCATAAAAATATATGTATTTACATGCAAATATTAGGGTGGTTCATAAATGACTAAAAAATATTTTTAGAGTTGGATTGGCAAATCTTAAACCTTACCAATAACAGATACAGATAAGAATGAAAATATATGTATTTACAAGTAAATATTAGGGTAGTACATAAATGAACAAAAAATATTTTTATAGTAGGCCAAAACTTAACCCTTAGAGAAATCTTTTTATATTTATTACGGTAAGCCAAAAGTTTTAAATTTTAAAATTTTGGTCATATTAATATTAGGGTGGTTCTAAAGTGTAGAAAAAATATTTTCAGAATAGTTTTACAGTAGACAAACATTAGAAAAATTAATATGTATGTATTTTATGTATAAATTAATATATACAATAGGTATTATAAGTAAAATATATTCGTAGTAGGGTGATCCTAAAATATGCAATAACTGATTCGTTTCAGTTTGTGGGAGACCACTGTAGCCACATATATATATATATATATATATATATATATATATGCATGACACAAACAAAAAAAAAAATTGTTTTCATTAGGACCAGGGTTAAAATTTCAGACAACCCTAATAAAACTCCAACAAGCGGCATAATTAATTGTATTTGAAATTTTTTATTTCTTTGATACTATTTCAGTCGCATGAATTGTACACTTATACGAAGAAAAATTGAATTTTTTGCCTTACAAAGGAAATCTTCATTTTGTACCCAATATGCCACACCCTAATACAAAGCAAAAGTAATATATCATAAATTTAATGCTTTCCTTAGCAATTGTTCGAGTGAAACTGAAACCAACTGTTTATATGACAAATTTAGTATCACCCTAATATATGTAAGTACTACTTTTGTGGTTATTTTTCCACCTATTGTTATAACAAAGTATTGGCATATCTTCCGTGGATATTCATGCTGAATACACCAAACAATCAGTTGGCTACAAAAACAAGCAAAAAATCAGGAATAACAAAAACCAACAACAACAAAGTGATATACATATGAATAAATTATTTGACGCAACCAAGGACAACCAAACAATATTCTAACAGAGGTATCATCCACAGATCCACTGCCATACACATACAATGTACTCCACAACAGAGTATTTGCTTTACGTACAGGCTGTATGCACTTCTTTTGTATCCTAATCATGCTGAATGGACATAAGTGTCTGTATATTTGGCAATAAATAATAAGCGTTGATAGGACCAGGAGCAGCTTGGATTGCTTACAATGAACAGTAAGTTGGCATATTGTATATGCATGCAGCTGCAAGTGAAGCATACTTTCGTGTAGGCTGCTCCAAGTTGAGTAGTTACCGGAAGGAAGATAAGTCGGCAACTCAACTCGATATTGAACTGTGCAACGAATCAAATCATCCAGTAATAGCAGCAATGATATATAACTTCCTCATTAAGTAGCTCTCTGAAAGGAGACTGACGTTTAATATACATAAGCTACAGTCGGAGCCTGTGACGCTGTGAGTTTGGATCAAAGAGACCTCATTACACTAACAAGTCTATTAAAGTGAAGTTCGTCTAATCTTGCTGCTCGCTTCTAATTACTTTATATAGCAGAATTGCAAGAAAATGTAAAACTGATGAACTAGGAAAGAAAGGAACACTAGAACCGCTATCGGTCGAAAACCTCTTATGTTCTACTTTTAGATTATAGACCTCCGTGGAAGCTTTGGCAGCGTTGAGTCAACATCAGTACATGCGCTGTTGCAAAAGCCAAGACCGAACGCAAGAGATGTAGTGATCTCTTCGCCCTCAGAAAGGCTTAGGAAAGGGTTAGGATACCCTAGTTATGGGGCAGCCCGTTGCCGTATTGGCGCGCATGTCGTAAGGTTGGGAATCTAACCACACGCCATCTGCTAAAGCTATATGGAAGAAGATGAGGTGAGCTGACTATTCCGCGTTTAGAAGGTCAAGACTTAAACACTTGAAAGTGCATGCCTTCAGACATGAAAAAAAAGAAAATTTGGGTTCTAACTCAGTTCTAACACATTAACTCTTCTTTTCCAGCCATCTAACCTAACCTAACCATCATAGTGGACCTGCAAAAGACCACTATCAGCTGCAGATACAGGTTTTTCTACTGAATTCGAGAAACTTCAATTGCTTAAATCTAAAGAGCACCTAGCTGAAAAGTGATATCCATTACTTAGGTATGAGTGTTATGTATGAGGAAGAAACAGTTGGAGATAGAGGTTTTGAGAAGTGTCAGTTTTTTTTCAACTCAGTCTTTTAGAGCTCATTTAAAGTGTATAAATGAACCCGAAAGGTTTAGTTTTCGCCTGCGAATTCCTAAGATCTAGCATACTTGAAGTCTACAAAGAAACATGGTGTTCTGATGTCATTTACTACTAGTTTCCTTCCATAAAAAGAGATATTCCAACGTAGTAGATGGAGTACGTTGGAAAAGAGCACAGAAACCAAATTGGCATAAAAGAGGTCTTAGCAACATTTAATACTTCCGATTGATGTTAGTCTCTATTTGCGCATAAAGCGACTTATACTCTACTTAGAAATCAATAAAATTTACTTAAACAACAAAATTTTCAACAGAGAAGTGGAACAATCAACTCAAAACACATACAATTACTTGAACTCCTTCTGCTTGAATCAACTCTAAAATTTAAGCAGTTTACGGCTCATTAAAACTTTCGCGGAGGATATTAATTATTGCCAGTATTTAGTTAAACACGCACTCATACAGATATCGTTCAAAATCATTTCGACTCGTGCACTCACTTATATACATACACACATACATATACAATTCACATACCACTCCCTCAAACTGAAAATGAATATATGCCGCGAGTGAATGGCATCATTCATTTTGCCGAGCTGAACAGCTGTGCGCACATATACACTCATACTAATACTTGTCATCACACATATGTGCATTTGTACATATGTATTTATATATGAAGCTACTTTGCACAAAACACATTCACTGCCGTTTAGACTCTTGGTAATTATAATTTTGTATATAATTATGCAATGCAAATAATTAATCAGATTTATGACATTTGATATGTTCCAACAGCTCTTCAAAGTGCACAAACACACGCATATACATATTTATAATTATACAAAAAGACATGCTTGTAATCTTATGTATTATGTATGTAGCTGTTGTGCTGAATTACATGCATGACATAAGGGAATACATATCATATGCATATATATATCAATAATATATGTCTGTGTAGTTGCTATATTTACATATTAGAAAATATGTCCGTAAGCCTTTATGTGCTCATAATTGTACAAATTAAGTATCACACTCACTTCGAAAAATTTTGGGGAATTAATCATTTTTGTACACAGAACACTAAGCTTGTAATACACACACACACACAGAATGAACTGATCCTGCTCACAAGGAAACATATTCCGCTGGAGGTAAACAGAGGACAGCAGCCCTGAGAGTCGCCTCGGCGTGCAGGACTGTATATGAACCCGCAGTGCTAGTGATAAGCGGCGTCATGCCAATAGAAAACACGACGTGGTAAATTACTACATAACGCAGATGCTGTCCGGTCACGGGTATTTCCGAAAATACCTGCACAACATGAGGAAAACAGAAATCCCAGCATGTATTTACGCAGACGAACCACTAGACGATGCAAACCATACCATTTTCAAGTGCTACCGATGGAAAAAAAGCACGAAGAACTGTAGAAAACAAGCTCGGAGAACTAACTGCGGAAAATCTTTTAGAAAAAATGATAGCTAGCAGCGAGAACTGGGAAATAATTGCCTCGTACGTGGAACATGTTCTACGCACTAAAAAATGAGACATGGACGCGGACTCCTAATAGAATATGAGCCAAATAGCTCGATGCCGGCTACAAAATTGTAAACATCCCTACACACAGGAAGAGTAGAAATTGACCTGTAATGGATCACTCTTGGAAACCTTGCTTTGAAGTAATGCGAAAGCGATCCCGGAGTAGGGAAAAGATCCATCCATCCAAATCCGGAATAACCTTCAATGCGCTTAGCGTTTCCAGTTTAATGTTTTCAACCGACTCAAAACAGTTTACACGAAGCGGTTTGTTTTGATTGTATGTTTCCGGGTCTTTAGCATAGATCCAAGACTTATCGCCAGTAGTAATACGTTTTATGACATCGTAGTGATCGGAAAGCATTGTTTCAAAGACGTTAACGAGACGCTGCTACCAAGCTGGAACCATGACATTTTCATTATGATCTCTGATCTCGGAATTTTGCTCCTGCTTCTTAACTTGAACAAGTATGTTCTTAGTAATTTAGTAATAGTTTCAAGTTTTCCTGTTTATCATCAAGAGTTGTTTGCTTTTCGACTATCAGTCATTTTTATCCAATTTCTCTCCTTTAATCTTTCCATTTGAGTTTTTATATTGCATCAATTAATTTTGATTGTTTGTTGTATCTTTCTTTAAATTTCTTTCCTTTATTTAGTGGCGATTTCTGGTTTAGGAGCTTTGCTCTAGATCTTTGGTTATTGTTCTTGGACCCTCTGTCTTTTTCTCACACAGATTTGATTATAAAGTTATTATTCTAACTATTTTTCTTATTCTATATTCTACAGTCTATCAGCTCCGGCCACTTGTCACTGTTATTTGTTCATTGATCTTAAATCCGACCATTGATTTACGATCTCTGATTTTTGCTCCTTGATATGTGATCAGAACTTTATCTCCTTATTTTCTATATATTAGTTGATCATTTATTTCCTATCCTTGTATTCCCTCTTTATATTTCATAATTTTATTTAATATATTGGTCTTATATTTATATCATTGGTCTCTGAAGAACTATCTTTATCTGTCTATCATTCTTTTTCTCTAATCTTTATTATAAGTTTTTAGAAAACGATATTTATACCCTGAACTGGGTACATTAAGTTTGTCACGAAGTTTGTAACACCCAGAAGGCAGCGTTGGAGACCCTAAAAAGTATATATATAAATGATCAGAATGTTGAGCTGAGTCGACTTAGCCATGTCCGTCTGTCTGTCTGCCTGTATATATACGAATTAGTCCCTCAGTTTTTTAAGATATCGTTTTGAAATTTTGCAAACGTCATTTTCTCTTCAAGAAGCTGCTCATTTGTCGGAACGGTCGATAACGGACCACTATAACATATAGCTGCCATATAAACTGAACGATCGGAATCAAGTTCTTACACGGAAAACTTTCACATTTGACAATGTATCTTCAACAAATTTGGTATAGAATAGTATATAAGGCAACAATGTAATATCCGAAGAAATTGTTCAGATCGGTTAACTATAGCATATAGCTACCATACAAACTGAACGATCGGAATCAAGTTCTCATATGGAAAACTTTCACATTTGACAAGATATATTCAAGAAATTTTGTATATATTGTTTTCTAAGACAACAATGTAATCTCCGAAGAAATTGTTCAGATCGGTTAATTATAGCATGTAGCTGCCATACAAACTGAACGATCGGAATCAAGTTCTAATATGGAAAACTTTCACATTTGACAAGATATATTCAAGAAATTTTGTATATATTATTTTCTAAGACAACAATGTAATCTCCGAAGAAATTGTTCAGATCGGTTAATTATAGCATATAGCTGCCATACAAACTGAACGATCGGAATCAAGTTCTTGTATGGACAAATTTCACATTTGACAAGATATATTCACGAAATTTGGTGCAGATTATTATCTAAGGCAACAATGTAATCTCCGAAGAAATTGTTCAGATCGGTTAATTATAGCATATAGCTGCCATACAAACTGAACGATCGGAATCAAGTTCTTGTATGGACAAATTTCACATTTGACAAGATATATTCACGAAATTTGGTAAATATTATTTTCTAAGGCAACAATGTAATCTCCGAAGAAATTGTTCAGATCGGTTAATTATAGCATATAGCTACCATACAAACTGGACACATACTTACTAACAGAAATGCACCTGTGAAGGGTATTTAGCTTCGGTACTACCGAAGTTAACGTTTTTTCTTGTTTTTTCTCCTCTTTACTATACATCATCCAACATATAATCATTTTACATTTCATGTCCTTTCTAAGATCTTTCAACTCTGTTGACTTACTGTTTGTAGTTTGCATTTGAACCTGTAATATATTTTCTCATATCTCATCTGTAACATATTATCTCTGATTTCCTGCCTATGAAAACTGATATTCTTGTTCGATATTTGTTACCTGTAAACTTAAGTTTTAATTTTTTTGTTTCTTAAATAGGTTTCTTGAGATACTTATACTCGTATGTATTCATGTTTTTTTCTTTTTTTTTTTTGCTTTTAGTATTGTTTTACTTGTTTACTGTCTTATTCATAATGTTTTATCATTGGTTTCTGCTGATGATATCTACTATATTTTGGTATTTGTTTCTTGATCTCTGATTTGTTTTGAGTTTATACTTCTCTGTACTTATTCTAAACTGCCTACTTTTTCCAATATATTCATGATAATTATGGAAAGCTTTTTATGTGAACTTGCAGACTTTCGTCTCTTTATGAAGATATCGGGGATTTAAAAGAATTTTATAGTTCCAAAAGGGTTAACTCAAGTTTGGTAGTTTTTAGATTTTTTTTTTTTTGCACTTAATTTTCATTTTACTCATATTACAGCTAATTGCTTTATAATCATTCGTTCGTCTTAAGTTCATGACCCTCGTATAAAATAAAGTTGTTGTTAAACAATGTACATATAACAATTAAAAAATAATTGAAGTAAAAACACGAAAGTATGTTTTGCTGTGTCTTTGAGCGTGCTTTATATAAATCACCTGCATCACATACGATAACTAGCACACTTTGACTCCAGCGAAACCGGTTTCAGTGACTCATAGTGCTTTATGCGTTACCTATATAGTATGGTAGTATACTAGGCTTTCTATTTCCGATGGAACAAGCGCGCTGAAACATACTTAAATACTTAAGTTACAGTTTAAATGACAACAAAGTTGCAAAACTATCACTGCATTGCGCCAATTAATTACATGCATATAAGTACTGAGGCTTAGAGAAGCATTACAAATAGATTACGTACCAGATTTATGATCTGTTATTGAGTAATAAACAAATTTTAGTAGCAATAATTTTGGAGAAGAAATTTGCAATAATCTTTAAGAATCATTTGCAATTATTTTAGAGATGAAATTAGCAGTAATTAACGTAAGTAAATGAATTACATGGGCCTTTGGAAAATAACCGGTTTGTATTGCACTAACTTTGATCTACCTTGTATGACCACAAGTTCAAAATTTAAATAAAAATCATAAACTGATACACAAACAGGTGGCAGCTTAATAAAAAAACGCTAAAAAACCGAGTTAAAGCTGTGTTGTTAATATGCATGAAGTAATTAAATGGTTTGTAATTCACAAGACTAACTTTAATTATTGACAAAACAAGCTGTCAACTCAATGAGAGTGCATTAAGATAAGAAAAATAAATATAATGCATACAAAATTAAAGATTGTAAACTTCCGCATGAATTTCAATGAATTATGTGCAATTGAAATAGAAACTCAGTAAGCAGTATTTTTATACCCTCAACAGGGTATATTAAGTTCGTTAGGAATTTTATAATTAATAAAACGTGGGAAACCATATAAAATTTATCGTCAGCTAGAGCGCAAAATAACGTAACAACACTTTTCATAGGTTTAAAGGTGAAGAAAAAGCGATATAATAGAAACCACTCACATTGGAAAAAAAAAAAACATTGGTTCTAAAATAGTTCTATATTGGTTATACATTGGTTATATATTGGTTATACATTGGTTATATATTGGTTACCCATTGGTTATATATTGGTTATATCTATGAGCGACCGATCGTAAGCAATGAAAAACTCAATTTCGATTTTTTTGATGATACGTTGTTTTGATGACTATAATATGTGGCAAACTTAAGTCCTTGTATGAAAAGCTTTTCTATTCGACGAGATATCTTCACGAAATACGGCAGGGGTTATTACCTAAAATCACAGCACAACATGCGAAGAAATTGTTCAGATTGGACTGCTACTACATAGGTTGCTATATATATTTCTGAACTAGGCAACACTAAGTGTTGCCAGGTGCAATCTGACATTTCCCTTGGAAAGTTTGACATTTTTTAGCATAACATCACTCAGAACGTTTTGTCATTTAATCGTGAATTGTTTTATTTACAGGGAATTAACTCGTGAACATTTTCGTGCGATCATTTTTCACAACTCTCGACGTGGATTATCACGACAAGAGTGTATCGACGAACTAAACTCTTTGTATGGCTATGAAGCACCATCTTATATCACTGTGAAAAACTGGTACAACGAATTCAATCGTGGCCGACGCTCGCTCAAAGACGATTTTCGTGAAGATCGTCCAAAAACAGCCGTTGTGCCAGAAAACATCGATGCCGTACGTGAACTGATAATGCAAGACCGTCATGTAACATACCTTCAGATAGAGGCATGCCTATGCATTTTTTCCACCAGCATACATTCGATATTGTATGAACACCTGGCCGTAAAAAAGGTTTGTTCTCGTTGGATCCCGCACAATTTGACAATCGCTCAAACAAAGGCTCGTGTGGATTGGTGTAAAGAAATGCTGAAAAAATACGATCGCGGTGCTTCAAAAGACGTTTATAAGATCGACACAGGTGACGAATCATGGATCTATGCGTATGAACCCGAAACAAAAGAGCAATCGACCGCGTGGGTCTTCCAAGACGAGCCAAATCCAACGAAAAAAAAAAAAAAAAAAAAAAAAAAAAAAAAAAAAAAAAAACATTTTCGTTGTTAAATATGCTTATTTTCATTATTAGGCCAGAAATATATATCGCAGCTCTCGTATAACTTATTACAGCTGCCATGCAAATTGAACGATCGAAATTAAGACAGGGTTCATTGTATACCCTTTGATGGTAAAAGTAATGCACTTGTGAAGAGAAAGAATTATAGCTTCCACAACCTAAGTTAACTTTTGTTCTTTTTATTAGCACGTTTAAGCCGATTTTATGTGCGCTTTTTGCGCAATACAATAATAAATATTTTAGAATATTTTAATTTGCCATAATTGTAAAACAACTCTTGACAACTCAAAGTTCACTTTTTAGACTTATAAAATGAGCATCACAAAGCATCGTGCCGTCAGTAGTCGTTGCAGTGTGCGCGTGTAAACTAAGCGAGTAAGGTAATAAGTGCATTTGTGCTAGTTAACTGATAACAGTGCAAACAATGATTCTAAAAACCATTTTTGGTTCAAGCCACAAGCTGGTGTTCTTGGCTTTTGTGGCATCGCTTTTCATACAGTCGTGCGTTTTAGCGGTCGACTTTCGTAAGTAACGGTTGTGTAGTAATGCAAATGTGTGGAATTTAAAGAGAGATAAAAAAAAGTATTAAAAAAGTTTAAGCATTCGACGAAAATAATAATAAAGGGAGTGAATATTTGAAAAGAGATCCGCTACAAAGTTTTTAGACTGACCGTCCTCTACCACCCACAACAAATTATATTGACTTCAAGAGTCCGCTTTCCGTAGAACATATGAGGTTTACATACTTTTTCGGCCTGCGTTAGATTTGAGGAATATTCGGATGCAGTAAACTGCCATACTCGACGTTCACAGAAATAAATTTATTCAAAAATTCGCATTTTAAAATACTAAAATTTCGCAGACTTTATATTTCGGAGTCCACTAAATGTATGACTTCAACCTTTTCAACCAGTCTAAACTCGTTCAAATGAGCCCAAAGAAAGTGAATGTCAGAAACTTAATGTCTTTTAATCACATCATTCTGAAACCCTCGATATTGGTGTAGTTGCTCTTGGATGCATTCCTGACAATATGCAATTTAGGAATATGCAGACTAGGAATCTCGCGATTTAGATGTTCTTTACAAGCCTTTCAGTAGTACCAGAAAACCAAGGGAACTATATATTATGAGATTAGCATCAAACAAATTAAATCGTTGAAAGTGAATATAAAGAACTCAGCCTCCCTTTAATCAGAACTATCTTGAAAAACCATTGTAGAGAATATAATTTCTAGATTTTCTACGGTACCGAATTATTAAAATATTTTACTTATAGAAGAATGTAGTAAGATAAATTCAGATTGTAATCTATTTTGAGAAACCTTCCTGGAGAAAGTACTGATTTTATAACTCTTAAGGCTTCTGAAAGTCTGAACTTTAAAAAACCGTCAAAAAGAATGAGGAACTAAGACAAGAAATAAAAAAATATTGACTTTTAAAAGGTCAGATTTAGGTATATGTTCTGGGTACTAATAAATATTAAGCTTAGATGGTCCTGATGAAACTTTAAGTGAAACCACAAAATTAGGAGGCTATACTGCCTCTGTACCTATTACTCAAAACAACCAAGTGAGATGATAAGGCAAGATAAAGTGCTCAGTATCTCTTTACTCTACTTTGACTAGAGAAACGAACTTTAAAGAAGGGTCAAATAATATAGCGATTCATAAGGCATACCCGTCTTTGGTATTTACAAAACAACCAAAGGGAGTTGAAGAATCGTCAAAAGTTCAGATACGACGTCTCAATTATACTTCGAGATACTTTTTAATAGTGCCAAAAAATTTAAGAAAAGTTAACACTCTGAATACCGAAGGGTTTAGGTTACATACGTTTGGCTCGCAATGATGCCAGAAGACCACAGCAGTCAGAGGTTCTTTACGTAGTCGAAATTTTTTTTTCATAGTCTACTTTGGACTAACTTCCGCTGTAAAGAAAAAATGAAAAATGTACATGTATGAAAAGTGATCTTATTTTCAAAGTTATTTAATGAGACTTCGGTTACAAATTAGTTAGAAGAATACCCGTTATAATAATCACTAAATAATATCAATCCCTTCATTTCATTTTCTCAGCCGAACCCGTTACGAAATGTCATTTTGCCGATGAAAAATGCATGATCGAGCAAGGGCACAAGTTAATGAAAAAAGCGGCTACTGGTATACCTGAAAGGGATATACCGGCTTTGGAACCGTTGAAGTTGGATAAAATCGAAATGTTGGGCGATAAAAATAACGCATTAAAAGTTGATCTGGTAATGAGCGATGTGGAGTTCCATAATTATACAAAGGCGCGCCTCACAGCGATCAAGTAAGTGGGGAGAGCAGCGGCAAAATAACGTAATCAGAAATTCTCCAAAATAATTGTTTTTAAATCTTTAGAGGCTTTAGCAAAGATCTCAGCAAACCAATGAAAATAGTCACGCAAAATGTCAACCCACGCATTACAATCAAATCGAAATATAAAATCAGTGGCAATATACTTGTGCTGCCTATTAGGGGCGAGGGTGAACTCACGATGGTCTTGGACAATGTAAAAACCCGCTTTACGACCACACTTACAGCGGAGGAACGTGATGGCAAACATTTCTTGCATACGGATAATCTCAAAGTCGAAACACAAGTAGATAAGTAAGTAAACGAAAACTTTCTAAATATGAGTTTTTACATTTTTACGTACTCTTCTCAAAATAGTAACCCGTTCCTGTATTTCCACTATTTTCTAGTGTTCACACCGACATGACAAATCTCTTCAATGGCGACAAAACGCTCTCTGACAGCATACTCCAGGTAATGAACGAGAATTGGCGCTTACTCAGTGATGATCTAACGCCGGTAATCAACGAGGCTTTAGCAAATAAAATGAAAGAATTGCTAAGCAAATTCTTCAAGGACATACCATATGAAGATTATTTTTTGACGGATTAGTAAGAGTGTGTAATAAACATTAAAAAAAAAAAAATAAAAAATAAAATTTAGTAAAAAAAGTAATGGCGTAAATTTTTTCCAAGGTAATCAAAGATTTGAGTAAGTAATGTTGTAAAGTTTATTATGCAGACTAAGAATAATATGAAAGTTCATTTTTTTTTTAAATATGCAATAGTTGAGGAATGATTACTTGTAATGTAATGTAAGTAATGATTACTGGTTTACTGTTTTTAATTATAAGAACCAATACAAATCCAAAGATTAAAGTCACTGTTATACTTTTGTTTACAGAATATGAACATTTTAGGCATGATTACATGTAATGCAAAATAATGATTACTGTTTTACTGTTTCTTATTACAAAAATCAATACAAATACAGATATTAAAGCCACTATTTTACTTTATTTTTACTTAATATGCCACGCAATAAGAATGATTACATGTAATGCAAAGTAATGATTACTGCTTTACTGCTTTTTTGATAAAAACGAATACAAATTCAGAGATTAGAGCCACTGTTATATTTTATAGTTGCTTAATATCCAACACTTTAGGTATGATTGCAAGTAATGCAAAGTAATGATTACTGTTTTACTGTATTCTATTACAAAAACGAATACTAGACTAAAGATAATAGCCATTATTATGCTTTATATTTACTTAATATGCGACACTTTAGGCATGATTGCATGTAATGCAAAGTAATGATTATTACTATGATTATACTATGGTATATTTTGTTTTTATACAATTCATTACAAATCCAACCATAAAGGTCACACGTATATCTTCATTTTTCATGATTACATGTAATGTAAACTAATGATTACTACTCTTATATTTTGCTTTTATAAAAATCAATATAAATCCAAAGTTCAAAGCCCAAAGCCACTGTTATACTTTTGTTTACAGAATATGAACATTTTAGGCATGATTACATGTAATGGAAAATAATGATTACTGTTTTACTGTTTTTTATTACAAAAATCAATACAAATACAGATATTAAAGCCACTATTTTACTTTATTTTTACTTAATATGCTACGCAGTAAGAATGATTACATGTAATGCAAAGTAATGACTACTCTTTTACTGTTATTTTAATAAAAACGAATACAAATTCAAAGATTAGTGCCACTGTCATATTTTATATTTACTTAATATGGGACACTTTAGACATGATTGCATGTAATGCAAAGTAATGATTATTACTATGATTAGTATTGTTTTTATACAATTCATTACAAATGCAACTATTAAGGTCACACGTATATCTTCATTTTACTAAATTTGCGACACTTCAGTAATGATTACATGTAATGTAAAGTAATGACTACTACTCTATTTTGTTTTTATAAAAATCAAGATACATATGTATGTCAATATAATCCATCGACTAGGGCCACAGCTCCTTTTTTTACAGAATTAACGATACTTCAAGAATGATTACATGGAATGTAAACTAATGATTACTACTCTTATATTTTGCCTTTATAAAAATCAATATAAATCCAAAGATTAAAGACATTTAATGCAATATAATCATTACTTCTATTACTACGTATTATTACTTAGTGAGTTTAGAGTGCGAGAGCAGCAATACTTAATCTCTATCGAGCATTACCAGGAGCGTACTGTTGTTGACCAAAGAAAATTCGAAACTTGTGTAAATACTGAAGCTGAATTGATTGAAAATTGTCGAAAGATTTGTGCTATTGTTTGTTTGTTGGTATTTGCAGAGCATATAAGTCAAAATAGCATTAAAGAAATGCAAATATCAAGAGCGTAAAGGAGAAGGGCGAAAGGGAGAGATGCACTTATAAAGGGTGATTTTTTTGAGGTTAGGATTTTCATGCATTAGTATTTGACAGATTACGTGGGATTTCAGACATGGTGTCAAAGAGAAAGATGCTCAGTATGCTTTGACATTTCATCATGAATAGACTTACTAACGAGCAACGCTTGCAAATCATTGAATTTTATTACCAAAATCAGTGTTCGGTTCGAAATGTGTTTCGCGCTTTACGTCCGATTTATGGTCTACATAATCGACCAAGTGAGCAAACAATTAATGCGATTGTGACCAAGTTTCGCACTCAGTTTACTTTATTGGACATTAAACCAACCACACGAATGCGTACAGTGCGTACAGAAGAGAATATTGCGTCTGTTTCTGAGAGTGTGGCTGAAGACCGTGAAATGTCGATTCGTCGCCGTTCGCAGCAATTGGGTTTGTGTTATTCGACCACATGGAAGATTTTACGCAAAGATCTTGGTGTAAAACCGTATAAAATACAGCTCGTGCAAGAACTGAAGCCGAACGATCTGCCACAACGTCGAATTTTCAGTGAATGGGCCCTAGAAAAGTTGGCAGAAAATCCGCTTTTTTATCGACAAATTTTGTTCAGCGATGAGGCCCATTTCTGGTTGAATGGCTACGTAAATAAGCAAAATTGCCGCATTTGGGGTGAAGAGCAACCAGAAGCCGTTCAAGAACTGCCCATGCATCCCGAAAAATGCACTGTTTGGTGTGGTTTGTACGCTGGTGGAATCATTGGACCGTATTTTTTCAAAGATGCTGTTGGACGCAACGTTACGGTGAATGGCGATCGCTATCGTTCGATGCTAACAAACTTTTTGTTGCCAAAAATGGAAGAACTGAACTTGGTTGACATGTGGTTTCAACAAGATGGCGCTACATGCCACACAGCTCGCGATTCTATTGCCATTTTGAGGGAAAACTTCGGACAACAATTCATCTCAAGAAATGGACCCGTAAGTTGGCCACCAAGATCATGCGATTTAACGCCTTTAGACTATTTTTTGTGGGGCTACGTCAAGTCTAAAGTCTACAGAAATAAGCCAGCAACTATTCCAGCTTTGGAAGACAACATTTCCGAAGAAATTCGGGCTATTCCGGCCGAAATGCTCGAAAAAGTTGCCCAAAATTGGACTTTCCGAATGGACCACCTAAGACGCAGCCGCGGTCAACATTTAAATGAAATTATCTTCAAAAAGTAAATGTCATGAACCAATCTAACGTTTCAAATAAAGAACCGATGAGATTTTGCAAATTTTATGCGTTTTTTTTTTAAAAAAAGTTATCAAGCTCTTAAAAAATCACCCTTTACTTAAAGCAAATATATGTATACATATCTTATATATGCTATGTACTCAATAAAGAGTAAATATAACAACTGCAACCAAACAAATCTACCCGGCATATACCAGGGGTGGGGCGGAAAAAGGTTGTGTGGTGGCAAAGGTATCGGCAAACAAAAGCTGGCGGGCACGTAATCCATTGCTTCGACAAATACCATTAATGGAAACAAAGCGAGTCACATCAAATGCAGTAAAATGCAAACAAATACGACTACACACACCACCGGCAAGCAGGTCGAGAGTAAATCGCATAGACAAAATCAGTGGTGAAAGGATATGCATGCAAATCATGCGGCAAGGAAGACACACGCATACATAAACACAACAAAATATATATACTAACATACGGCTATACATTTTTAAAAAAATATAACGAAAGCGAAAAAATAGAGAATTAAATGAATTCGATCAAAAAATATAAAGTAAACAAGTCAATATGACAAAATGTTGCAGCAGCAAAGACATGCATACCCACTGTATGCCCATATGAAGGGCACACTTCAGTGTTGTGCTCCCAACTATGATACAAAAACAAATAACAATAAGCTTTACAAAGGCAAGCAGCAGTAACCAGTGCGCATTCCTGATTTTTTTGTGCATATTTTTCTAGACTGGAATTTCATTTTTATTTTTTACCCTTACGGAAATGGGTATGCAGGCGAAAACCAGATGGCAAATAAAAAGAAAGCAAATAAAAATATGCGCAAATAAAATGAAGTAAATGGAGTGCAACGGAGCTGACAGGAAAGAACAAAACAAAAAAAATTAAAAAAAAAAAAAAAAAAAATATAACTGAAAGTAAAAATAAAACGACCAATATTCAAAGTACTTGAAGATATGAAAGTAAGTAATGCAGTTCAGTACATAATGTGGAAAGAGAACATAAAAATTTATATTTATTTCAATTTTGCAACATTTCAGTAATGATTACATTTATTTACAAATAATGATTACAATTTTAGTGTGTTTATAACTATAAATGGATATATATTTTTTAATTCAACAGCTAGAGCTATAGTTATTTTTACTTGAACTACAACACTTTAGTAATGATTACAACTAATGCAATGTAATGATTACTGCTTTTAATAGTTTTATAACAAAAACTATACGAACTCAACGACTATATTATTCTTTATTTGTACTTGATTTATAACAATTTAGTAATGATTACAATTAATTATAAATAATGATTACCAGCATTACCGCATATTATGAAATTTATTAAAAACCAAATGACTAAAGACTTCTGTATTTCATTTCTGCAACTTTAAGTAATGATTCTTTATTTGTACTTGATTTATAACAATTTAGTAATGATTACAATTATTTACAAATAATGACTACCAGCATATTATGAAATTTATTAGAAACCAAATGACTAAAGACTTCTGTATTTCATTTCTGTTCAAACTGCAATTTTAAATAATGATTACTTTTAATGCAAAGTAATGATTACTATTGCTACTGCATATATTTAAAAATCCGACGACACTGGTGTATTTTATTCGCTTAATTTGCAACTTTCTGTAATGATTACATTTAAGGGTAAGTAATGATTACTGCATATATAAAAATTCTGTATAATTCATATGATTAGCGACACGACCTTATGATTAGTGTAAAAATAATTCATTAAAAAGTAATGACTCCGACATATAACTTTTGTTTTCAAATTGCAATTTTAAGTAAAGATTACTTTTTAATGCAAAGTAATTATTACGACTATTACAGCATATTGGTAAAAATCTAACGACGCCACTGTATTTTAATTGTTTAATTTGCAACTTTTAGTAATCATTACAGTTAAGGCAATGTAGTGATTACCACAATTCCAATGATTAAAAAAACGGTATTAGGATTACAATGACAATCATTACTTACATTAGTATTGAACTAAGCATAGTGATACATATGTATATGATGATTACAAAGTAATGAAGTATGCTCGCATGAAATTGATGGGGATTACAAAGTTATGGAAAATGGAACATTAGTAAAAAAATTTGGTTAATTTTTTTTATAAATTAATGTCTATTATAAATTAATCATGATTACTAAGTTAATTTACAAATATTCACGTTATAGATTACTGGTTGTAATAAGTTAAAAATCTACAAAGAATTAAGCGATTTCTTAGTTGCTGCTAAAATGCAGTGCATAATATATTTTTTAGTAAAATTATACAATAGTGTTATTTTACAAAAATTTTCTAAACATTATACTAAAATTATGGAATCATTTCATTTAGCTCAAAGTAATATTTACTATAATCACCACTTATTTAAAAAAAAATTCAGTTCTAATCAAATGATGAAAAATATTACATTATGTTTCCCGTTAATTGAGAAATTACAAAGTAAAGATTAGCGTAGTTATTACGTAAATTATATTTGTCATATTGCTATTAAATGTTTAATTACTTTTTTATAGTTTAATTTTGTTTGCTTAAAATAATCATTATTTTCAAGTATTCACGACTAATGCCTCATTATAATAATTTATGCACATAGAGATTAGCGTCATCAAATTTTAGTCAGAAATTATGACTTATTTTTGCTTAGTACAAATTAATTATTCATAATTATTAGCCAATCACTATTGATTTTATAGGAACAGTTAATAATTGCAAATTGCAATACATTACTAATGAAGCTCGTAACTAGCGCTTAATACTTCAAGACTCTAAAATTAAATTATTTTGATGTCTAATATATGTAAGAAATAAGTATCTGAACCAGTAAAGCTATAAAATGAATTTCAGCTTTGTTATTATATTACTTTACGGCTAATTTCGTTTAACTACTGGTGATTGTCGTTAACTACAATAACTATTCATTATTGGTTACTGGTTAAACTATAATGATTAAGGAGACAGAATAATGCTGAGATTAATCAGAGGCAATTGTCAAGTAATTATTACATAAAAATATACCGAATATTTTACAGAATATAGTCAATAATTTAGATAATTACAATTACATTTGAATGACATCTAATTACTGATTCCTAATTACTAAAAATGGACTTATCACCGACGACTTAGTCATGATTATGAGTAATAATTATGCCTGTACTAAATGTGGTTATCGAAAAAAAGGATACTGTTCCCCGATTACTAAAATACCGATATATAAATCATTGAGTAATCTTGAATGATAATCATTACTTAGTACTGAAAATCTTAAACTCTGGATACACAGATCAGTATTTGGGCATAACTGACGGTTGCTTAGCGCCATTAAACTGAGATAGCTGAGTAATCATTACTGAGATTATCGAGTAATCATTATTAAATACTGAAACCCTAAACTCTGGGGTCACAAATCAGTTTCTAACAATAAGTGAATGCGCCTCAAATTATTAACGAATAATCATTACCGAGATTATGATGTAATTATAATTGAGTACTGAAAATTTTAAACACTGAAATCAGAGAGCAGTCTCAAATAATAACTGAAGGTGACTAAGTCTCTGGCAATGAGTGAATGCGCCTCAAATTATTAACGAATAATCATTACCGAGATTATGATGTAATTATAATTGAGTACTGAAAACTTTAAACACTGAAATCAGAGAGCAGTCTCAAATAATAACTGAAGGTGACTAAGTCTCTGATGATGAGTGAAGGCGCCTCAAATTATGAACGAATAATCATTACCGAGATTATGAAGTAATTACTATTGAGTACTGAAAACTTTAAACACTGAAATCAGAGAGCAATCTCTAAGAATAACTGAAGATGACTCAGCTGAATCAAGCTGAGACTATCGAGTAATCATTACTGAAATTATCAACTAATCATTATTGAATGCTGCAAATATTAAACTTTAGAGTCACAAATCAGTCTCAAACAATAATTGAAGGAAACTCAGCTGAATGAAGCTAAGACTGTAGAGTAATCATTACTGAATGCAGAAAACCGCAAACTTTGAAATAACAAGCCAGTCTCTAACAATAACTGAAGACGACTAAACTGAATCAAGCTCAGACTATCGAGTAATCAATACTGAGCTTGTTAGGTAATCATTATTTAGTACATAAAGGCTTGTACTCTGAAGTCAGAGCTCTGTTTTTGACAAGGCGCGTTATCTCAATCAAACATAAGCGTCTGCTGATTTCTAGTTTTACCAGACTTGTAGGAGTTCATCAGAAATAATGCTCAAAACTAATCCTCAAGCGAAATATCATAGCTTCTAATACCGACATTTTTTAATATATTTTAAGAACTTTAAATGTATGAAAAACTATAAAAGAAAACCTAAACACAACAACGGAAAGAATTTCCGAGAATATAGTTTTCACATACACATCTACAAATACATCGCCATAATATATACGGCTCTTATGTGGCACCACCGAATGATTGATGATGGTCAGCGCGGATGAATTGTAAGTGAATAGCGACAACAACGGAGCCAACCTTCTATGACTCCAATGAAATATCCAGAGAAATTATTTTATTTTACTCACATACAGTATGTGTGTGTATTTGTGTGCAATATGTGATTACATTAAATGCATGCATGTTGAACGCTTTCAGCTCGGTCTCGACGAACAAGCGACTGATATGCAAGTGGTAATAAATAAACGCCAGCAAACCGCCCTTAGACCGATCCACCACGGTTCACATGTGGGTTGCACCATGGCAGATCGGACTGAGCATTCTACCATTGCAAGTCATCTACACCCACATTTTACTCATCACAAAAATGCATTTAAAATGCGACAAGCAGCTGAAGCTCTAGGACAAACCATGCTGTGGCAGCATAAGAGTGCCATATACCTACATATATATGTGAGAGAGTGTGTGTGGTAGACTATGACATGCAACACGAGTTTTAAATTATGCAACAAAAGAGTTACGCATATTTTTAATAAACGCCACAAAAGCAGAAAAACAAAATCGCTCTGAGAATATTTCAAGCTAAGTACAAACCAGGGAAAAGCAGAGCTCTACGCTCCACAGATGCATAGCAAATGTGGAAATGGGGTTAGAAGAAGCTGCTAGGAATACTTATTGGAAACGCCAGAAATTTAATGAGAATTTGCGCTTTACGGAAAATATTTTATTTATACCGGAGAGTCGAGGATGCCGTTCCGCACCAAAAAGAGGCACAATTATATAGTACTAGTCTAGGTCCAGTGGTCCGAGTAGATGAAAACACTCTCTGAGAGTATTCGGCGCAGTATTCGTCGGTGAAAGCAGGGAAAGACCACCACTCCGCTGGAGAGACCAAATGGAAAAGGACCTGGCACTTGGAATCTCCAATTATCGGAAAACAGAGAAAGCAATTCGTGAATAAATTACAGTAATAGACCAAAAGGCTGATTTAAGTAGAGTTCAAGAGACCATCTCAATACAAGCTCGCTCTAAAACCGAACTATACGATGAATAGGAGACCTGAGTACTGAATAAAATCCAAGGTATACATAATTTATGACGAAAAGGCGCAAGAAAAACTCCAAACACGACCACAAATAAGTTCTTTGAAACCATAGAAGTATATACATACATACATACCTGCAAGAGTAGAGTTCAAAAGTAAATGAACTTTAACGTGGGATTCAATTTAGTTTATGGAATTCAGTAGACTCAAAATATCTCGCGAAACCAAGAAACAAACCCGGCATGTTGGGAAACCCAGTATTCATTGAAGGAAGAACTCGAAGGGAGTTGACATGAGATTAATAGAATATAAAGTATGCTTAATTCATGGTCAAAACACTTTTCTAATCTGCCAACTCTAAGTGAACGGTGACTACGATATCCCAGAAGAATTGTAGAGAGATAAAAAGTTCAATTTTGAGGTAGAGGCAGAAGAATGCCTTCAGTTTTCGGATCTTCATGTCATGAGATCCCTACCAAAAACTGATAAAATTGACAAAGGAAACCTCGTGGCAACGATAACTAATTTATGTAGAAAATTAATTTTCAACCATCTCAAGGGCTAAATTTAGAAATTTGAATTTTTTTTTTTTTTTTGTCAGAAACTTAATGCTAGAGGTTTAAATCAACAGCTAAATTTTTTGTAGAATTTTATATGAATATTGTCAGAATTTAGTCCAACAAAGTCAAAGAGGTGACCAAGGCTTAAGAGCTGTGGTCTGACAGAGCATTACGAAGCTTTGCTCATTAACAGCATTTATATCTTCATAATACATAAAAATGTTGAGAAAGGTAGTAGAATGTCCAGAGTTTAAAGGCTTGTTGAAATTTCCTTAGGAGTTTTTTTTTTTTTTAAGCTACGGCATTCAATTTTTCGTAATATTTCCAAAGTTAATAGGGCTTATCAGGTAGAATGTAAAATCTTGATATGCCAATTAAAGAAAATTGTATTTAAGGAAAATTCCATGGAGCTTTTGGGAGCTTTCTTCGTCTACATTTTATTGTTCACAGTTTATACAAAGTCAAATGGCATTGTGCGACAAAAACAAGATCTTGCGATATTAAAGGCTTATTAAGAAAAATTCCATGGAGCTTTAGGGAACTTTCTTCATCTAAAACCTTTTATTGGTCAAAATATTTATAGAGGCAAATGGCATTGTCCGGTACAAAACAAGATCTGCAGATCTGGAGCCTTGTTAAGGAAAATTCCATGGAGTTTTTGGGAGCTTTCTTCGTCTACATTTTATTGTTCACAGTTTATACAAATTTAAATGTCATTGTCCGACAAAAACAAGATCTTGCGATGCTAAAGGCTTATTAAGGAAAATTCCATGGAGCTTTAGGGAGCTTTCTTCGTCTACATTTTATTGTTCACAGTTTATACAAAGTAAAATGGCATTGTCCGACAAAGACAAGATCTTGCGATGCTAAAGGCTTATTAAGGAAAATTCCATGGAGCTTTAGGGAGCTTTCTTCGTCTACATTTTATTGTTTACAGTTTAAACCACGTCAAATGGCATTGTCCGGTAGAAAATAAGATCTGCAGATCTGGAGCCTTGTTAAGGAAAATTCCATGGAACTTTAGGGAGCTTATTTCGTCTACATTTTATTCTTCATAGTTTATACAAAGTTAAATGTCATTGTCCGACAGAAAACAAGATCTTGCGATACTAAAGGCTTATCAAGGAAAATTCCATGGAGCTTTAGGGAGCTTTCTTCGTCTAAAACCTTTTATTGGTCAAAATAGTTATAGAGGCAAATTGCATTGTCCGGTAGAAAAAAGATCTGGAGATCTAGATCCTTATTAAGAAAAATTCCATGGAGCTTTAAGGAGCTTTTTTCGTCTTTATTGTTCATAATATTTACAGAGTCAAAAGACAGTATCTGGTAGAGTACAAGATCTCGAGATGCTAAAGGCGTATAATTGAAAATTCCATGGAGCTTTCTTCATCTAAGGCATTTTTTTGATCATTATATTTACAAACGACATAATCAAGACATAAACTATAAGATATTGACATGAAAGAAGCTTTTTGATGAAAATTCCAAAGAGCTGCCGCAGACGAAGATTTTATTGTTTATATTATTTATATAGTTCAGAGGGATTTATTCAGTACAAAGAAAATTCTTGGCATGCTAGGGGTCTATTAAAAGAAATTTCAACGCAAATAAAAAAAATTGTGAAGAAAAGATAGCGAGCGGGTTCAAAAAAAAGTATAGAAGAAGGAAGGCATACCATCAAAGGAAGTCAAAAGCTATGGATAGCTTTGCACTTCAAAACTGTGATATCATAAACTGTGATATACAAACGAAGAAAAAGCTAAAAAACAAATAACAATCAAAGACACAAGTTCGCAGTCTACAGGCTCTATTATTATTTATCTAAACCAAAACTTTTCAATTGCCCCCATAAGTGAGCGAAGAAGAACATGACATATTGGCAACGCATTAAGAGTCTTCAAGTCAAATTAAACTTTTGTCAAAGAAAATTTTTGTGAAATTGCAAATCTTCAAAAAAAGAAGTTAAATATGTATACATATAATTCCTAGCTATACATATGTATGTATGTGTATACATCATCACATTACCACTCTTACTCCAATAGCACTTGTCGTCATGCTTGTTGTCACTCAAACTTAAAGTATTATGTCTGTATATGTGTGTGTTTGGATTTTCTTTTAACACTGCAAAACTTTATAACTTTTCAAATTATCGAGTCTCAAGCAGCGAACGGTGTGTGTAATTGGAATTGATAACTACCATGATGTGCTATCAAGGCGTGCACTTGTACGAACACACACACACACTCACATGTACACACATACCCACGCAGATTTGCTTGCGGCAAAAAAGCGCACAAATTCAAATTATTGATTTCTTCTGCATAAGCCGAATATGCAGTTATATAAATATTGTCATTTCGTGGGAGAAAATTTCAAAAGACAGGAAGAAACGCAAAATATTGCTGAACTTCTTGAAGTTTGAAGTTGAAAAATGCAGAGTTGGCGGTAATAATGGATTGGTGGGGGGGACTACTGGTGAGTATAAGGTAGCACTTTATTTTTTTTTAAGAACTGGAACTATTTTCTTGAAAACTTTTTATTTATATTAGAAAATATGTTCGAAAAATTTTCGAACTTTTTTATAGCAAATTTCAGAAATTTTAAAATAAAAAATTTAAAAATTGTTTAAAAATATTTTTTAAAAAATTTAGAAAGTATGTTCGAAAAATTTTCGAATTGTTTATACAAAAATTTCACAAATTTTGAAAATTTTAAAAAAATTTTAATTGTTAAAAAAAAAATTGTTTAAAGTTAGAAAATATGTACCAATGTATTCCTTTTTTTTATACCAAAATTTCATAAATTTTGAAATAAAGCAACTAAAAATGGTTAAGAAATATTTTTTTAAAAAGTTAGAAACTACATACACGAAAACTTTTTAAACTTTTTTAATACCAAAATTACATAAATTTTGAATAAAAAAAATTATAAACTGTTAAAACATATTATTTATAAAAAGCTGGAAAATATGTTCGAAAAATTTTCGAACTTTTTTTATGCCAAAATTTCAAAAATTTCAAAATACAAAATTTAAAAGTTCTTAAAAAATTTTGTCAAAGAAAAGATAGAAAATATGTTCGAAACATTTTCGAACTTTTTTATAATAAAATTTCATAAATTTTAAAAATTTTATTTTATATGTAAATATTTTTTTTTTAATTTGTATAACATTACATTTCTATAAATAATATTTTAAAGTGTTTAAAACACTGTTTAAAAAAAATAAAAGTTATGTTCGAAAAAATTTCGAAATAATTTTCAATGTTCGAAAAATTTTCGAAATTATTTTAAATTTTTATTGCATATAAATGTTCATAAAAAAAAGAAAGATATTTTATAAAATTTATTTTTATCACTTAACTTACAAAGTGAAAGTGCTGAGTTTCGGCTCTCCTTCTCCAATTTTCAAACTCCTCACCCATGGAAATTTTATTATTTTTTGTGTTCTTTTCCGTTTTTGCAATCATGAATATTGGTTACGTTTTTGTAATATTCCAATAACATGCAATTTAACAATTTTTTGAACTCAAGAAATGCGCCCAAACACACCCACACGCACCAAGTGTACCACACACGCATACTAATACCAATTCAAGTATGCAGCCAGATGAAAAAAAGACAAAATTGCCAAAGCGCAAAAGTACAAACACAAATACAAGTAAGTGAGTGGCAGCACACACACAGAAAGAGATATTGATGTACATATACAAATGTATTTTTGTATGTATGTATGTATGTATTGGTATAGCCAGAAGAGTAAAATAACTTTGCGATACTTTCAAATCAATAACGAAAAACTTTGACAGCAAAAGTTGAAGTACAACGTAAAAGACATGAGTGGGCGTAGGAAGACACGAACACACACACATAAAAAGAGAAAATAACACACGATTATGCTCATATATATGCAAGTGCGCACTTGAAGCAAAATATGCTTTTGTGGAATTACTTCGGTTAAGAATTTTTCGTTATGTGCGCAAAGTATATAAGACGCTTTTGTAATATGTATGTATGTATATAGGTTTGGTAATATGAGGTAGTAATTTTTCGTTACCGAAAATGAGTTCAAAAGTGGATGTAGTAGATTTTTTCAACTTTCACAATGTGCATATCCTGTCATAACAAATCAGAAAATACCAGGTAACAAGCAACAACAATAACAGCAATGAACAGGAAGGCCATGATTAGTACGAAAAAATGTGCCATTACTGAAAGACAATATCAGAAGCTAGAATGATATTAATGCTTCATACAGACATACTGGCCTACATAGGCAATTTCCAAAATTGATGGAATATTACAGTCGTCATTGTGCGAATAACTGTGCCGGTAGCTAAAGAGCTCAAAAACTCATTTACACAAGCTTTGATAAGATACACTTAAGTGCTACAGTTTTAATATGGGATATTTAGTCTCTTCAACTTAAAATAACATTTTCGGAACTTTAGGACTTAAATGTCTCTATCAGTGTTGGTCAAAATTAGGATTTTGAACGCCGAAATTGAAGTGTTTGTTTCCTCATCCGTTATGTAGGAGACAAAAAACAAAGAGATTTAGTTAGATTAGACCCGAAATCTAGGAGCAAAAGAGCTGCAGGTCTCGTGGTACAAATTCCCGGTAATCTCTCCGACTTGGAAATTTATTTGGAATAGTCTTCAAGACTACTTACAGTCCATATACCTTTGTGTTCCATTTCAGAAGTCTTCGAACTTAGATATCACTGTCAGTGTTGGTCGAAATTAGTATTTTTAGCTGGGAAATTTCAAAGGAATTTCCTCTGCGGTGGCAATTTCGATCCTCATATGCGGAAAAAATATACTCGTATATCGTTAAGATATCGAGGGTTCAGAAGTCCGGAACAATGAAAACCCTAGTGAAGGTGATTCGGTACTTATAAGTGAAGCGCAAGATGACGAGCGAAAGTAAGTCTGGTTAGTCTGGTAGGCCAATGAGCCACGCCTAGAACAGTTTTGGTACTTCGCGAAACCAGATGGAGTTCAGTTACTAGGTCAATGCGTAGTAGTCAACCTTTAGGATGCCTGCGATTGACGCAAATTCCAACAGACTCTGTA
Organism: Bactrocera correcta; assembly: GCA_027475135.1. Lineage (NCBI taxonomy): Eukaryota > Metazoa > Arthropoda > Insecta > Diptera > Tephritidae > Bactrocera > Bactrocera correcta. Next base: position 4,698,564 of record CM050322.1, read on the forward strand.
GCCCCACTTCTTTCAGTGTATCATACCGTGGGGACTTTGGATGATTACGGGGTAATCTTGCCGGCGGGATGAGTGCACAACAGATGCTTCATTATTTCCTTGATGCCTCGCTGTAGACATTTCTTGCAGTCTTCTTGATCTGTCAGCCTCATCCTGCGCGCGTGTGTTCCCACCAGATAGTGACCAGTTAGTATTCCGATCATGAGCCTACAGTCCTTTCTGACGAGAAGAATAAAATACTGAGTCAAAGTATGCAGAAGAAGGTAATCTCTATTTGGACCCCAAATGTACTACCTAAACAGATTAAAACCGCATCAAGGAGACATAATGTAGACATCTTCCCGAAAATGTAAGCAGTAGTTAAGTATAAAACCACTTGAAAGATAAATAAGATAGAGAACTTCCGGAAATCACGTCGGTAGTACATTCAAATCTAAGGTTTCAAGTTATACCACCAACTTACTCCAGCTTGATTGGACACCCTGATCTGACATCTTTAGGCTCAATTAAGAGGCATAGTTCCAATGTCACAGCATCTATTATTGACAGACTTTTATGAATCGACATATCTATCATAGCTCTTTCTGGATCAAATCGTCGGTAAAATATTCTAAAATTATGGATCAAGACCTGTACAAACATTAAGCCGTCTAGGGCCATAATTCTAGAATATTTTACCAACGATTTGAAACTCTTTCAGGCACGAAAATTAGGAAAATCAGGTTAAACTCTATTTTTAAGTAATTTTCTTATGACAATGGTTGTATTTCTGATTAAAACCACTAGAATTTCTCGAAAATTTTATATATAGTATGTAGATATATTTCGAACACTAATAGCTAGATTTAGGAATGGAGGGAAGTGTTTTCATAGCTACCGGATTACAGAAGGATATCTCCAGCCCCATTTAAGAATGAGTTCCTTTTAAACCCGACTTTCATCAATCCGTATTATAAAAAAATAAGCCGACCAAAAATCAAAACTTAAAGCTCCATAAGAACCGCCAAAAAGTTTTATAGGAATGTAAAACCAATATCTCACAGCTCTAGTATTAAACATTAACTTTTTAAGCTCCAAGCTAGACCTCCAATAATGGTTCTATTAAAGCCTTTGTAAAACCCGCCACGCAGCTTCGGCTAACAAACTTATTATAATTTTGAATAAAAAAAATTAAAAACTGTTAAAAAATATTATTTATAAAAAGTTGGAAAATATGTTCGAAAATTTTCGAACTTTTTTTATGCCAAAATTTCAAAAATTTCAAAATACAAAATTTAAAAGTTCTTAAAAATATTGTTAAAGAAAAGATAGAAAATATGTTCGAAACATTTTCGAACTTTTTTATACTAAAATTTCATAAATTTTAAAAAAATTTATTTTATATGTATGTAAATATTTTGTTTTTGTTTTTTAATTTGTATAGCATTACATTTCTCTAAATAACATTTTAAAGTGTTTAAAACACTGTTTAAAAAAAATAAAAGTTATGTTCGAAAAAATTTCGAAATAATTTTCAATGTTCGAAATTTTTTCGAAATTATTTTCAGTTTTCATTGCATATAGATTTTCATAAAAAAGAGAAAGATAATTTTATAAAGTTTATTTTGATCACTGAACTTACAAAATGAAGGTGCTGTGTTTCAGCTCTCCTTCTCCAATTTTCAAACACCTCACCCATGGAAATTATAAAAAATTATGCCGACCAAGAATCAAAACTTAAAGCTCCATAAGAACCGCCAACAAGTTTTATAGGAATGTAAAACCAATACCTCACGGCTCTAGTATTAAACATTAACTTTTGAAGCTCCAAGCTAGACCTCTAATAATGGTTCTATTAAAGCCTTTGTAAAACCCGCCACGCAGCTTCTGCTAACAAACTTATTTGCATTTCCTTTTTATGCATGAGATGAACACAGTTGTTTGCACACGCTCAAAAAATAAAAAAAGAAGCGATCTGTATTTACATATCAGAGCTTCGGAGGCTAACATTCGTTCTTCGTTGCACGTCCATCATTGTCACAGCTGCATGTCCGTTGGCGGCGCCACTCGTTGCAACTAAACTATGTACGCATATGTGTGCCTTATAAATTGCTCCCAAGGACACGCATAGCCAAGCAGACATTTATTGTCCCACTAACTGACATTCGAAACTGTGGTTATCGCTTTGGCGCGCTCGAAGTTCGCAAAACTGCGTAGAAATTGTCGGTGGTCGTACAATGAATTTCGTCTGCTGATACTTCATGTACAACGATTTCAGCACGTAGGTGTATGTGTATGCATTGCAGCACAATTAGTTGGATCAGGAAAAGACTATTGTCGTTGTTGTGGTCATCGGCTTCTAATGGCTGCTAGAATGGATGCGTTTTCTATGGTAAATAATGCCGGACGTTGTGATTGTGGTAAGAGACAGTAACAACTCTGATTGGAATTTAATTGATAAATGAGGAGGACGTTCAAGCGGAAAGTGTTTGCAGCAAATGAGAATGGAATAGAGAGAGAAAATACAATCAGTAAGAGTAGAAATTGCAAGGAAATTAATAAAGGATTAAAGTCCAACTGATCTAGCTTGAAGTCTTCTCAATGAGATGCGACTCAGGTCTAATGCTGAACTAAACCGGTCTACCAACAAAATTAATACTTGGAGCTTTAAGCGACAAATCGATGTCTACGTTTTACATGAAGACCTCGGATTTATAATGCCTACTGTTCAAACTAGATAATTCGGTAGTGCGTTTTAGTCGATACGAAGGCTCATGAAGCACCGCTGCCCTTCATATTCAAATGTTCCAAACTTCGAAAAGCTTCTGAGACCCGAAGATTGAGGTCAAGTACTCGAATGCAGAAACACTGGACTGGTTCCTCAGTCAAACTGGTGTAGTAAGCATTGAAGAATGAGACAAAAATTCCCCAACCGATTTTCCCAGCTGTATAGTGAGTTCAAATTCAGTTTAAAATAAGGTTAGGGCCCTTGTTTCAGTACCAGTTCAGTTTTGTGTGAAAAGGTCAAAAAAACTCTCGAATTTTTTCAATGTCCCTGCTAACTCCCTGTAGCTCTATTTGCTCAAAAATCACAACGAGAACTTTTACAGCTACATATAAATCCTCGCTAATATAGTAAATCAAAAACCTCCCTTCTTTCGAGTCACAAGTCGAATAGTAATAAGATTTCTGTTTTAAGTAAAATGAGTTTCACTTACCACAATATCAAACGAAAATACACCACGCTCTCTTCATACCATGTCATCTCACTCTTTGCCTGTTAGTTCAAGAGAGCAACGGCAGTCTAGCAAGCATGCAATGTTAGCTGCAAAGAGAATAGAAAATGCTGTTAAAAGTGTGGTGAATATATTTAAGCATAGTGCATGTATTGCTGTTAAGCTTGTGCAGGAAATATGTAGAGATGCATGTGGTATGGTAAGATGTGGTGGCTAACAAATGAAGAAGCATTGGCTAAAATTAATGCATTGAGTGTAAGGGCGTGGATATGTCAAAAAATACCTGTGATTTTGTAAGGTCATTTATGTAAATAAAGAATTAGTAAATATGGTGGCAAAAACTCCAACTTTATTGCATAACAGATGATAGAAGAGGATTTCGCAAGTCTTGTAAGACATTAAAACCGTATGAAGGATACATAAGATCTTCGCGGAAAAATTTCAGTAGCTCAGTACCAAACCACATGAATGACACATAAGGTAGAGAACTCATGGAAATCTCATCAGTAGTTCAGTCCAAAACAGTCGAAGTTAGGACTTCAAGTTTTACCACCGACTCACTCCAGCCTGACTGGGCTCCCTGCAACAAATAAGGTAAGAAGCGACGAGAGCATCTGATAGGAACTTCAACCTTTGTATTAGAGCCTACGACTGTGGTTTTTTAAACATGATAATAATATACGTGCTTATCGCTGACAGCCCCTTAGTACAGAATTAAGGAATTCTGACACCATAAAAATCATAACTCCCACAAGTCATTTTGAAATATTCTGCTTGTGTTTGCACGAAACTATAACTAAAAGCAAGAACTAGCAGTATTATAGACATGTGGCTAGACATAAGTTGCTCTCACTGCCTTAGAACAGTGACTAATTCCAGTGACAGAATTGGCAGTTATCGGACTGGCCCGATACAAGTCTGCTTTCGAACCAACCCCACAGCATCGCTAGATTTTCTACAAAAGAAGTAGTTATTATGAAATTTAGCGAAAAAAGGCCGGGCCGTTCCCATTTGATAAAGAGATGTGCTTAATTAGCCACTTTCGAATTTGGAACAGCCTAACAGAGAATAACTTTTCGGTCCAGCCTTCACGTGACAGTAACTGCTGCTGTGAAATGGAATTCCTTTTTTTAGCTGGACATAAATTAATGTTAAGTAATTCTCATTGTCTTAGAACTGGCATAAACGATCGGACGGTCTTTGCGGCTATACCTACACCGGGTCGTCTACTACCAGGCCAGTTAAAGTAGCTGTGACACAACAATATAGCACCAGTTTTGGACTATTCAAAACTGTATAATCCATAACTTTACATATTGGAAACTAAACCAGACTGACCAAATAAAAAAAAATTCGTTGGTTTCAAACGTTTATTTCGAATTTTAGAAATCCCGAGTTATGTTCAACTCTCCAGTAGATTCAGTATTATTACTCGTATTATCATTAAAGCTCTGATTGGCTAACAACCATTTAGACCTCCTTTCTCAAAATTTACGTCTCAACACGGTCAACATTTGTAACTTCATACATTTCAAGGACACTCAGCAACAAAATTACAATATTAAACCCAAACAACATTACCGGAGAGAAAGCGAAAGTAAGAACCGAACAAGCGAAGTATATAAGCGACTAGTAAAAGCAAACAAAAAGACGAAAACAACAAGTATAAATAAAAATTCAAATAATGTAGCATTTCGCCTTGAAACTTTACTTTGATGTGAATTTGCCTGTTTGTCTGAAATGGAAAACTTTCAAGTGTCCATAGTCATTAGAAAGTGTTTACTGCGTTCCTTTTTTTGCTGCACTCACCAAGACTTTTTCTACAGGATATTAAAATTAACTTTATTACCTAATTCAATTGTTGTGTTGCGCCAATTATAAGTGATGAGAAAGTAATGGGCATCAACGGAAACGGGAACGGAAACGGAAATATTTAAAAATTGAACATTCGGCATTGAAAAGTTTTTCTATGTTCTTCGAAGTGAGCACAAAACTGTGTACCAGAAATTGAACACAGAGCTTTGGGGTGTCATTCAAAAAATACTGGAGAAAATAAAAAAATTTAGATTTTAGGAAAGGAGAGGTACTGTGTGGATATTTTAGGTAAGTGGAATACATCAGCTGTCCAATCTGCTGTTGAGTTAGAGAGTCGGAGCCAGTAGAAATCAGTTCGCAAAACTTCACATTTTTAATCGCACTGCACCTGCCAAATTGGATCTAAGTTCAAGGTAGGTTGAGGCGGCTTTCTGAGTAAACGTGATACCGAAGACGAGCTCCGCAGCTACCATTTCGCATTCAAAGGTCAATATAAAAAGTTCTTACACACTCAGTAATATAATTAAAAAGCCAAAAGGAGAGAAATCCGATTAATTTTTTTCTTACTCCTAGAATCTATTGTTAAAATTGGGCTTTTCTTGAAAGCTCTAAATGGACATAACTCCATATGCATTATAGCAGATTCGATTAGATGAAAAATTTTTTTTATTGCATATCTTATTTACAATCTGTCGTAAAACAATAAGTAAATGTAATTGACTGATATAATTCACATTGATGCATTAAGTGCAATTTGGCCTTAAAGTAAGGGTGATCAGTAAATGTATCGTATGATTTTTTTTGCATTAACTACTTAATTAGTTACTACGATCTAAATGGCAGGTCTAGAGGATGCAGTCTTTGAAGCCGTCGTATGTCTTCACTGTTGTCTAATAAGTTTATGACGTATGTGTTGGGATGGAAATTTAGTCTTGTGATGTATTTAGAGCTTGTATCTTTTTATTTCGTCAATTACCATAGATGTGTTCAGATGCTTGTGGAGATGGATATTTTTGATATACCACGGAGCCTTAGCAATCAGTCTAAGAGTTTTTGACTGGTATCTTTGAATAATATTTATATTGGATTTACTTGCAGTACCCCAAATTTGAATGCCATAAGACCACACAGGTTTTAACACAGCTTTGTAGAGAAGCATTTTGTTTTTCAGACTAAGTTTAGACTTGGGGCCAAGCAACCAATACATTTTTCTTGTTTTAATTTTGAGCTGTGTTCTCTTGGCTCTGATATGTTCACGCCAAGTAAGTCTTTTATCTAAATGTAATCCGAGGTATCTTACACTATTGGATTTAGGAATTATGACTCCATTAAGATTTACGCTGGGGCACTCTTCTTTTCTCAATGTGAAGGTGATTTCAGCAGATTTTGAGGCGTTTACCGAGATGTTCCAGTTTCTAAGCCAGGATTGCAATTGATCTAGCTGTGCTCGTGCGGTTTCAGCAGCTTCACTAGCCGAGTAGGAGGATGAAAGTATAGCAGTGTCGTCTGCGTAGGTGGCAACTATTAATTTGTCGTCTTCGAATATTGGCATGTCTGCGGTAAAAACTGTGTAGAGCGTTGGTCCCAGAACACTACCTTGGGGGACTCCTGCTTTTATCTCTTGTATGTCCGAGATTTCGTCTTGAATTTTAACGTAGAAATGCCTGAAACTCAGATAGGATCTGAGGAAGAGATAGAACGGGGTAGGTAGTATCTTTTTAATGTTGTACAGTAAGCCTGAGTGTCAGACTTTGTCAAATGCCTGCTGAATGTCTAGGAAAACCGCACAACAATACTTCTTCTCTTCCAGGCTACAAAGTATAGATTTCACAATACGATGGCATTGTTCCGGTGTACCGTGCATTTGTCTGAAACCAAATTGATGATCTGGGATGATCGATTGCCTTTCCAGCTCTGGCAGTAATATTCGAAGAAATATTCTTTCGAGTATTTTCGAGAATATTGTCAGTAGGCTTATTGGTCTATATGAAGATAACTCATTTTCCGGCTTGTTTGGCTTTGATATCATAGTTATTTCAACACATTTCCACTGCGTAGGGAAATGACTTAGCCTGAAGCTACAGTTAAAAGGCAACACTAAAAATAACAGGCATTTCGTGGGAAGATTTTTGATTTTCCGTGCGTCGATATCGTGACTTGGAGACTTTGAATTTTTTATCCGCGAAATTTCCGACTGAACTTCTGAGAGTCTTACGCTTGTTAGAGGTTTATCCATTGGGCATGGACTGTCGATGTATTCTTCAACGTCCCGGCGTTGGCTGGTACTGTTGAAGTTAAATGGCCCAAATGAAGCTTTAAGATGGTTGGCAAAAGCATGAGCTTTGCTTGTGTTTGATCTACACCAAGAATTGTTGGCATCTTTTACGGGAACCTGTCTTACGGTGGGCCGTTTTAGGTATTTGGTGGCCTTCCATATATTATAGTCCCCGTCCTTGTTTGGATCAACATTTTTGAGGTATTCTCCTATCGATTCTTCTTTAAGTTCAACCAACTTAGTTTTAAGCTCCTTGATTGCTTTGTTAAGGGCAATTAAAAAATTCATCTCGGCCAAAAAATGGAATTAACTCGTGAACATTTTCGTACAATCATTTTTCACAACTTTCGACGTGGATTATCACGACAAGAGTGCATCGATGAACTAAAATCTTTGTATGGCTATAAAGCACCATCCTATAGGGTATTCTGGGTATTTCAACATGTTTTAAATATACGTGTTTTTAAATATCTTCTTGTCCGCTAGCATTGTCTGGTATCTGCTCTACGTCTTTGTCTCGTTTTGTTTCCCATTTCTTTTCCCCCTTTTCTGCCAATGTTTTCCTAAGTCCTCGCTCCTTTTTTACTGATTCCTGATCTATTAGGCTCAATACCCAGTTTTTTACCCAGTTAGATACCCAATTTTTTACTTCGATACTTATGCTTTTCATATTTTTGAAGTTAGCGCGACACTTTAGATGCGTTCTCTTCTGCTCTCATTAACAGTATGAACTGTTGCCTTGGAGAATAGTGCCTTTTTACGCGATGTGATCGGTAGCCGGGTACTATTTTCTGTTGACTTCCCCATCAAGTTGATGCTGGCATAGGTAAAGCGGTTTCTTCCATACCATACCATACGACAGCTTGGTTATGTTCCTGATTAAGTATTCACAGTTAACCTAGGAACTTAAACCATCAACAGTTCATCAAACTGAAGCCCTGGTGGCTTGAGTTCTGGTCATCTATCTTAATGGTCATGTGACATAATTTGCAGCAGAAAAATCTTACTCACTGGACACCCTTTTTCGGAGGTCCTTCTGTACTCGGATAATAGATTAAGATAATACAATTATTTTTAATGAATCATCGAAGATTAAGCGTCAGTTAGACTTTATTGGTTCAAATTATGTCCAAAAAACCCTTAACTGTAATTTCAAGACATTTATAGACGCTTTTTAAAATAGTTAACATTTTTTTAACTTATCATTTAATACACATAACTGATAACTGATGGCAAAAAGATGCTCATGAATTATTAATTCGAATTCCCCGCTGACTGACAGTACATAAATTGAGCACAGCTTCACAGTTCAAGTGTTTAATTGAGGTAAAAACATGCCAACAACAGCGTGAAGCCGGGAAAAAATATTAAAAAAAAAAAAAAAAAATACATTAAAAAAACACAAAAAAGTTGATTGAGCTGCAACAAACATTCAGTGGCCGCAATATTTTCAAATTATTATATATAGTAAAGGGTGATTTTTTAAGAGCTTGATAACTTTTTTTAAAAAAAAAACGCATAAAATTTGCAAAATCTCATCGGTTCTTTATTTGAAACGTTAGATTGGTTCATGACATTTACTTTTTGAAGATAATTTCATTTAAATGTTGACCGCGGCTGCGTCTTAGGTGGTCCATTCGGAAAGTCCAATTTTGGGCAACTTTTTCGAGCATTTCGGCCGGAATAGCCCGAATTTCTTCGGAAATGTTGTCTTCCAAAGCTGGAATAGTTGCTGGCTTATTTCTGTAGACTTTAGACTTGACGTAGCCCCACAAAAAATAGTCTAAAGGCGTTAAATCGCATGATCTTGGTGGCCAACTTACGGGTCCATTTCTTGAGATGAATTGTTGTCCGAAGTTTTCCCTCAAAATGGCAATAGAATCGCGAGCTGTGTGGCATGTAGCGCCATCTTGTTGAAACCACATGTCAACCAAGTTCAGTTCTTCCATTTTTGGCAACAAAAAGTTTGTTAGCATCGAACGATAGCGATCGCCATTCACCGTAACGTTGCGTCCAACAGCATCTTTGAAAAAATACGGTCCAATGATTCCACCAGCGTACAAACCACACCAAACAGTGCATTTTTCGGGATGCATGGGCAGTTCTTGAACGGCTTCTGGTTGCTCTTCACCCCAAATGCGGCAATTTTGCTTATTTACGTAGCCATTCAACCAGAAATGAGCCTCATCGCTGAACAAAATTTGTCGATAAACACATTTCGAACCGAACACTGATTTTGGTAATAAAATTCAATGATTTGCAAGCGTTGCTCGTTAGTAAGTCTATTCATGATGAAATGTCAAAGCATACTGAGCATCTTTCTCTTTGACACCATGTCTGAAATCCCACGTAATCTGTCAAATACTAATGCATGAAAATCCTAACCTCAAAAAAATCACCCGTTATTTATATATCTGAAAATCCATATTTGTTTATGAATGATTGAGCACGTCACCTCACATACAGCAATGCCTTTACAGTACTACAGGACCCACAACATCAGTGGTCAACTGGCAAGTGTGTGTGACGTGCTTTAGGGACCGCCAACAATAGTGCCAATTTATTGTGTATGCCGTTACATGAGCGGGGAAAACTCAAATAGCGAAAGCAAAAACAACTGTAACAGACGACAACAATGACCCGCAATGCTATTTAATTGCTTGTCGCCTGTACGTACGCGTTGACATACACAAAGGCCCGACGAGTGGCACAGCGCGTGCATATTCATTTCAGCATACATATGTATTATACATAGAAGAGGTGGCAACACTGCGCGCAAAGTGAAAAAAAAAATACAAAAACATGAAATTTTCAGCAGTCATTTTAGCGCAACACAGCGGGATATGAGCTACTCATTTTGGCGCAAAAGCAATCTTGTTACGTCATGGCATATAATGAACAACATATGCACTAAACTACGAACGCTACGACGAGTCGATGACAGTTAAATTTAGCCTGTCAAACTTGGCAACGTTAACGCTTGCGATAGACAGCTCATTATTGACGCGGAAGTATTGCAATTGATTCCAAAAGAGAGGCGGGGATCTAATAATATACTTTTTTAAGCAGTCTCAATCCAGTTTCACGCCTCGAACAGCTTCCACGGATTTCCTGCCATGAAAAAATCACGTCAGAAGATGAGGAAAATAAGATAAAGGTATATTTACTTTATAAATTTATGAATCGGGACTTCACAAATTGATGGCATCAACAAGTCGAGTTTACGCCGAGGTACAAAATCCAAAAGTACAGTCAAAACAAAAAAGTTGAGGCTAAAACTGAGCAGTAAAGTGGTAGGAAATCCGAAAAAATCAACAACTATTCAATTATATAGGATGTGCTTCATTTTGGAAAACGCCCGTGAAAACAGGATCGAGGCACACCACATCTTCGGCGATTTCGAAGCTGCTTCTGACAGCACGGAAAGGAACTGCTTTTATGCCGCTATGTCTGAAATTGGTTTCAGACAAGGCGACTCCCTAACGTGCGACTTCTTCTATCTACTGCTGTAGCTGCTATTTAGGTACAAATCTACTGCTGGAGCTGCTAAAAGGTACAATCTCCAACAAGAGTGTACAACATCTGGCATACGCCGATGACGTCGATATCATTGTCCGTAACAACCGTACCGTTAGTTCTGCTTTCTCCAAGGCAGAACAACTCTTGCCAACAGTTGCTACTTCGGACTGAGTAGGCGATTGAAAAGTAAAATCCTCTCTCGGCGAACAAAGACCAGTACCCGATGGAGGAAGCAGACGAAGAGCAAGGCCTACTCCAGACAAACCATTTCAACGCATAGAATGTCAAATTTTTAGAACAGATTCGGATATAATATAAGACCAAAGCCGAGCAGTAGAGTTGGGATAATATCACCACATAACCTCAAAGACCGCTAAGTCTGGAACCAGAAAGGTCTTCAAGTGAACAAAAATACGTCGCTAGACAAAAGCTTAGGGCAAAATCGTAGGTAATAGGAGACTAAAACAGAACAGTTAAGCAGATTAGTTTTGACCTAATAACTCGAAGACTTGGATCATGCGAAAAGTCCGAAATGAACACAAAAATAGAAAGTGGTCCCTAGTTTCGAAAAAAGGTTATTCGAAAACCCAAAATTAGAAACTGGTCTCTTGTTTCGAAATCCCATTATTCGAAAACCCAAAATTAGAAACTGGTCTCTTGTTTCGAAATCCCGTTATACGAAACCAACGGTCAAACAAACTGACAAACTGAGTAAAAACAACCCAAAAAGTCTAAAAGTGAAAAACGTATCTAACGTATAATGTATGAAACACTAGTCGAAATTTTAGGGCAAAATCTGAGAAAAAGCGAGACCAAAACAGAACAGTTTCGATCAATCTTAAAATTATACTGGCCCAAGGTTTGCAAAACTCGTCATACCAATGATCAAATAATCTGATTAAAAATAACCGATTCGAAGATCTACTAAACAACCCGCTAGATGAAATTGAGAACCGTAATTGAGAAAAAAGTAAGCAATAAGGTTCGTATAGTATCTCAGAAAATAAAATTTGTGAAAATTGAGAAACATAAAACCCCGAACTTCGTATGAAACAGACTGAAAACCAGTCTTGTATTAAGGGGTTAGGAGTAGTTAGAATTTTCAAAAAATTACTTTTTTTTATTTTTGCATTTTCGTTAAGTGTAATATCTTAAAAATATTCCCTGAAAATTTCATGTTTATCCGATAATTAGTTGTTGAGTTATTCGAGAAATAAGAAAGAGACCTCGGGCACATCAAAGCGCTAGTGTGAAACTCTAAACGCGTTTATCTCAAAACTAAAAAACTATTCAAACTTTTGAATCGGTGACTACTGTAAATCGAAAACCGTTCAGTAGATTTTAATGAAATTTATACAGCTTTTAGAATACACAATAAATTCGGGCCTGATAGATGGATTTTTATTTTTTCGAAATTTTCATGAGTTCAAGTCAACACATTCTATAATAATGCCATATTACTACTTTTGTAAAACAACATGATTTATTAGCAAAAAAAAATACTGAAAACTCTAATTTTTTCGTGCCTCTGACTACCCCTAACCCTTAAAATAAGAGAAAATTATAAGTTTATAAGGCCATGACAAGCAATTCTCAAAATGAAGAGTGAAACCTCCAAGCAATAACAACGAAATTCCATAACGATAATTTTTTTATCTTTGCAGAAAGCCGATTTTGAACTATAAAAACTTTCAGATAAACCATACAAAAATTCACCGAAACTTGAAGGCTCAAGCTAGGATTTGGTAACGAAAGGAAGGAGCCTAAAAGCGACTTTTTAAATTTATTGAAATGTTTTTTTTTAGGTAAACCATGGATTGCTGCGTTAGAGTCTATGAGCAGAGCTCGGTAAAAAAATGTTTAGAAAGTGTGCAAATGCGTTAGAGGCTTCTAAACACTGGATGGACAAGTTGTGACTCCACCTATATTCTAGCTCTTAGGTTCCAACACCGAAAAGTAGAAATGTACTATCAACTTATACACTGAAGACCCAAATTTTTCAAGTCGAAGTATACGGGTTCTGTCATGCATTTCAATTGTATGTCGTAAAATAAGTCAGATTATCGCGAGATTATCAAAATTGCACATCTCTAAGGTGTTCGGGAATGGTTTTTAATCACTCTGTGTACCAAAATCTTATAAAAACGATTACTCCAGTACAAAGTTCATGTCATAAATTTCACGAATTACAGAAATTTGTGTATCAAACTCTAGAGTATCTAGAAGGGCCATCTCTATAACAATTCCATATGACAAGTAAAACATCCCGGACTAGAGCTCTTCCGTCTTAAGTGGGTCACACAAACAATGACAGCATATTCTCCTTTACCTACCCCGTCTGCGAGTGAAGAAACCGTCCCTTTTGAATTGCAGATTCGTAGAATCAACTCACTCAAGGTCATCCAAACGGAATAAGTTGTATTCAACCAAACTTTTAAGAAATTTTTCTTTCTACGCTTATCTAACTGCCAACTTCTCTTAACGCTTATTATATTAAACCAGTTAAGTAAGTCAGCGGCAGGCACATGATGCCGCTGACCTTGTCTGCAGTGAAGCATAAAAATCGATGTCTACTTTGACACATTTTGGAAACAAGAAAAAAACGGATACAAGCAACGGTGTAACAATGCTTCATAAATCATCTCTAGAGCAATCACAATCACGCTCATTTATCATCGAGATTGCACGCTTCCTGTCACACTTTCTTACAAGTACTTAGCTGCTGTAGAAAAGGTAGGCACAATTGAGGGAAAGAGAAAATTGTTGTCCAAGGGTGTCAACTAATGTCGCCTAATTAACCAGTCTCGCAACAAGCAAAAACATTGGATGCAATTTCTTTTGTAACTTTATTTGTATGCGTGTGAGTGTGCCACTTATTTTGACATTAATGTGTGCAGCGCCTAAAGGTAGGCAAACTTTTTACGCTTCTATAGATATGCAAACAAATGGTTAGCTGCGCTTAAAGCCTGCTGGATGATAAATTAACGTCAATTTCATGTTATGCCTTTACGACCAAGGCTTAGTAAATAAATTCTAAATAAAAATGTAAATATTCAACCGCTGGCGATAACATGCATACTTTTAGGCTTATGTCTGGCTTAAATGTGTTTCATTGCACCTGGCGACTGAATTTCATATGAAATAGCTGTGTACATATGTATATTTGTTAATGCTATTTTTAGAATTACTTTCAGGAGATTTATTTTTGTTGCAGCGCCGAAAAATATGCAACATGATATTTTTAATATATTTATATGCGAAATTTTTTAATTTTAGAGGCAAATTTCAAAAGAGAATACATACAGATAGACACGAAATCGATATTTCAAAGTGATAATAGCAGGTGAAAACATGAAATTTACAGTTAAACCTAGAAGAAATAATTTTTTTTGTAAAAACATTTAAAAAACCTCTTTGATAATAGTGTACATAAAGCTACAGTATACAAACTTTAGAGTAAATATTATGTATTATAAAAATTTATACTTTTTTCTTATGAAATTACTAGACAAACAGTGTTGCCATATTAAATTAATTAAAAAAAAATATACATGAAAATATGATTTGCATTTTCGTTTTTGATTGATAAAACTTAAGATGTTGCTATAAATATAATTTCGTGGAGACATTAATTTTTCTAAAATTCTTAACTAAATTTTTTTGTTAAAAAAAAAACGCTGTGTAGTATTGCAATAGGTTTTATATAAAAATTTCAACTGCAATATTTTATTGTTCAAGAAAATTAAAAAAAAAAATTAAATTCTGGTTTTATCAACAAATTTTTCGAAATAACGTTGCCACCTAAAAGAATAAAAAAAACCGAAAAAATAAAAAACAGAAATAAAAAAACCGAAAGTATTAGTAAAAGCCTAAGCCCAAGTAAATTCTATGTTGTTTGAGATATGTATGTCACAGAATTTAATAATAATTCAGTGTTGCCACAGTAACTGTATTAATTTGTAAAAGAAAAAATTTAAATATTTATATACATATTTAAAAGTGAGAATAAGTGACCATAGAAAACAGTGTTATAAATTTCTTGCTAACTGAATATTTTACCTGCAGTGTTGCCAGTTTAAACTAATTATTAAAAGTACGGAAATGATTAACTTAAAAAATATTAAAGAGTACATACGAAACTAGAAGATAAGATAAAATTGATAGTTATAGTAGAAACTTGTAACAGAGTTGCCACCTATAACTAATTATTAAAAGTGCTGAAATGATTGACTGAAAAGAAATTAAAAAAATAATGACATAATGTATGCAAAACGAGGAGATAAGAGAATATTGTTTAATTATTAACAGAGTTGCCACTGTAGAATATTTATCCTATTGAATAAAGCTAATGAATGCACCATACAGGTAGAATAACATTGAAATAAAACTAAAAATTTCTTAAAAAAAGATCATATCATAGTTTTAAAAAAATAATTATAATAGGGTTACCACCCACTACTTAAAATAGTAAATTTACTAAAATATAACAAGCAAAAAAAAAAAAAAAACGCAACAGGATCAAATTATTTTTATAAAGAGAAAAAATACATAGAGTTGCCACTAAAAAATATTTAATGCCACTTTATATAGCTTATGTGCAGTTAAATGTGGAAAAATGAAATAATTATTTTCTATAGAAATTGAAAGAGTTTACTCTTTCGTTTCTAAAAGAAAAAAAATTTTATAAAGTAAAAAAATTAGGTAGAGTTGCCACTAAATTTGATTAGCCCTCTTTATATAAGTTTGCAAATTGCTTTTATTTATATCATTTATTTTTCCCTAAAAATTAATTTAATACAGCACTTATTTTAAATTGACCCAGTGTTGCCAGCTTTATCTAATTAAAAAAAAAAAAGAATTATATACATAAAATATACTACAAGTATTTACTATACCGAAAATGTAGATTGCAACGAAAAAACGAGATGAAACCAAGTTAGTTTTATAAAAAGAAAACATAAGACAGAGTTGCCATTATAAATTATTTAACGACAACAAATTGTTTAATTACAGCTCACACTGTAAATTGGAATGCTGATAAATTTGGAAAAATGATAAGTGGAATGCAAAAATGTTTTTTCTAAAGATAAGAGACTAGACCAAATAACTTTTATAAAATGAAAATATGGGGTAGGGTTGCCACTAAAATTATTTACCTGCTAAATTCAAGCATTAGATTTTGAATAATATATGTTTACTTTAGTTAAGTCAAATTCAAAATTTATTCGATTCGATTAGAGTTGCCATCTTCATTTAATTTAAAAAATCAAAAAAAAAACACAGAATATTTTAAGACTGTTGTCCATATGTGAGCAAAAATAATGAGATAATTTTTGCAAAGATATATAAAAAATATTTTCAGAGTTGCCAGCTTTATTTAAATTGGAAAATTAAAAAAATAGAATATTTTAAACATCTTGTCTACGTTAAAAAAGAAAATTATCATATAATATATAATTACGTAAATATATATTAGAATATTTACAGAGTTGCCAACTTCATTTAATTTAATAAAATATAAGAATTGAGAATCTTATTTATGTTTCCAAAGAATAATATTAAAAACAATAATACTTAAAATTTTTATTTTTTAATGCGAATAGAGTTGCCACCCTGTGCTGAAAAATACATATAAGTCGCCTTTTGTTGTTTTTAAAATCAGAAAGTATTACAAAACCACTTGCATATCTATTTATATTTTTGGTGTTTTTATTTATTTATAAAAATTACGTTATTTAACAATTTTGGCTTTTACACTAAAAAATACAAACATTTTTGAATCAATTTTCAATATATTATATTTCAACGCACATGTTTGCATATGTTTTTATGATTACATGTGGAATTATGTAAGCGCATGCATTTTTTTTGCATTCATTTTTAATGTAAATTTGGATATCCAATATGTTAAGGATTAAATTCAATGTGCATCAATCATTGCTAAATTTTAATAACGTTTTCAACATGACCAGACAAGCATAAAAATTTGATGTGAAAAATAATACAAGTCAACGCACAAATATATTTGCATACCTACATGCATAACTGTGTATTTAATTTTTTACAAATAAATGCGCTTATGTTTCATGTGTGTGCGTGTACTTGTATGTGCATTTTTTATGTACAAACAACCGAATCGACACATGACTGGTATGCTGACTCAATTTAACTTGGAAAAAAAAGTTGTTGAATAATCAAACACGGAATTAGCTGTCAAAGTTGACATGACAAAATCATTCAGCAACAAAAAAAATACAACCTTTGGCAAAGTAATTAAAGCGTTTATGTACGAAATTCAGTGAAAATTTCCGGATTTTGGAAAAAATTAAATTCTGAAATTATTGAAGCGAAATATGAAACAAAAATATTATATTTAGAAAAATTAATTACCCAAAGCTATTAGCTTAATTTGGGAAAAAAAATTCAGCTTAATTTTTATCCTACATTTTCAACAGTCTTTTCTTCTTAATTTTTTAAATTTTCTAAATTTTTCTTAAAACTTTACGTTTATTCTAATTCTTTTATTTTTTTTAATTTAAAATTTTTTCTAAAAACTTTAATTCTATTCTTACTTTTTAATTATTCTAATTTTTTTTTAATTTTCTACATTAGATATAACATTACTATTATTCATACAAATGTTTCTTATACGCAGTGGTGTTCTCATCTCATTTCCTTATTGTTTAGCCACCCCACTAATAATTCCATTACTTTATATTTTTATTTTTTTTTTTCCTATTTTCAATTATTCATTTATTAGCTGTCTACAGAACTAATAAAAATTTCAGTTATATCTTAATTTTTTAATTTTTTAAATTTTTCTAAGATTTTCTTCATACATTTTTTTTATTTTTTTAACTTATTTCTAATATCTTTTATTTTTTACCTGCCTCTATTTTCATTGCTCAAATCGAACTAAAAGATTGTATAATATTTACGCATGGAAATTAAATTTTTAAATCTAGTCTAATTTAAGAAAAAATTTCAGATTTTCGCTAATACATTTTCTAAAGTCCTTTAATTAAATGTTTAAATATTTTATTTTCTTTAAATTGTTCTAATTTTTTTTTTCATTTTTTTGCAGTGAAAATTTTTATATTTAAAATAAAGTTTCAATAGTTGAAATAATACTTAATTTTATTTTTTTTAGTTGAAATTCCAAAAACTGTAAATACCCGAAATACATATACATACATATGTATGTATGCGCATAGCAAATAAGCGAAAATTTTCAATCAAATTTGCGTTAATAAATTTCTTATAATTAATTAATTATTTTCGTAATTTTGCTTAATTTTTTAAATTAATTTAATTTTATTGATTTTTTGTAATTATATTTTTAAATTTTTTTTATTTTTTTTGTTTGCAATTTATATTCAGTCAACTTTTTTTTATACCAGTAATCTAAGTTCAAAGCTAATTTGGGAAAAACTTTCAATATAATTATATTTAGTTAATAAATTTTCAACAAGCTTTTAATTTTATTTTTAAAAGTTTTCTATGTGTTTTATTTTGATTTTAATTTTTTGTTAATTTTATATTGCAAATTTATTATTTAATTAGTTTTTATTTTTAATTTTTATGATATTTGGAATCAAAAATTATTTTGAACTCGCAAACTACTTTCATTACTAATTTAGAACATATTTTCAGCATTATTTCCGTTTAAAAATCTTTACATTAGTTTTATAATTATTTTTATTTGCTCTTCTAATTTTTTAAATTTTGTAAATTTTTTGTATTATTAATTTTTCTTAATTTGTATAGCAGTTTATAATTATATTCTGTGATCATTTTAATCTAAAAAAGTAAATTTTTAATTTTTTCCAAATTTTTAATTTTTAAAATGTGAAGTTATTGAAATTTTTGGAAAAGTGTTTTTTAAATATTTTTTTAAATTTTTAATAAACTGAAATTTTTGAAGGAAATTTTGCCAAAATTTTAAATTTAATTTATATTTATGTTTAATGAACTTATTTGGGCTTAAAAAAAATAAAATTTTTAAATGAAAAAAGTTTTTCATTTCGTAACTTAAATTTTGAACCTGTTAACAAATTTTTTTAATACACTAAATTTTTTTAATTTCTTAGATTTTTTTAAATTTTTTTTTAAATTTTTTTTTTTGTTTTTTTTGTTATTTGTTTTAGATATAGCATTCCAATATTTTATTTTCATTCAAATGTTACTCATACGCAGAGCTGTGCTATCATTGCACTACAAGCGTATTATTCACAATAATAAGCGATATTTATGCATATATTTAAAATATTGTTCATACGCAGCGGTGCCTTAATTATATTTTCTTGCTATTTTTTGTACTTTTATTAAGATGTTAAATTTACTTGATCGTTTTCTCCTATAAACCCCGCCTTACAAAACCAATGTTCACAGAAAATGTCAATACTTAACGATATTTTACTATTTTCTAAACTTTTTTAATTTATTTTTTATGCTTAAATTAATTGTTTTTTAGTTATGAGTTTGTTTTTTTTTTTTTCATTTTTATTTATTTTAAACCACATTTTATAGCATAAAATACACTTCAGCTTTCCATTTTACAACTTAATAAATTTACTGCAACTCTGTTGTCCTGCTCTACTCAAATGATTGATTATTTGTCATTATATTTCTGAAGTGAAAAGTTTTATTAATACGCACAACGCATTAGAAATGAAAGGAGATATAAATAAAATTTCATAAAAGCATAGAAAAGGATATGTAGACGCTCGCCCCAAGTGACATTCATACAATGTTCGGTGAGTGCGTCGATAAGCTCAGTTATGACCGTAAAAATTATTTGCCATTTATCTTTTATGGCAGCAATTTTTATATTTCAGCAGCATTGAGGTAGGACTGTTGTATGTGAGAAGGCTTTCAATGGCTTAACAATTCATCAATTTAGAAATAAATATCACAAAGTGAACATTTTAAAGCAGAGAAATGTAAATGCGTATAATATTTTTTATAGGAATAATAATAAAAAGTTTAATAAAATAAATGGAAAACTTTTAAATTAAAAAAAAAAAAAATTTCGAAAATATTTTTAATATATTTTTAATATAGTATTTTGTGAAAAATATTACATAAGAAATAAATACAAAAACAATTGTTTCCCTTTTGATACCTAGTCCTTTCTCCGCTTTCTCCCACTTTCTCACCCACATTACCGCCTTCTGACTTCTTTTTTTATGCTGCTCCTCTAAGCCTTTATTCTACTTCCGCCTTCTGCCGCTCCACAGCTTATTTATGCTAAAACTGACTGGCATTAACTTATTTTTGTTCAAAAGTTCATTTAAAAAATCTCTTAGCATATTTCTGAAATGGCGTCGGAACAGCATGAAAAGGCGATTCTTACGAGTCTAAGAAGTTAATCACAGCATGTAAAAAGTATGAGTAAAGAGCAAACGAAATTTTAACTGCAAAACAAAACAAAAAAAAACGTGGCAACGCAGTAAGTTTCTACAAGATGTTAGACCACACATACTTAATGCAATTTTGAGGTCATTAATCACGCAGTTTGCTGTGCAGTTGTTGAATTTCTTTGCCGTCAGTTCATAGAAAAACTATTTTCACCTGACTTTTCGCTGGTTTTGCTAGAGACAGGTTGGAAATTAAAAACAACTGTTTTAATATACTCTGCTTAAGCTTTGCACTTTTAGTGTATTTAATTTAATTTGTATTTTTTATTATTATTTTTTTTTAATGCTTAGAAAATGTTTTTATTATTTTTACAAATATATTTGTTTTATTTTTTAATAAAATAATTATTTTTTCAAATTTTAATCAAATATTTCAAATTATTGACGCTCAAATACCGGCAAAAATTTATAATTAAATTTTAGCTTTTCAATTTAAAACTTTTTTTGGTTTAAATATTTTTTTTTCAGTTTGTTTTTTTTTTCCTATGTATAAATATATGTTTTAAGAAATTGTATTTATTTTTTAAGTATCTCTTTATTTTTGAAATACCTGTTTTTATATTTTTTAAATACTTTTTATTGATTTTTTTTTTTTTTTAAATTTTTTATTTATATATGAATATATAGAATTAGGAAATTATTATTATTTTGTAGCGAATTTTTTAAATTTTTTTTATTTTTAAATTTTTTTTTCTTATATTTTTTTAAATTTATTTTTTTATATGAATATATACATTTTAGAAAAATTAATAATTTTTTAAATTTTTTCAATTACTTTATTATTTTAAAAAATTTTTTTAAATTTTTTTTAAAATTATTATTTTTTTTTTAATATTTCGTAATTTTTTTTCTAATATTTTGTATTTTATTTTTTTTTTAATTTTCGTAAAATTTTTTCTTATACTTTCTATATACAAATAAAGTTAAGCACATTGTCTTTCAATACATAATTTCCTCAATTTAGTTCGCGAACTAAATTTATTTTAATTTATTTTTCACTTACAGTTCGTAGTTTTACTTAAAATTTGTTTATTTTTTAATACTTTCATAAAACTCTGTTGTAAGTTTCTATTATTTTGCCAACGTTTGCCAAAGAACTTATGCATGTACATAAGCATATCAGTATTGCTAAAACTTTTTCATATGCTCGGCATGCAGACACTTTTGACCACTTTTAGATGCACAGTGAGGCATTTTCAAGAAAATTTGCTTAAAAATGCCAGATATAAAAATAAAATTGCAAACCGTAAATTGCATTAACAAATTAACAAAAAAAATCAAAAAATTATAAAAATGGAAAAAAAAAATTATTTATTCAATTTTTTATTATTAAAAAATTAAAAAAGTGTATTAGAAGTTCATAGGCTTAAGAACAATTAAAAATTTGTGTATAATAAAGCAAAAAAAATATTGTTAATAATTTAGATAATTTATTAAACAAACATTTTATTTTAAATACAGTTTCTGAAAAAAAAAATTATTGATTACAATTTATTATTCAAAATTTAATTAAAAGGAAAAATTTAGCAACTTAGTAAGCGAAGGATTCATTTTAAAAAAAATTTCTGAAAAAAAATTATTGCTTCAAATTTAATATCTAAATTATTCTTTAAAAGAAAAATAAAACAAATTATCATTAGCAATATTTTTTTCCATTTTCCATTCATATAATTTTTTCAACTTATTTCGTTCGTAAAAAACTATTTTTTATATACATACTCATAAATTTGCTTGCAAACCAGTCCAAGCACATGTTCACTGCAAAAATTCTTACAAAGTTTTCTCATATGCAAGCCAATTTTCAAAGAAAACTTCCTGCGTACACTGTTATTATTTTGTAAATGTTTTTTGTGCTTCCTGCTGTACCCAGCAGGTGGCCATAACTTCTTGTAAAGCTAATATGAGTGCATTGGCAACGGTAATTTTATAAATAAGGGTGAAGAGCGAGCTTTTGTAAACAAAAGTTGTAACTAAGAAGTAAGAAATGAGAAAATTTTGATAAAAAAAATAACAAGTGTGAATATATGTAAGTAAATGTTTTGGAAAAGAATAATAAAAATGACGACACCCTACTTCGTATGAATAGAAGAGTCAAAAAATATATTATAATCACAATGTTTTGAAATTATTAACAAAATTTCATAACAAAAGAGATATTTTTTAGCTATCTGACTGATAATTTCATTATTTTAGGTATTTTCTATTATTTTTCTTATCTAAATTCATTTATCAGCTCTCTACAAAACTAGTAATGGCAAAAAACATCGATAAATACCAATACTTTATTTCCATTCAAAAGTTACTCATACGCAGTGTCGATCTTAGTTCATTTCTGCTAAATCCGTCTATCATCGCTCTACAAACATTTCAATTGTTGCTCATACGCAGCATAGTTCCTAGCTTATACTGTCACTGCTCTACAAATGTATTATTCGAAAGAATTATCGATTTTGCTTATACGCAGCGGTGCTTTAATTTCATTTCTTTGTTATTCATATTAACTTAATTTCAGATTTTATTTATTTTGTTCGTTTTCTCTTATAAATCCATATATCGCCGCTTTTACGAAACTAATATTCGCAGAAAATATCGAGACTTATAGATATATTACTAAATATTTTCTAGTTAAATGTTACTCATACGCAGTGTTTTCTATACTTTATTTCCTTCTTTTTTGGTAAATACCACCAAAACTTATATATCAGACATATTTTTATTTATTTTTATACTTTCTAATACATTATAACTGTATTATTCACAAGAAAATATCGTATATAAAGTTTGATTCTAATGTTACTCATACGCTGTGGTGATCTCACTTTTGGCTTTCTTTTTTTATCATTTGTTTCTTCTAAATTCATTTATAACCTGCGCCACAAAACTAGTGTACACAAAAAAATTGCATTACTTTGCTAAATTAAGTGTCCATCGCCACGAAATTTTATTTACGCAGAACATGTCAATGACAAGCAATGACATTTCGTTGTTGTTGTTATTCTTAATTGAGCTGCAACTGACGGCAGTTAAAGCAGCTAAAAACAAATATTGGAAATGAAGAATTTTTCTACGTGGAGGTATATACATATATATGTATGTATATATACATATATACAAACAAGCATAAAACACTGGCGGTCAAATAATTGTTTGAAGTCAACTTGAGAGTGACAATAAAAGATTAGAAGCTTGATAGTCGCTCCTCTACTAGTTCCTTGAATGCCTGCATGAGCTATACTTACAGCAAAAGCTGCATAAACAGGTCTACTGGGTACTTTTTTGAACTTGGAGGCATTATATGGCGCTAAGCTTACTTTACCTTCCTGCTAGTGTCTTTTAAAAATTATTTGTAAGTAAATGAATT